>OY744535.1:64604179-64696679 GCA_963556195.1 Sepiola atlantica | reverse complement strand
CTCCCTCTCTCTCCCCCCTCTCTCTCTCTCTCTCTGGCTAAAATAATGGAGGCAACTAAACGAACAACAATAAGCCAATATTTGCTATGTGGTTTGATTTACTTCTTATCGTAATTTAGAACAAGTTCATCGAGATGAACTTCATTCTTCTCTAAGGTGGAGGAAGACTCGAAAACTGCAGCCGATTACTTTAACGTCTAATTTCTAAGAAGCAGGAACTATCTTGCCTTTCTGCCACGGACTTCCTCTCATGACGCAACTTCCGGTACACGTCAGACTAACTTCTAGCTTGACCGCTAATAGAAAATTCTATTTTCTTGCGTGGAGTTTTCTATTTTCAAGCTTATTTTCACACAGCTAATTTTGTTATTGTTAATACTTATCATGATAATAATAGACACGGCCCAAGAAACAGCAACTGTAGACTCTGTGAGTAAAAAGACAAAACAATAAACCAGATAATATTGGAATGCGGAAAGATGGCCAAAAAGGTATATAATAAATCACCCAATAAGTCCAAGACCTTACTAATAAAACAACTTTTAGACAAAATTCGACTTTTTTCTTTAACAAAGTCTCCTACTAGGGTGATACACCGATTCAAACGCTAGTCTGACTATTCGGCATCATTTTGTCTTTGGCGTCAAAGTAGTCTTTGTTTCCGATATCACTATTTCATTGAGGACAAATCTCTTTCCCTGGGGCATTCTTTTGAGGTCTGCGAACAGTCATTAGTCGCTGGGCAAGATCTGGAAAATAGGGTGAGTGTGGAAGAAATTTGAAGTGCAAATTATGTAGTTTTTCAACTGTTGCGATCGACTTGTGACACGGTGCATTATCTTGGTGAAAGAGCATTCAATTTTCTTCCCTTGCGGCTGTATTGAGCTCAATTATTTTGTTTCAAGCGCACCAATAATGCAATATATTATTCGATATTGATGGTTCTTCCTTTCTCAATGTAATCGATAGACAGAATAACTTGTGCATCCCCAAAAATCAATACCTTGTCTCCTGATGTTTGTATCTTTGGTTGTCTTGGACGGTTTTCGCCTGTTGCCGTTCACTCAGCCGATTTGACTCCATAATAAAATGGTGGATTCATTTTTCACCCATAGTCACATATTGACGCCAAACCTCTTTTTTGTTGTGTTCAAACAGTTGCAAACAATGCATCGTATACCCACTTTAACCAAAGCTTTCTTATTGACATATGTTCATGCAAATTGGTGAATACGCTGCGTTCTGGTATCTTCAATTGTTCTGCTATATCACGTAACTTCAATTTATGATCGACAAAACGAGGTTGTGGACTTTTTTCCGGAACAACTGCCGAATTTAGGCGACCTGGACGTTCAGCATCATTTGTGTGTGCACAACCGCGTCAGCATACCCCCATTAACCATTGTTCCCAACAGAACAGAGTTCGAATAACATTTTCAAGTGACTGATTTGTCTGAACAGTATTTTTCTATCACAAATCAATGTTTTAGCAACACACGAAATTCAGATTTTTCCATTGTTTTTAAAATTTGTGACAGTAGCTTCATTTAAATAACTGTAATTTGTAAACTAATAATCCGATTGGGCTCAAGTGCCATTTGAAGGTTTTTAATTTATAAAAGTCATACGAATGTTTTTATTAGTGGCGCCACATAAATGTCAGGCCAAGACTAATTGATTTATGTGTTAAAATAGACATGAATTGGTTGGGAAGGTCGTCTCCGCTGAGAACTAGGCAATCGATTACATTTTGAAAATGAGAGGAAAATGGAAGATATTAAGACGAACCGAAGAGATCTGAAAATACTTCGATAAAATTTGCCGATATGTATGGACCCGCGGCGCAACGGATAAACTTCTAAGTGATCACCAGTTCTAAGTGAAATTGTTCTGGAGGTTAAAGGTTAAATTCTCAGTACAATCGATACTAAGAATATAATTACTAGTTACTTAAGACTTCTAACCGAGCATGGCTGACGGGACGAAAACAAGCTAACCCGTGGATTAAATAAACGGTTCCGTTTTAAATTCGGTACATATTCCCGAATTCGAAAAGATGCACCTGAAGGAGGTCGGAGGTTTCACCGGCCGAAACTTTGTGAGAAATCTTAATGTCGAATTTGTGAATCTGTACGGACTCATGGCGCAACGGATAAAGTGTTAAGTCATAATAAGTTCTAAGTGACAGTTTTCTGGAGGTTGAAAGTTCAATCCACAGCGATACTAAGAATAGAATGAATAATTACTTAGGACTTCTACCCGGTCATGACTGACGGAACGAGAACAATCTACCCCATGGGTTGAATGAAGAGTACAGTTTTAAATTCTGTACAGATTCTCGAATTCGACATAAAGATTTTTGAGTTCGACAAGACGCTCCTGAAGCAGATCGGAGGTAACATCGGCCGAAACGTTGTAAGAATAACACCCATGATAAGAAAAGTAGTTCGAATAATCTAAATAATACAACAGGATAGGAAGTACGGTTTCCATCTTTTCCACTTTTTATCGCACACCACTATCCCGCCAAGAAAGTTGGTTCTTTAATAGGACAGAGACGCTTTCGAAAATGTTCTTTTCGTTTAATAAACAATAATATTTGACTGTTCCCTTTAATTTTTACTTAGAGACAAAAATGACCCCCTAAGCGACATTTTAAAATACTGAAATATCACTTTCGAATTTCAAAGACACACAACGTAAACACCGTGCTGGTCATACATGAAAATTGACGTCACTGCGTTTATTTCAGGAGCCTTGCAAAGTGTAAAGTGATTTTCAAGCTTTTAAAGTGTCGATTTGAAAGTTATTTTAGAGTTGATTTAAAATCAAGTATTACGGTTCATCTGAGCTATATATGGCATAATCACGTTGACATACAAGATCTCGTTAGATTACTGAAATTAAGCGATGTTGAATCTGGGCAGAACTAAAATGGGTGACCATTTGGGAATACCAGGCGCTGTATATGGGAGGAGGGCAGCACCACCCTCTAAAAATGCAAAAATTAACGTCGTCAATATCATCTCCCCATATCGTAATTTGTGATAGTTATTTTCTTTAAAACACAATATGCAAGTCAATCAAGCCTGATAAAAAGCCAATCAATCTTGTATTCAAGTTACCGATTCTTTGCTATGACCTAATACAACGTATGATTGCCTATGTCCTTTTGGGTCGTTTAGAATTGAGGTTAACAGAAATGAGAATAAAGTAAACTTTGTTAGTTTTTTCCTCAGAGTTGATTTTATCTCGATTATTATGTAATTCGAAAAAGTGTACTTTACGTTTGCCTAATGGCGTTAAAGAACTTCCGGTAAAATGGCACTTTCGAGCGTGGCCCTTCCGGACAAAATGTAGAAGTAATGCAGGAAAAAGATTAAAGTCGTTGAATAGGCGTGATAAGTGTGGCTCGTTATATACTTGACGCTTCACAATTGCCATTAACATAGGGTTCAGTGAAAAAGTCAAAGAGACAATAAACAAAATGGGAATGAGAACCATGAATAAAGACGAGCATATATATATATATATATATATATATATATATATATATATATATATATATATATATATATATATATATATATATATATAAGTTAGGTATGTTTATATGTTCATATATTTCTATGTACAAGATTCACTCCTAAGCAAAATAATGGGTCATTGTGAATTTTGCAACATAACTGCTAGGTGCATATGTTCCAAATGTGGGTTATATTTAGTTTAATTTAGTTTTATGCAAAAGAGTAAAATTCATCTGACTTCAATTTTTATGAAATGTTAACAATATGTATTAGATATCAATTCATGAATTTTCCACAAATTTCAGTTTCTTTAGAGCATTTTAAAGGATTTTAAAGGAACATATTATTGCCACAACCCCACATTTGAAATGTCAAATACATCAGATTTGCATCACATTTGATCCATAGTCATTAGACACCAATTAAGCAAGATTCCTTGATATTTCAATTTTTTAAACACTTTAGATCTTTTCTAGAATCAAAATTATGCAATAGATTTCGATAAAAATTAGAATAAGGATTCTAGACTAAAGGTTCTTATCATTATATCTTAAATATATAAAACATGACTTTTACAACATTATTTTTTAAAAACTAAAATCAGCGGATAGTGATTAGTCGAATTTTACATATTTTTTTAACTTTATAAACATTATAAGAAAAAAATCTAAACTACTTAATATATGATCAACATATTAAACTATTACGGTTAATTGTTTTCAGATACACATCTCTATACATTTATCCTCATCGTATATATTGAATTGAGAATTTAAGACGATGACAGACAATAAAAACTGTAACTTCTTTTTCTTGAGGGACATCATTTCTTTCTTGCCGCTAAATAAACAATTCAAGTTTTAAAACTTTTCGTTTGGTGAGTATTCTTATTGTTCTAGAACAAGAATACTCACCACAAAAGGTCGAGAGAGAGAGAGTGAGATATATAGACAGATAAGGAGTAGAAAGAGACAGATTCAAATATTTATACCGTTTCGAGGTATTTAGTTATTATTTTAGATCGAAATAGGTTCGATATTAAAAACAATAGGTACGTGCATAAATGAGCGTATCTTGTACGGACTATGATTATTAAAAAGCGCTTATCATTAATTTTTAAATTAGTTTCCATGTAAATTTTGATTGTGTTTGAAAGATAAAAGCCTAACTTAATCTCTAAAAGGAAAGATTTACGTGTGAAAAACAATTATAATGAAAAAATGATATCATTTTGTTATAAGTTATACTAGCAAAAATAACCAGAGTGTTAGGTCTTTAAAAGAGGATGGTTTATTACAACGTATATTTTGTACAATTAACGTATATCTTGTACCGGTAATCAAATAAGATTAACCTAATTCACGCGAATACCGTCGAATACAGTCAACCATACATACTACTGTTCGTAGTATATATATATATATATATATATATATATATATATATATATATATATATATATATATATATATACTACATACTAGTTCACTTATCAACCTTGAGGGGGTCAGGTATCCCATCACAACACCTCACCCGAAGCTGAAAATCTCCCTTGGATTCTCTGCTTCCCTTGGATTCTCTAATATTTCTTCCTTTTAGGATCTGGACTAAAGCGCTCAACTGGTTTTCTTTCACGTGTGCTCTTTCTTTTATTCTGAACTAATGAAATTGTATCCTTTCAAGTTTGGGGCGAAGACAAATTTTGTTCAGCTCGTAAGGCTGGTCAAGTAGATGTATACATAGTTTCCTATACAATACTGGGTAGTGGTATGTCAAAAGGATCACATAATCTCCATTGGGACTTCTTCCTCGCTTTTTTCATTATTTTCAGCATATCGTTGTCTAATTTGGTTAATATGACTTTTACACATGATTTTTTTTTTACTTTTTATGCTGTAGACCACTTTGCCAATCATTTTCTGAATTATCCATCCAATAACTTTTTCCACCTTGGAAATTTTTGAAATATACTTTATCTTCTGGGGAGTATCTTATTATGTTTACATCTTCTTTTGGATAGGGTATCAATCTATCGAAAATCGATCGTATTTTCCTTGCGAACATAAGTTCCACAGGGGACAACTTCGAGTCGTTGTTTCCATTAGGAGTCACTCTATAAATTGCTAAAAATTTCTGGATAGTTTTTTCTTCCGTGTCCAGATATTTAGTTTTTTATAAGGCACGCTTAAACGTGTCAACGCATTTTAAAGCTTGCCCGTTCGATCAAGGATGATATAGTGGTGTAGTAATGTGTTCAATGTCCAGGGAAGTACGGAAATCTTTAAATTCCTTTCCTGTGAACGCCGTACCATTGTCGCTGACCAGTGTCCTGTGAACGCCGTACCATTGTCGCTGACCAGTGTCCTGTGAACGCCGTACCATTGTCGCTGACCAGTGTCCTGTGAACGCCGTACCATTGTCGCTGACCAGTGTCCTGTGAACGCCGTACCATTGTCGCTGACCAGTGTCCTGTGAACGCCGTACCATTGTCGCTGACCAGTGTCCTGTGAACGCCGTACCATTGTCGCTGACCAGTGTCCTGTGAACGCCGTACCATTGTCGCTGACCAGTGTCCTGTGAACGCCGTACCATTGTCGCTGACCAGTGTCCTGTGAACGCCGTACCATTGTCGCTGACCAGTGTCCTGTGAACGCCGTACCATTGTCGCTGACCAGTGTCCTGTGAACGCCGTACCATTGTCGCTGACCAGTGTCCTGTGAACGCCGTACCATTGTCGCTGACCAGTGTCCTGTGAACGCCGTACCATTGTCGCTGACCAGTGTCCTGTGAACGCCGTACCATTGTCGCTGACCAGTGTCCTGTGAACGCCGTACCATTGTCGCTGACCAGTGTCCTGTGAACGCCGTACCATTGTCGCTGACCAGTGTCCTGTGAACGCCGTACCATTGTCGCTGACCAGTGTCCTGTGAACGCCGTACCATTGTCGCTGACCAGTGTCCTGTGAACGCCGTACCATTGTCGCTGACCAGTGTCCTGTGAACGCCGTACCATTGTCGCTGACCAGTGTCCTGTGAACGCCGTACCATTGTCGCTGACCAGTGTCCTGTGAACGCCGTACCATTGTCGCTGACCAGTGTCCTGTGAACGCCGTACCATTGTCGCTGACCAGTGTCCTGTGAACGCCGTACCATTGTCGCTGACCAGTGTCCTGTGAACGCCGTACCATTGTCGCTGACCAGTGTCCTGTGAACGCCGTACCATTGTCGCTGACCAGTGTCCTGTGAACGCCGTACCATTGTCGCTGACCAGTGTCCTGTGAACGCCGTACCATTGTCGCTGACCAGTGTCCTGTGAACGCCGTACCATTGTCGCTGACCAGTGTCCTGTGAACGCCGTACCATTGTCGCTGACCAGTGTCCTGTGAACGCCGTACCATTGTCGCTGACCAGTGTCCTGTGAACGCCGTACCATTGTCGCTGACCAGTGTCCTGTGAACGCCGTACCATTGTCGCTGACCAGTGTCCTGTGAACGCCGTACCATTGTCGCTGACCAGTGTCCTGTGAACGCCGTACCATTGTCGCTGACCAGTGTCCTGTGAACGCCGTACCATTGTCGCTGACCAGTGTCCTGTGAACGCCGTACCATTGTCGCTGACCAGTGTCCTGTGAACGCCGTACCATTGTCGCTGACCAGTGTCCTGTGAACGCCGTACCATTGTCGCTGACCAGTGTCCTGTGAACGCCGTACCATTGTCGCTGACCCCGAAACGACTGAAAATTTCATCTAATGCACTTATTCTACCTTCATTTCTTTATTCTTTTTAAGGTTATAAAGAAATTCATTTAAGTACCCTATTTTCTTTGTAATAAAAAAGGAAATTAAAATATTTGTGAATGTACACAATTACGATTTTATTGATTTTTATCTAAAAAGATTCATATTTAACTTGGTATTAGTTTTTAATTCAGTAATACTCTGAAATTATTGATGATGTTTTTCCTTAGAATTCGAAATAAAACTATTGTAACATGTTTTTAAAAACATTTTTCCTCAGGAATTATTTTTTTACATGATTAAAATCTTCAGCAATCACATTACTCGATTTATTTTTAAACGTGTCGTAAGGGTATATTAAATTAATTCCTTTTAAATAACACTAAAAATGCATTTAAAGTGTGAAAAAGTAAATTCAATTCAATGATTACACTATAAACTTTATTATTCATTGAAAAAAGCTAAAACAATGATTTATTAATAATTAAATCGAATTCAAATTTGAAAGAAAATGATTATTTATTGATGAAAATAAGAAGCAAAACAAAACTTACATTTTATTTTTACAAATGATTGACAGTGAATTGTGAAATTGACAGGGTCTGAAAATAAAATTTGGAGGATGGCGGGTCATCGGTAGTTGGCGGGGTGCAAATACTGGACACCCATACAGCTTCAAGTTAATCGTTAGTAGAAATCATCCATTTCTTTCAATTAACTTTTTCGAAACGGCCCAGTTTCTCAATTTTTTCATTTTTATTTATTTTCAAGATTATGAAACAAAATGTTACGCTGATGATTACACGTTCATGCGCGTAGGAGAAATATAATATACTATTTTAAAATTTCCTGTGAAATATTATCTTTAAAATCATTTATGTAATTCTTTCGTGAAAATATTGAATAAACAATGCTTTATGCAATGATAATATCGCTAATTCGAGAAATTAATTTTCCCTTCAGTTATATTGATTTTATTGACACGGAATTTAGGGGCTTTTTTCGAAATATATAAGGAATATTGAAAAAAAATATGTTTTAATTGCTAAGATCTGCGATGCTTTATTTTCATTAAAAAATAATAAGACATTCATTTATTAGTACTTAGAAATTTTACTTGAGTAAAGATGTATTTTGTTTTGACAAAATAATACATTTTCACCAAGATTAAAAATCTAATGAGTACATTATAGTTCGCGATCGTTGCTGAATAAATACTGAAAATTTCATTAAAACTAGTTGATTTCCTGAATTTTAGAGAATGTTTAAGTGAAGGGATGGGTCAAACTGTTTTGACATTTTAGAGACCGGCCATCCATTTTGCACGTACCTAAAAAAAACAATTTTACCGGTTAAAACTGGATTCAGAGACTTTTTTTTATTTTGAAAAATAAAAAACATAAACAACGTTTAAAATAAACTTACATTTTAGTTGAATTACGTGACTTTTATGATTACAATTCTACACTACTAAAAACGCTAGTCGTTCGACATCTGTTGATATTAAACGAAAAATTAACCTGTGAAAAAGGAAAAAGATGTTCCTTTTGAAAATGTTGTATTTGCTAAACAAATGAGTGACTGACGTTTAATGTTGAATAATACCACTTTGATTGTTTTTATTTTGTGCGCCGATGAAAATTTATTTCAAACAATAAAATCCTGCGGTTCCTTTGTTTGTAACAAGTTGTACATACCCGCCGTTGTCTGGGATTCTGTTTACGTTCGTTTTTCCTTCGCTTTCTTTTTACCATTTCCTATTTATTTTCTTTTTTTCAAATACGTTTAGGTTAATATAGGTTTTGTTAATGTTTTTTTTCTAAAGTATTTTCAGTTACAAGGGGTTTCGGAATTAATAACAATCAACTTATCTTTAGTTAAAAACACTAACTCCATGAAAGTGTCAGAGTACGCGTGAAACACGGATACTTAAATAACTGATAATATAGATTTATCTCATGGGCAGGTTTACACTGACTGCAACCAGATAATCTCGGGCAACGCTGGATCGGTCAGCTAGTATTTATATATACTAACAAATATATGCAATCCCTTGTCCCATATTTTAAGTCGATTTATTGATTTAGATTGAAAATAATTTTGAATCAATGTATTTTTAAGCTTATTTGAAACAACGGGCGTGCAATCAAAGCATAGGACATTAGCTGTTCTGACGTACGGAATAAACCCGCATTTACCGAATGTCCGAAATTTACGAAATCGAAACATTGCGAACACCTTTTCAGCTTTAGCGTTTTTATAAACAACCAAAATCTTAGAACTCAATTAGAGCAGACAAATGATAAAAAAAATTAAGTCAAATTAGTCATCTCATACCTCCATTCAACTGACATTTGCTAATATATTTTAACTAGAAAATACCTGTCCCAGGACAGGTAAAATAAATTCCCCGAACAGAACAGTTTTGCACCAGTTTTGCACCACTTTTATGTCCCATTACGAAGATTAAAATCAAGATATAATGCTATTCCATTTTTTGTAAAAATCCATTACATGACTTTGCGTTTAGAAAATGTCTACAATTCAAGGGGTATTCAGAAGAAATAAAAATATCAGGAAACCGTGCTTAACTGGTGTCTAATTACCATAGATGAAATTCAATGTAAATCTGAAATATTTAAATGTTCTAAATGGGAAATTGTGCCCATATTATGGCCACTAAACACCCTTTAAATGCACTAAAAAACTTAAATACTAATTGTACCTGAATTTTCACGAAGTCCTCATACATCATAAGTTAGGAAAATGTGACAAAGGAATGTGATGAGTCAGTTACAGACAATCACTAAATTATTATAAGACTTCGCGTACTCGCTATCGCTTTGCAATTGAATTCCTATTCATTACTTGAAATCATTGACACGAATCTAACCGATAAGAAAAGAAGACAAAACTCCCTTTCTCTCTCTCTCTCTCTCTCTCTCTCCCTATCTCTCTCTCTTTCACCCCTTTGTTATGTTTTAATAATAATAATAATAATAATAATAATAATAATAATAATAATAATAATAATAATAATAATAAGGGGATATTTTTGTGTCTATATAAAAAGTGAAATCAATTCTGACCTTTCTGTTTTATTATTATCAGATATTATTAAAATTAAGCGTTTCCTTTTTTCCTCATAAAATTAAAATTTGCATACGTGATTATTCTTTCTTTTCCTTTTTATTATCATCAGTTATTATTAAGATTAAGTTTCTCATAAAAATAAATTGATATAGGTGACTATTGAAACGAGCCGTAAACACGTACATCCACTTTTCGATATGTGTTCAGCCAATGTGAATGTGAGGAATATGTGTTGCCTATTTAGAAAGTATTGCTATTTGCTGTACGATGCCATTAATTCATGCTGCCATAATGGTTCTTGACAACTTTGACCATTTAAAGCTAAACTAAGCTCAGCAGACGAAATAAAACTGTTGTCGTCTGCTTTATTCAATCGTCATTTCTTTTCTGAAATTTCTCCTTCAGCTGCTTTCGCAGTTTCTATTTTTATATTCAGCCATTTTGATTTGTTTTTGCTTTTTATTAAAGTGGCTAATAGACTTCCGATTTCTTCCCTTCTCAGCTAATTAACCATCTTCCTTAGCAAGTGGCCTTAAATTTATAGCTTCATGCAGGCGGGATATATTTGCCCGGAGACACGGTGTAATCCATTAAGGAAAAAACATCGACATTTAAACGCAACAATAACCAGAAGCAAGTGGCAAAAATAGCGGGGAAAAAAATGCAGGATGCATATTTCTTGTTCGATGAGCCGTCTTCCCATCGGCCGCTCGTTCGATCACACATCAGTTTAAAATAGCATTTTGATCACGAACACACACATTGAATGGACGCATGTTATTTTAGATGCGTCTAATACGAAGCTCGATCTATCTGTTGTTCTGGCAAACTAATGTTTGAAATAGCTGCTTTGATGGTCTGTCACGCTTAAGTTAGAAATAGTATTTTATTTGGTCTGTCACGTTTAAGTTAGAAATAGTACTTTATTTGGTCTGTCACGCTTCAGTATTTAATAGAACTTTATTTGGTCTGTCACGCTTCAGTTTGAATTAGTACTTTATTTGGTCTGTCACGCTTCAGTTTGTAATAGAACTTTATTTGGTCTGTCACGCTTCAGTTTGAATTAGTACTTTATTTGGTCTGTCACGCTTCAGTTTGTAATAGAACTTTATTTGGTCTGTCACGCTTCAGTTTGAATTAGTACTTTATTTGGTCTGTCACGCTTCAGTTTGTAATAGAACTTTATTTGGTCTGTCACGCTTCAGTTTAAAATAGTATTTTATTTGGTCTGTCACGCTTCAGTTTAAAATAGTATTTTATTTGGTCTGTCACGCTTCAGTTTGAATTAGTACTTTATTTGGTCTGTCACGCTTCAGTTTGAATTAGTACTTTATTTGGTCTGTCACGCTTCAGTTTGTAATAGAACTTTATTTGGTCTGTCACGCTTCAGTTTGAATTAGTACTTTATTTGGTCTGTCACGCTTCAGTTTGAAATAGTATTTTATTTTTGTCTGTCATGCTTCAGTTTAAAATAATACTTTATTTGGTCTGTCACGCTTCAGTTAGAAATAGTATTTTATTTATGTCTGTCATGCTTCAGTTTAAAATAGTACTTTATTAGGTCTGTCACGTTTAAGTTTGAAATAGTATATAATTATGTCTGTAACACAACAGAAATAGTATTTTATTTCGTCTGTCACGCTTATGTAAGAAATAGTTTTTTTATTTGGTCTGCAACGCTTGATTTAGAAATAGTATTTTATTTTGTCTGCTACGCTTAAGTAAGAAATAGGAGGGAGATTGAATCGACGCATATTATTTCAGGGTCGATAATCATCTCTCTCCGATACTCTTCTCGTTCAGTCATGTTTATGTTTGAAATGGCATTTTCACGCAAACACGCATATTGAATCGATGAATCTATTATACATACGTCCAGGCATCCTTATAAAACCTCTGTCCATTGATCGCTGTCATACTGAGATTGAAAATATGATCTACGTTGTTCCGTCACGCTGACGTTTGAAATAGCCTCTACATTGGTCTTTCACATTTAAGTTTGAAATTGCGTTTTCTTTCAAAAACACGCAAATTGAATGGACGTATATTTAAAATGGCCATTGTAACTTATAAACTTGTTATTTTTCTCTACGTTTTATTAGATCTGTTATAATAAAAATGATTCTAAAAAATAAAAACCGAATCTGTAATAAATTTAGATGTATGGATCGGAAAAGTCCACTGATCCGTAAAGAATGTCCAATGGGGAAACTGATTAAATCCGCGTCTAATTTGGTATCTCAAATAAATCTTGACATTACGATGGAATTGGAAAAGTAGTTTACGACAAAGATTCGTTATCGCTGCTATTGAAATTTTTTATTTATTATTAAATCAATATAAAAGACACTTTAACTCCGGAAAGGGCTACTACGGTGCAAGTAAATGAGGGGAGGGTGAAGTAAAAAGGTTAGTAAGTTTAACAGGAGTTTCTAATTAGGATATCTCGATTGACGAGTAAAATTATATTAAGTTTCATTGTTGGCTCGTACTGCAATGTGACATTTTGAATTTCAAAACCCTTTTTTAGAATTAGCTTTTAACATTAAGAAGGACAATAGACTATAAAAAATAAAAACATTTTACTAATAAATAATAAAAAAGAATATCATTACAAATAAAAAAATAATAAAATTACAGCAATAACATTTTTAAAAAAACATTTCACTCATAAAACATAAAAAATAATAATATTACACGAATAAAACATTTTTTAAAAGTAGAACATTAAAATAACAAACAAGAACATCCCACTAATGAAAATAAAAAATAACTTTACACCAATATTTAAAAAAAACAACTTTATAGTAAGAAAAATGAAGAACATTACACTAATAAAGAAGAAAATTACACTAATGAAAATTAAAAAAGAATGGCATTACAATAAAATGAATAAAAATGAACATAACATTAATAAAAATAAAAAAGAATATAACAATAATAAAAAGAGAGACATTACACAAATAAAAAAGAAAAGAAAACATCACATTAATAAATGAAGAGTTCGCGTGCAAAACGCGATAAACGCCATTTTTAAAAATTTTCAGTTAACGCTACCATGGAGTTTACATTTCATCACTCCACCACACAACATAATCATTTTTTACAAATTTGAATATTTTCCCTATTTTTTTTGTATTAGAAAACTGTGTTTTTTTGCAAAACGCGATAAGTGCCATACTGGTTTTACTGCAAACCTCGATATATCCATGACGGATTTAAACATAAAGAAAACACAACCGTAACTTTGTAACTAAATCAGAAATATCTCGTTTCAATATCCGAAATTAAAAAGATTAACGTTTAAGCACTTTTAAATAAACAACAACTATATTTATAATAAAGTAAACGGCTGTGAAATGCAGGAAATGTTAATTTATTGATTACATTCGATCGTAGAGTTTAAAGCGTGAGTTAAAAATTGATAAAGATTTTTAATATGGTGAAGGAATTTTGAAAAATATACGTAAATAAAAATAATAATAATAATAATAATAATAATCATAATCATAATAATAATAATAATAATAAAATAATAACAATAACAATAATAATAAAATAATAACAATAATAGTTATAATAACAATAATAACAATAAGAACAACACGTGCGTTTAGAAAACCTACACTGTTTTTACATAGAATGCAATAATTAGAAATTGCTCTGCAAAATGCTGTATTTCGGCTTAATTCTTTTCATTTTTAAATCAACAACTTTATTTTAATTGTAAGGAAATATAAAAAAAAATAAAAATATACATTTAAAAATTATGTTAGAGTTAACTGTTTAAAAATGGTTCTCGCTTCTAGAAAAATAATCGTATAAAATTTACATTTTATATAACTTGCCTTATGTTTAAAAATGTCAAATTTACACCGTGTTTAGAATTTGTGTTAAAAAAAATAAATATCTTAACTGTAACTTGCTAGGTTAAAAAGAACCTATATAGGAGAGGAAATATTATAAAAATGAAACACATGTTTATGAGATTTTTGTCATTTGAAGTGAGCGAATTTGTGTCTACAACTCCGTCCGCGGGGTCTATTTATAAAATCAGCATCGCGTGTAGTCGGTCAGTTCAACACTGGACGTCTATCAGAGCAGGTTGATACGCTACTCAACCTAGCAGTTTTTAAAATTTCGCCTGTTGCTTTCATCGAAAACAATTCCGTAGACTTTATATTTTAATATAATTTCGAATCGAAAATGAATCAGTATGATTGTAACGAGGAGCCAGTACTTGTTTCCCCAGTGGGGAGGAAGCGGATTATCACTAAAGAAAATCACAAACGAGAAAAAATCAAGAAAATGCGACATTCTGGTGGCGGTAAAATGCCAGCAATTTCTTGTTTTCACACCAAAAATACTTCAAAATTCTGTCACGCTGATCAACTAACTACTGAAGATCTTCTTAAAAACTTTGAGTTTTTTTATTCTCGGAAAAACAAGATTGAACAAGACAACACACTCTTGGATCGGATAAACGTTATGCAAGTGAGACGCCGCCGTCTTAAAGTTCCGAATGAAGATGCTCAGAAGAATCGACATGTCACAAACGAGTACACTTTATTAACTAACAATCACCCAACGACAATTAAAGTTTGTAAAGCGACGTTTTGCTCAGTTTTAGGTAAGTCTCGTTTTTGTTTATGTATTTTCTTTTGTAAAATGTTACCTATGATGCATCGTACTTTACGAGAAAAAAATGACATATTCTTTTAAACGATGACATGTAAACGTTTTTGAAATCCAGCAAAAACAGAATAAAACAACAATTAAACTTCAAATTTAGGAGTCATTTCCCCATATACCTTTCACGTAAACAATTGAAAAGTTCGCATAAAACGCGATAAATCTAATTTTTTTCAACTGAGAAAAATATGTTTTCATAGCGCAAATATTGTTGGATAAAACTCACTTTTTTTCTTAAGAACTGAAATCTCAATTTTATTTTTTGCTACATTACACAGTATTTAAATGTATATATTTTTAAATTCTACTAAAATCAAAATTTAATTATTGATTTAAAATTAAATGAATTAAGCGGAAATACTAAATTTTGCAAATAAATTTTAACTGTTCTATTCAGTGAACACACGTGTATTATTTTCTAAACCGTTAATAGTATTGTTATCATTTTTGTTATTTCTACTCACCGATACTCACACCAGTTAGTATTCGGGAACCTCGCTGATAACAATTTAACATATAACCTTCTTTGTCTTTTGGCTAAGATCAAAGTGTAGTATCTGTTCTGATGCAACACTTGGTCTATTCTGTCCTCGGTCAGTGAAGGAGAAGTGTTTTTAGACTGAGGCAATTTTAATTTTTGTTGCAATTTAAAGTGCCCCTTTTGGGGGAGCTGGATTTTCCTCACATTAAAAACCGACCTTGTGTCTAACTTTGCCCTCGTGGGGAGGCAAGTAAATAAGAACAATTTATTATCATTTTCATTTTATTCCTATTCTATTAGTGAATTGATGAGACTAACGAGAGACTAATAAATTAAATGTTTGGTTTCAGGTGTTGGCAAAGATCGGATTAGTCGTGTTGCGTCTTACTATGCAACAAATGCTGCAACAAGGCCGGAACGCAGAGGTGGTGTTCGAAATGCTGAGTCGAAAGAGGCGAACACACAGGCCATAATAAATCATATACAGAGTTTCACATGCCGTGCAAGCCATTATGGAAGAAGAGGGGCACCTGGTCGTAAATACCTCCCAAACGACCTGAGTATTAGAAAAATGTACGAACTTTTCAAAGGAAATAGCAGTGTCAGCTATTCCCTCTATTATTCGGTATTTACACACAAATTTAATTTAGGATTTGGACACCCAGCAACTGACACATGTGCTATCTGTACAAAGTTCCGTTCGCAGATAAGAGACAGCGATTTAACAGATCAACAGAAACGAATGAAATGGGATTCATTCAGTTTGCATCGAAGACGTGCACGGAAGTTTTACGATTTATTGGGAAACGTGGAAGAAGGTGCAGTAACTGTTTGCTTCGATATGATGCAAAATTTAGTGCTCCCCAAAACCTCTATTGGAAAAGCATTCTATTCCAGACAGTTATATATGTATGTATTTGGTGTTGTCGTCCACCATGGGAAAGGGAGTACACAGGAAAAGACAGATATTCATTTGTACACATGGATGGAACACGAAAACAGAAAGGGCAGCAATATGATCTCCTCAGCTCTTGACGATTGCTTTCGTTCCCATTTGTATTCCCCGATTCGCTCTCTTGGTAAGCTGAACTTATTCAGTGATTCCTGTTTTGGGCAAAATAAAAATATGACTGTAGTATCTATGTTGTTCGCTTTACGAGAACAAATTTCACATTTAAAAATACAGTATATTTTCCCAATTCGAGGACATAGTTTTCTTCCAGCAGATCGGGTATTCGGTCGAATACAGCAACATATAAAAAAAAGAGACACTATTCTCATGCCCGATGAATATTATGACATTTTAAAGGAGCATGGGAATGTTCATATTTATGGCAAACATTGGAAGGCTTATGATATAAAAAACGCAGCTCATTCCCTTGTGAAATCACAGAGACAATTTAAGCTGACAGACGTAAGAATATTAGAAATTTCAAGCAATAAACTTGCCATTAAACAGTATTATAATGGTGAATATGAATACCATCCAATATTAAAGAGAGGAAAACGTTGGGCACATTTAAAACCAAAGGAACTGCCTAATGCAAGCACGGTTAAAGAAGAAAAGAAAAAAGATATCCGTGTATTATTAGATGAAATAGGGGTAAATGACAGTACACATGCCTTCTACACTGATGCACTATCACGTAATAATGACATCAATATTGATAGTGATGAAGAGTGACACCAGTTTTATTAAGCAGAATTAACTATTTTTTTTTAATAAAGAAATTTAGAATTTAAATTATTTCGTTTTATATTATTTCTTTTTAAATATTTTCAAAGGTATCATCAGAATTTCTTAAATGGGACAAAGGATATGTAATGTGGCGAAGAGATATTAAAATCACATTCGGGAACAATACAAACAAAAACATGAGCTGAAAAATTTACTTTTTTATTAAATTTCGTGGTTATAACTGATAGGTAATATTTAGATGGAATATGTGTTAGTACCCCTAGATAACACTTCTGATGATACCTCTGCACATGCCTACGCTTTCTTATGATAATTATTTTCTTTTTTTGTCAATATATTGTGTTAGTCGAAGTAGAAACATAGTTTATACAGATATAATGGATGTATCGGATTTTGCAAAAAACACATTTGGTGGATTTATGTGGTTTTGCAAAAAAAAGACGCTTTCAATTAAAATACACTTTTACAGTAAAATTCAAGATTTTTAATTTTTGTCTTCTTATGATTAAATTATACCATATTAATGTTTCCAAAAGAAAAAAGTGAGTTTTATCCAACAATTTTTGCGCTATAAAAAAACGTCTTTTTCTCAGTTCAAAGAAATTGGATTTATCGCGTTTTGCATGCGAACTCTTCAAATATAAAAGAACATTACATTAATAGAATATAACATTAAACCAATTAAAAATTATAAAGAACATTACTATAATATTTTTTAAATGAGACAAATAAAAAAAAGAACATTACACTAATACAAATAATAAAAGAAGAACATTAAACATGTAAAAAAGAAAAGATAATATTGCACTAATAAAAAATAAAATTTCAATACTAAAACATAAAAAGAACATCACACGAATAAAAAGAACATTACACTAAAAACTAAGAATCACAAACATTACACTAAAAATAAATAAAGACGATTTCACTAATTAAAAATATTACAATACAAAAATAAGAAAGAATATAACACTAATAAAAAGTACATCATACGAATAAAACATAAAACAGAACATTAAATTTAAAAAATTAAGAGAAGAACATTGCACTAATAAAAATAAAAAAGAATAGCATTACAATAATAAAAACACATGTATCATACACTCGAGAAGGCAGGTGAAGCTACGGCAGTAACGCTTGATATATCTATGGCCTTTGACAAGGTCTGGCATTAGGGGATTCTCATAAAACTGCACTCATCCCCCATATTACTGGACAAATATTTAATATAATTAGATCCTTCCTAAACAAAAGAAAGACCCAGGTTGTCCTCGATGGCCGTTCATCTAAGCAACATGACATAAATGCTGGTGTACCTCAGGGATCTATCCTTGGACCTTTACTGTTCCTGATCTTCATAAACGATCTCCCTGATGACATTGAGTCTGAGATTGGTTTATGTGCTGACGACACTACGCTTTACTCTCGCCATGTTGGAAAAAAGGACGCGATCATATCCGAGGCATTGGCTGAATCTTTAGAAAATGACCTCCAGGCTGTAGTGGATTGGGGTCATAAATGGTTGGTAACTTTTAATGCCGCAAAGACAAAGCTCCAACCACCGATTGTCATGGCAAATAACACCCTACCTGAGAGTTTAACATTCAAACTCCTCAGCCTATCATTCACAGGTAACATGAATTGGAACAAATACATTGAAGACATTGCCAAGGCTGCAGCAAAGAAGGTGGGCGCCACTCTATCGTGCTAGTAAACTCCTCACACCTGACATTATCCTATATCTCTACAAAGCCACCATCCGCCCATGCATGGAGTATTGTTGCCACATCTGGGCTGATGTATCATCTACTAGTCTCTCTCTCCTTGACAAGGTCAAAAAAAGAGTCACCAACTTAATAGGTCCCTCACTGTCAACTAAGCTCCAGCCCCTATCCCATCGCCGTAATGTAGCATCCTTGTGTTTGTTTTAGAAATACTTAAATGGATTATGCTCCGATGAACTGGCTACCCTGGTGCCCCCTCGACGTAAATACACTAGAACAACTCGACAATCAGCTAAATCTCATCCATTCACTGTGGAGGTCCCCATATGCCGGAGAGCCATCTACTCCAATAGCTTTTTTCCGCATGCTGTAAACCTCTGGAACTCTCTCCCTGCTCTCTGTTTCCCCGACAGTACCGACATGCAGAGGTTTAAGACTAATGTAAACATACATCTCGCTGCACAGCTCACAACTTAGGATGACACCCTAAACCTACTCCCTAATTCTCAGTAGCTCCTTACGTCTACAGTGGAGTCCTGCCTTGTTTGGGGTAAAATATCATTAAAAAAAATAAATAAATAAAAAAGAACCTCATATTAGTAATAAAAAAGAACATTACAATAATAAAAATAATATTACATGAATTCAAAAGTTTAAAGAGGAACTGACGAAAAAATGAAAAAGAACATTACACTGTCTGAGACAGATCACAAGTTGTCAGGGAAGAAGTTCAGGTGCTGGTGTAGGAAATGGATCTTCAGGAATATCCTGGAGCCAAGTTTCCTAAAGGACTCCAGCAGCTGCTGCACCATTTCTTCATAGTTGTCCGCGCGCTCGTTCCCCAAGAAGTTGTCCGTCACAGCTTTAAAGCTCCTCCACGCTGCCAGCTCTTTGGGGTTTAGAGTTGTCGGAAAAGTTTCGTCCTTCATTACCTCTCGGATTTGCGGTCCAACAAAGACACCAGCCTTGATCTTAGCCTCCGACAAGGTGTTGCCAAACTTCTCCTTCAGGTATAAAAACTCACGCCCATTCAGATCCATTGCCCGTACAAAATTCTTCATCAAGCCGAGCTTTATGTGGAGTGGTGGAAGGAAAATCTTGGCTGGGTCGACAAGGGCGACATGCTTCACGTTGTATCGACCAGGTACGTGCTCCGTCCGTTCTTTCCAATCAATCTTCGTCCAGTGATTCTTGTCGTCTCTGCTATCCCAGAGACAAAGGAAGCACATGTATTTCGTGTAGCCTGACTGCAGCCCTAACAACAGCGCCACCACATTCAAGTCTCCGCAGATGTGCCAGTTGAAGTCATTGTACTTGATGGAATCAAGCAGCTGCCGCATAGTCTCAAAGGTCTCTTTCATGCCGAACGCGTGAGCCAGTGGGACTTATGGTTTCTTGTTGCCATTGTGGAGCAGAACAGCCTTCAAGCTGTTCTTCCCCGAGTCGATGAAGAGGCGCCAGTCTGCAGGATCGTGATCACACCCAAGTTCTTTCAACAGACCGTTGATGTCACTGCAGAATGTCATCGTGTCTTCCATCTCAAAGAACTGAGCCATGTCGCTGTGACGTGCTCTGAACAAGGATATCTTGGTGTTAGGTTCAAGTAGATTCCACTGCTGCAGCCTTGATCCAAGCAGCTCTGCCTTCGCCTTTGACAGCGAAAGATCTCTTACAAGATCATTTAACTCTCTCTGATTCAAAAGGTGTGGTTCTTGTTCTTGAGTGTCGGGTTCAAAAGGTTCATCACCATCTTCTTCGCCACTGCTTACAGTTATGTTCGGATCAGATGGACATGTTGGAACGGGGTTCTCGTCATCATGAGGCACAGGTTTACGAGCAGAGACGCAGTCAGCGTACTTGATGTGACCTTTATTCTTCCTGTTGAAGCCGGCGATGCTTGTGCAGCAGAAATAACAATCATCATGATGATTCTGCGGCTCACGCCATATCATGGGCACCGCAAATGGAATGCTCGCGCGCTTGCCCACCAACCACCGAGTCAATGCTGAATGGCAGCTTGTGCAGCAGATGTGTGGTGCCCAGCTCTTTTCTTGGTCCCCGACCTTACACCCGAAGTAGTGAAAGTAGGCGGCCTTCATTTTCACTGCTCTAGATACACTTCGCTGTTGATCTTTTTGGGTAAACCGATCACAGACATAACAGAAGTTGTCTGGATGATTGGTGCAGGAACGTCTACTCATGTTTAACTGAAAGAAAGAAAGAAAGAAAAATTAGTAGTTATATAAGTACGTTATATCGTAGTTACGTAAGAGGTGGTAGGCTACTTCTAGGCAATGGGAGTATTTCTGAAACTCAAAAGCCTGACATGATACAGCAAAACGGTTATGATTTTTGGAATCAGTGTACCCAAATTAGTCTAAATCAATTTACACATCTCCAGTAGCAAACATGTTGTTGTCCAGTGTAATCAATAAAACACTAAAAAGAACATTACAATGATAAGAAATTAAAAGGAAAAACACTGCACTAATAGAATATTGAAAAGAACATTACAATTATTAAAAACAGAAAGAAATACACTAAAAATAAAAAGAATATTACAATGATATTTAGTGTAATATAGTATTATATTTTTAGTATTATATTTACTATTATATTAAGTATTATATAATATACCAAGGGTCATCGCACTGAGCAATTACATGGGTTCTAATGAGAATTGTCGCAGTTTATTTTAGTAGTACTCCATACTCCATCTTACCTCATCTAGTACCGAGTACCAAAAATGTCTTACCCTAAATGTCTTCTCTGACAAACCCTTTCAACTAATACTAGATACAATCATGATATTAGATTGTCTTCTATAACCCCCACCCACTCTGTAAATGCTAATGGTACAATTTAAAAAAAAATCACCAAGCCATTAAGAATGACTAGTATAAAAACGAGCAAACGAAGATCGCTTCCAAACATCAACTGTCATATCATCTTGTACTATTTTTTTCATTCTTAGCGAGTTCATTCGCATAAAATGATGAACAACAAAGGAATAACAACAAATAGCAAAATTAAACTCAGATAAAAATAATCTCAAATATTTATTTTAGACATAAATGAAACACTATTGTAAATGTAAATAAGTACAATTGCATTTCTTGTCACAACTTTATTACATTTGAAGCTTTGTCAAAATTTAGAGAACAAAAGTAATTTAGCAAAACTTAAAACTATTGCTGTTTTCTTGTCCCATTACCATCTGTTTTCTTGTCTCATCACCATTTGTTTTCTTGTCCCATTACCATCTATTTTCTTGCCCCATTACCATCTGTTTTCTTGTCTCGTTACCATCTGTTTTCTTGTTCCATTACCATCTGTTTTCTTGTCCCATTACCATCTGTTTTCTTGTCCAATTACCATGTGTTTTCTTAACCCATTACCATCTGTTTTCTTGTCTCATTACCATCTGTTTTCTTGTCTCGTTACCATCTGTTTTCTTGCCCCATTACCATCAGTGGAAAAGTTGATGGTGGAGCTCCATCTTTATCCATAACTCTATAATGAAACTATTTTGAAATGTTCTCAATTGTAGCGATTAAGTGATGAAGCACTAAAAGTAAATACTAAATCCGTAATTTAAAGTCAGAATTGTGTTAAGCTCCTAACATCTATCTTTGCATCTTAATCATAAAAAACTGAATAATAGTCTTGAAACAAGCCCCCCCCCCAATGAAAATCTTAAATAAAACACAAATTACTTCTTGTTTTCCTTAAAATTTGATATATTATTTGTTTTATAAAATAAGAAGTCTGTATAGCATAAAATTAGAATCGTATTTACAAGTGTTACTGTAAATCAATTGAGTGACTGAATTGGGATTCTACATTACTTTTCTTTTCATTATTGTGATTATATAAACAAGGAAATGTAATTAAAAGTAAATATTAGACATGTTTTAAGTCACTTTTTCCATCATTATTGACTGGTAGCTGCGAATCAATGTGTTCAAATGTACATTGTACGTTACAATAAGGTAAATAATCGGTCGTTTTTTAAAATTCAGAATAAGATTGGTATACAAATTTAATTTTGTTAAGTTTAATTTTAACCATTCTTTTTTAATTTTCTTTAAAAAACAACATTTAAAAGGTTAAAAACAACATTAATGTCAATTTATGAGCATATTACAATAAAAAAACACACTGAAATATAATCATTTTAGGCAGCATTATTATTTATATAATATACACTTTTTATCTTCTTCAAATATTCGTAAAATTGCATAGATTACAAATGATATGACAGCTAATTATCCATGGAAATATTTTTTAAATATTTTGTTCAATTTAATTTTCAAATTTCGTACCTTATTTTCAATGTTTGCATCTTCAAAAATACCTATTTAAAATAAATATTAATTCATCAATATTGGAGGGGACCTTTTACCCCCTGGTATTGATGTAATAATAGGGGTTTATCTGGACCCCAATATTTAAAATTAATTTTTAATCGACTACTTTGTCAAAATTACCGAATTTTAATTTTTCGTAATTTCATGATCTATTAACTTTAAATCAAGACGTCATGTCATTTCAGAATTTAATAAAGGTAGCCTATCCCCAGGCATTCAACTGTGGCATATAAATAGATACAATGGAGTTAAAAATAATAACAATTAGTAATTAGAATAGTTTTATTTCTTATATTTATTGTCTAAAAGTAAGAACTACAAGAGTTAAATTACAAAAATACCACTCGGTAATCGCTTGGTAACCTCATTTTAGGAATTACCACCTTCCCCTTTAGATTTACCAGGTTCTTTTTAGAATATCACTTATTTTTCTTAATTGCCCCCCCCGGGGTCGGCATATATGTCGATTGTATATATTATATGGTGTTATAGTTCGTATAATATCGTATGATATTATATAGTATTATAGTTCGTATAAGATCGTATGATATTATATAGTGTTATAGTTCGTATAAGATCGTATGATATTATATAGTATTATAGTTTGTATAAGATCGTATGATATTATATAGTATTATAGTTCGTATAAGATCGTATGGTATTATATAGTATTATAGTTCGTATAAGATCGTATGATATTATAGAGTGTTATAGTTCGTATAAGATCGTATGATATTATATAGTATTATAGTTTGTATAAGATCGTATGATATTATATAGTATTATAGTTCGTATGAGATCGTATGATTTTATATAGTGTTATAGTTCGTATAAGATCGTATGATATTATATAGTATTATAGTTCGTATAAGATCGTATGGTATTATAGAGTGTTATAGTTCGTATAAGATCGTATGATATTATATAGTGTTATAGTTCGTATGAGATCGTATGATTTTATATAGGGTTATAGTTCGTATGAGATCGTATGATATTATATAGTGTTATAGTTTGTATGAGATCGTATGATTTTATATAGTGTTATAGTTCGTTGGAGATCGTATGATATTATATAGTGTTATAGTTTGTATAAGATCGTATGATATTATATAGTATTATAGTTCGTATAAGATCGTATGATATTATATAGTGTTATAGTTCGTATAAGATCGTATGATATTATATAGTATTATAGTTCGTATAAGATCGTATGGTATTATATAGTATTATAGTTCGTATAAGATCGTATGATATTATAGAGTGTTATAGTTCGTATAAGATCGTATGATATTATATAGTATTATAGTTTGTATAAGATCGTATGATATTATATAGTATTATAGTTCGTATGAGATCGTATGATATTATATAGTGTTATAGTTCGTATAAGATCGTATGATATTATATAGTATTATAGTTCGTATAAGATCGTATGGTATTATAGAGTGTTATAGTTCGTATAAGATCGTATGATTTTATATAGGGTTATAGTTCGTATGAGATCGTATGATTTTATATAGGGTTATAGTTCGTATGAGATCGTATGATATTATATAGTGTTATAGTTCGTATGAGATCGTATGATTTTATATAGTGTTATAGTTCGTATGAGATCGTATGATATTATATAGTGTTATAGTTCGTATAAGATCGTATGATATTATATAGTATTATAGTTTGTATAAGATCGTATGATATTATATAGTATTATAGTTCGTATAAGATCGTATGGTATTATATAGTATTATAGTTCGTATAAGATCGTATGATATTATAGAGTGTTATAGTTCGTATAAGATCGTATGATATTATATAGTATTATAGTTTGTATAAGATCGTATGATATTATATAGTATTATAGTTCGTATGAGATCGTATGATTTTATATAGTGTTATAGTTCGTATAAGATCGTATGATATTATATAGTATTATAGTTCGTATAAGATCGTATGGTATTATAGAGTGTTATAGTTCGTATAAGATCGTATGATATTATATAGTGTTATAGTTCGTATGAGATCGTATGATTTTATATAGGGTTATAGTTCGTATGAGATCGTATGATATTATATAGTGTTATAGTTTGTATGAGATCGTATGATTTTATATAGTGTTATAGTTCGTTGGAGATCGTATGATATTATATAGTGTTATAGTTTGTATAAGATCGTATGATATTATATAGTATTATAGTTCGTATAAGATCGTATGATATTATATAGTGTTATAGTTCGTATAAGATCGTATGATATTATATAGTATTATAGTTCGTATAAGATCGTATGGTATTATATAGTATTATAGTTCGTATAAGATCGTATGATATTATAGAGTGTTATAGTTCGTATAAGATCGTATGATATTATATAGTATTATAGTTTGTATAAGATCGTATGATATTATATAGTATTATAGTTCGTATGAGATCGTATGATATTATATAGTGTTATAGTTCGTATAAGATCGTATGATATTATATAGTATTATAGTTCGTATAAGATCGTATGGTATTATAGAGTGTTATAGTTCGTATAAGATCGTATGATATTATATAGTGTTATAGTTCGTATGAGATCGTATGATTTTATATAGGGTTATAGTTCGTATGAGATCGTATGATATTATATAGTGTTATAGTTCGTATGAGATCGTATGATTTTATATAGTGTTATAGTTCGTATGAGATCGTATGATATTATATAGTGTTATAGTTTGTATAAGATCGTATGATATTATATAGTATTATAGTTCGTATAAGATCGTATGATATTATATAGTGTTATAGTTCGTATAAGATCGTATGATATTATATAGTATTATAGTTTGTATAAGATCGTATGATATTATATAGTGTTATAGTTCGTATGAGATCGTATGATTTTATATAGTGTTATAGTTCGTATAAGATCGTATGATATTATATAGTATTATAGTTCGTATAAGATCGTATGGTATTATAGAGTGTTATAGTTCGTATAAGATCGTATGATTTTATATAGGGTAATAGTTCGTATGAGATCGTATGATATTATATAGTGTTATAGTTCGTATAAGATCGTATGATATTATATAGTGTTATAGTTCGTATGAGATCGTATGATTTTATATAGGGTTATAGTTCGTATGAGATCGTATGATATTATATAGTGTTATAGTTCGTATGAGATCGTATGATTTTATATAGTGTTATAGTTCGTATGAGATCGTATGATATTATATAGTGTTATAGTTTGTATAAGATCGTATGATATTATATAGTATTATAGTTCGTATAAGATCGTATGGTATTATATAGTATTATAGTTCGTATAAGATCGTATGATATTATATAGTATTATAGTTTGTATAAGATCGTATGATATTATATAGTGTTATAGTTCGTATGAGATCGTATGATTTTATATAGTGTTATAGTTCGTATAAGATCGTATGATATTATATAGTATTATAGTTCGTATAAGATCGTATGGTATTATAGAGTGTTATAGTTCGTATAAGATCGTATGATTTTATATAGTGTTATAGTTCGTATAAGATCGTATGATTTTATATAGTGTTATAGTTAGTATAAGATCGTATGATATTATATAGTGTTATAGTTCGTATAAGATCGTATGATTTTATATAGTGTTATAGTTTGTATAAGATCGTATGATTTTATATAGTGTTATAGTTTGTATGAGATCGAATGCTTTTATATATTGTTATAGTTCGTATAAGATCGTATGATTTTATATAGTGTTATATTTTGTATAAGATCGTATTATATTATATAGTGTTATAGTTCGTATAAGATCGTATGATATTATAGAGTGTTATAGTTCGTATAAGATCGTATGATTTTATATAGTGTTATAGTTCGTATAAGATCGTATGATATTATAGAGTGTTATAGTTCGTATAAGATCGTATGATATTATATAGTATTATAGTTTGTATAAGATCGTATGATATTATATAGTATTATAGTTTGTATAAGATCGTATGATATTATATAGTATTATAGTTCGTATGAGATCGTATGGTATTATATAGTGTTATAGTTCGTATAAGATCGTATGATATTATATAGTATTATAGTTTGTATAAGATCGTATGATATTATATAGTATTATAGTTTGTATAAGATCGTATGATATTATATAGTATTATAGTTCGTATAAGATCGTATGGTATTATATAGTATTATAGTTCGTATAAGATCGTATGATATTATAGAGTGTTATAGTTCGTATAAGATTGTATGATATTATATAGTATTATAGTTTGTATAAGATCGTATGATATTATATAGTATTATAGTTCGTATGAGATCGTATGATTTTATATAGTGTTATAGTTCGTATAAGATCGTATGATATCATATAGTATTATAGTCTGTATAAGATCGTATGGTATTATAGAGTGTTATAGTTCGTATAAGATCGTATGATATTATATTGTGTTATAGTTCGTATGAGATCGTATGATTTTATATAGGGTTATAGTTCGTATGAGATCGTATGATATTATATAGTGTTATAGTTTGTATGAGATCGTATGATTTTATATAGTGTTATAGTTCGTATGAGATCGTATGATATTATATAGTGTTATAGTTTGTATACGATCGTATGATATTATATAGTATTATAGTTCGTATAAAATCGTATGATATTATATAGTGTTATAGTTCGTATAAGATCGTATGATATTATATAGTATTATAGTTCGTATAAGATCGTATGGTATTATATAGTATTATAGTTCGTATAAGATCGTATGATATTATAGAGTGTTATAGTTCGTATAAGATCGTATGATATTATAGAGTGTTATAGTTCGTATAAGATCGTATGATATTATATAGTATTATAGTTCGTATGAGATCGTATGATTTTATATAGTGTTATAGTTCGTATAAGATCGTATGATATTATATAGTATTATAGTTCGTATAAGATCGTATGGTATTATAGAGTGTTATAGTTCGTATAAGATCGTATGATATTATATAGTGTTATAGTTCGTATGAGATCGTATGATTTTATATAGGGTTATAGTTCGTATGAGATCGTATGATATTATATAGTGTTATAGTTTGTATGAGATCGTATGATTTTATATAGTGTTATAGTTCGTATGAGATCGTATGATATTATATAGTGTTATAGTTTGTATAAGATCGTATGATATTATATAGTATTATAGTCTGTATAAGATCGTATGATATTATATAGTGTTATAGTTCGTATAAGATCGTATGATATTATATAGTATTATAGTTTGTATAAGATCATATGATATTATATAGTGTTATAGTTCGTATGAGATCGTATGATTTTATATAGTGTTATAGTTCGTATAAGATCGTATGATATTATATAGTATTATAGTTCGTATAAGATCGTATGGTATTATAGAGTGTTATAGTTCGTATAAGATCGTATGATTTTATATAGGGTTATAGTTCGTATGAGATCGTATGATATTATATAGTGTTATAGTTCGTATAAGATCGTATGATATTATATAGTGTTATAGTTCGTATGAGATCGTATGATTTTATATAGGGTTATAGTTCGTATGAGATCGTATGATATTATATAGTGTTATAGTTCGTATGAGATCGTATGATTTTATATAGTGTTATAGTTCGTATGAGATCGTATGATATTATATAGTGTTATAGTTTGTATAAGATCGTAGGATATTATATAGTATTATAGTTCGTATAAGATCGTATGGTATTATATAGTATTATAGTTCGTATAAGATCGTATGATATTATATAGTATTATAGTTTGTATAAGATCGTATGATATTATATAGTGTTATAGTTCGTATGAGATCGTATGATTTTATATAGTGTTATAGTTCGTATAATATCGTATGATATTATATAGTATTATAGTTCGTATAAGATCGTATGGTATTATAGAGTGTTATAGTTCGTATAAGATCGTATGATTTTATATAGTGTTATAGTTCGTATAAGATCGTATGATTTTATATAGTGTTATAGTTAGTATAAGATCGTATGATATTATATAGTGTTATAGTTCGTATAAGATCGTATGATTTTATATAGTGTTATAGTTTGTATAAGATCGTATGATTTTATATAGTGTTATAGTTTGTATAAGATCGTATGATTTTATATAGTGTTATATTTTGTATAAGATCGTATTATATTATATAGTGTTATAGTTCGTATAAGATCGTATGATATTATAGAGTGTTATAGTTCGTATAAGATCGTATGATTTTATATAGTGTTATAGTTCGTATAAGATCGTATGATATTATAGAGTGTTATAGTTCGTATGAGATCGTATGATTTTATATAGTGTTATAGTTCGTATGAGATCGTATGATTTTATATAGTGTTATAGTTCGTATAAGATCGTATCATATTATAGAGTGTTATAGTTCGTATGAGATCGTATGATATTATAGAGTGTTTTAGTTTGTATAAGATCGTATGAAATTATAGAGTTCGTATAAGATCGTATGATTTTATATAGTGTTATAGTTCGTATAAGATCGTATGGTATTATATAGTGTTATAGTTCGTATAAGATCGTATGATTTTATATAGTGTTATAGTTCGTATAAGATCGTATGATATTATATAGTATTATAGTTCGTATAAGATCGTATGATATTATATAGTGTTATAGTTCGTATAAGATCGTATGATTTTATATAGTATTATAGTTTGTATAAGATCGTATGATATTATATAGTGTTATATTCGTATAAGATCGTATGATATTATATAGTATTATAGTTCGTATAAGATCGTATGGTATTATAGAGTGTTATAGTTCGTATAAGATCGTATGATTTTATATAGTGTTATAGTTCATATAAGATCGTATGATATTATATAGTATTATAGTTAGTATAAGATCGTATGAGATTATATAGTGTTATAGTTCGTATAAGATCGTATGATTTTATATAGTGTTATAGTTCGTATAAGATCGTATGATACTATATAGTATTATAGTTCGTATAAGATCGTATGATATAATATAGTATATAGTTCGAAGCGAATAACATCAGATCCTAAGATGAGGAATGTTGTTTCATTTTCACCAAAACTGTGATGAAGTTGAAACAGGTTCGTAATTGGAAAACCGTGTAATGCACAATAAACCAAACTCATTTACTCATCTGTTTTACTTACACACACCGAATCTTTATTATCATAACATTGCTATGTATGGTATACTGCGTATATTTATTTACATTGTCCGTCCAAAATGATGAGAAAAAGTATGCTTAGCCAGTGTTCGCACTTTCTATTTATCTAGATCTATTACTAAAATATTCATACAATATCATAGAATTACATCAGTAATTTCATTTTGTATATATAAATTATTATTATAATCATTTCTGATGACGTAAATGAATTTAAAAAAAAACAACCACAGTTGACTTTTCATTAAAGAGTCGAGGATTTTCTAGCAGGGCTAGTCGAGTCGGGGAAGAAGTAAGTAATTTTAGTCCATGAGCCAGACCAGATATTGGTACCACCTGGGGGACAAAGGGACACTATGATATTTCGAAAGACATATGTATCTAGTTACAGAAAAACTTTGAAGCCAAGCTGAGATCCACAGCTAAAGTGCAAAAAATCACTATCGATTATGGGTACCCTTGTCAAGAATTGTGCCATAAAAGAATGGGGTGGGGCAAATTAAAACGCCTATAACTCAGTAACTAGAGGGGATATATTGACATGTGACCACTCATTTTGTCCCTTACAAAAAGGCCTATGAAATAAAATTAGATGTCTTGTAGCCCTGACATAGGTCATTGGAGGTCAAAGGTCAAATGTCAAAAAAATTGAATTTTTTAAAAATTAAGGTGTAAGTATTATTAGATGAAAAGGTGATAACAAAATGTGTATTTCTCTGACAAAGGTAGTCTTTTCTTGAAGAAAACAATCTAGTCCATTGATAAAAAGTACAAAATAATGTTATGGTGGTTTGATGTCCTGAAAAAAAAGTTTAAAAAAAACGAAAAATGTATTTTGAGTATAATCTTTTTTTATATGTTGTTAGGGGTAAGGGAAAGGTAAACTGTGATAATTTCAAAACTTTCAAATAACTTTTAATGAAGGACTATTCATTCTATTGCTTATACACTAAGGTACAAACGAAGGGTCATCTTATGCGTATACCAACATTTTATGTGGGTCATCAAAGGTCAAAAGGTCAATTTCCTCAGTTTTTTATCGAATCGAGGTGCAAATCAGAAAGGCATCAGAGATGCCTTTCTAATTGTCACCTATCGGTATATGGAATCTAAAATGAGTTATTTGTGACCAGTTAATGCCCTTGAAGTAATATTAGTTATCATATTGACATTTCTGAGACCCAGTTTCAGGGAAGACTGATCTACTTCAGGCCATTTTTAAAAAGTCATTTTGGGAAGTACCGGTGTCCCACCTCTGTAGAAAAGTGTATGCAAAATCCAAGTAGCTAGAAACTAAGAAAGACTATTTATACAAATAACCTATGTGTGCCACTGGAAAGGCCCCCATCAGCAGACTTTCATATTTAATTAGATGATATCCCTATTAATAAGTCATTATATAGGCCAAGAAAGATCAATAAGTCGCAACCTCTATTTACATTAATATTCTAGATGGCATTGCACCCACGTTCTCTATCATTTCTGGATGTTACTTAATCCTGCATTCCAGTGCTTGAATGACACAAATTAAACTGGCGAATCGCTATAAACCAAATTAAAATTTAATTGTAATGTTTGTTGTTCTTCCACAGAAAATCATGCATAATTCAGATCATTCAAAACAGATCATCACATATCCATGTCATCATCCTCATCTTCCTCCTGAGAACTATCACCACACAAATAATTCTCATCTGTATCTTCACTTTGGTTGGTACAAGTTGTGAGTTTGCACATATAAGTACACTTTAGTCTGTTGCGCAAACAACTACATGTTTCCTCGACGCACTTCCTCGAACATGTGCAAGAAAGAAGTTCCATCACCACTTCTGGTGCAGGCGATGCAGAACTCCAGTCAATTATAAGCTTACCATCTTCAAGACCCCAACCATGCCCTATCGGATCAGGAACTTCCGGAGAAACCTCTAAGCTTCTCTTCCAAATGGCACACTGGTAATTCGCTCTTCGACAGTGATTGACAAGAGATGATGAACATGGTGGTAATTGCCAAGATTCTGCTTCACCTTTTCGAGCACAAAATAAGTTGAATCTGAGATCATTTAAACTTGATATAGTTGTCTTTGAATTGTAAATATTGCAGGTGAATGCCTCCAGTTTTTCCATAAGTTCATCCGATATACTCCAGTCAGATCCAAGCATTTTCAATGTCTGAACATGTGTCTTGTTTTTTGCCAAAAGTTTATAAGCAGCTATCTTCCCTTTACCAGCAAATGCAGAAACAGTGTCACAACCAGTGAATGCATGCAAACCTGGTAATGCTTGACAAATGTCTTCTAACATCTTAGATATTTTCTGTATATCAGTGAATTTGGTGCGTGTCTTAGTTCCACTTTTCAGATAGAGAGGGCAAGATAGCTTAGATGAAAAGGCAACACACAGAACGAACACATCTGTGTCCTCAGAGATTATGATGATTGAAGGAAATTTGGCTGCAGCGCAATGAGCTGCATGCAACAATAGTCGTGTATCAGCCTCCTCCTGATAAGACGCTAGACAACTGACACTTTCTACAGAGCCTTGTGACAGTTTTTTACAGAGTCTTCCTGTTGTAACAAACATACATTTGTTATCCAGTCTTTCTATTCGTGATGGTTTGCTCCACTCATTCACTAGGAATTCAATTAGTTTATTTTTATTATCCGGTGCGCATATAAATTTTCTCCACTGTGTTATTTTATGTCCAGGTGAAATTGTCTTGTATGCTGTTCCAGTTGATGAGCCCCTGTTAGCCCTCTCTAGATCCTTTATGGACTGCTCTCGGTAAACATCGAAAACAACATCTATGCGACTACATTTTGGTCCCTCTCTCAATACCATATTAAGCACAGTATCAGCTACATCAGTGAAAGTCATATGATTTGCATCTAATTTCTGGACCAGAGCCATTCCATCTATGATACATGCAGAATTATCAGGAATTGTTTCTACTGGCGTTGACTCCTTTGTCAAGTGTTTGTAGAGAGATGATTTCACAGTCTTCCGTAGTGTACCCTCTGGTGTAGCTAATGCCCATGGAATAGGGCCCAAACGATGTGTAAGTACCTCTTTCAAGTCAACTTCACGAGTTTGTGCAATCAATATCATCTTAGCAAATAGATCTCTATCGGCTTTGATGATGATTGCTCTCCCAGCAGACTGATAAGTTCTCTTCACTCTCATGTCAGTAAATGTTTTTAAGTTAGCTTTCTTTATAGGATCATGGAATTTCGTTTTTGGTGGTTGACTTTCGAGTCTTTCTTCTCTGAACTGAATATATGAGTTCTCGCCAAGTTCTTTAGCTGTCAAGAGATCATGGGAAATATCTCCAGGAGCAGCAATCCCTGTGGAAATGTTGAGAAGTTCTTGATTTGGAGAACAGAATGGATTGACCCAAATATTTTCCAACATATTCACAAGCGAAGTAATGTCTCGTTCATCTCTTCTCATTCGAGATTCACTCAAATCTGGATGAATAACAGCGGTACAAGCATTGGTACCTAGGGTATCCCTTAGTAAATGTAGAAATGAACTGCGATATTCAGCAGTAAGATAGTATCTGGTAATTGCACTAGTTTTTAAACTAAAACCTTTTGTGCCTCCTGCTGTTTGTGTGTCTTTATTCACTGTTTCCTCGATAGCTTGGTCAATTGGGATCCTTCCGAATGGGTTCTTGGAACTAAGCTGAACTGAGAATCCACCATGATCAAGGAAATTGTGAAGCTCAGGGTGCTCCTTTTCAAGATGGGTCATTTCTGCATAATAATGTGTAAGGTACCATGCATAATTCATTCGGTCGTATGCGAAGCACCATGGTATCATATCCCGAACTGACTGCAAATGTAAACACCAATTTCCTTCCCGGGAGGCACGAAGCATATTTAGGACGATGTTTACTAGGTCTATGTAAGACATCCAAAATGCTGCCAGCTCACCTGACTGAAAGCGTAGAGTTTCAAGATATTCAAAAAACTGGTAAGCCACAGACACAAACAATGGATTACAGAGAGTCTCCGACAACATTTCAGAGCATACATTGCTGGAAAATCTTCTATCAAGCTCACAATATCACCACAACTATCTTCAAAGTCTTGTGTTTTACAGAAGCTTCTCCATGCAAGACGAAGTAATGCCTCATAAAGAAGTTTGTGGAATCTAACTGCACGATTGTACTTGTGCCCATCAAGGACCCCACCAATCGAACCTTCAGCTATTACTCCGGATTCAATACACAAATCCTTCAAACCAGCATCCTGAAACCGCTTCCCTATGACACCAAGCAAAGTGCATACTGTATGGAACACACCCAGCCTTGGAACGATATCAGAAAAGGTGTCTTTATGTTTCCAAATCACCTCAGTTGCTTTTGCGTATAGAGCTTGGTCAAACACTAGAACAATGCTTTGGAGGGACAAAGCACGTCTGATTTTCTGTGACTGTAGCAGTATCTCATGCATTGTTGACAGTTCTGGTGCTGGTGCATTTATGGTAGGTAAGTATCGAACAGTGTCTGCTGTAACTTGTTCATTTTCACGCACATTGATATGAAAACCAGTCCAACTACCAACACATTGATTCACAGAGCTGTGCAATCTCGCAAGAACCCAAAGTAATGTTTTCTTATACACATCATAGTTCATTTCATCATCCTTCACATCAATGTACGCCCAAGATAAAGGACCAACACATTCTCCAGCATTATATAGTGGTAAGCACGGTTGTATAACACTCAATGTTCTTGTCCTTTTAAATGACTCTAGAGAACTTGTCGTTTTATCAGCTGTTGGCAAATAATGTGGGCCATATATTCTTGGTTGTATTAGAGTTCCATTCACCCTGTGTGATGTGCCCCCTCCGCTGAGTGTTTCCTCTAACCTATCAATATTGTACCATGCCAATGTCACCATTGTGTTAGGGTAAATGTCATTGGGTAATGCAAATTCATTGTCAGTGTGGCTCTCCAGTTTTTTAGAGCAAGAGCAGTATCAAATTCTTCTATCGTTGTGTATGAAATGCCATGTCCATAACGATTGAGAATTTGTATCAGTTCGGTGTTTCCAGTGAGGCTTTTCACAGCTTGGGGGAGAATAATATGTTTTGGTGGTTTCACTCTAGCACAGGTCACACCATACACAATATCTTGTCCAACAGACTGTATTAGTATTTGTGTTTTTCGAGGAATATCATCAGATACAGGTGAACCAACAAAAAGAATTCTCAAAAAGTTATTTAATGCATCTGGAATGAAAATACATGGGTCACTCATCTCTGCAGCTGCGACAGGCCATGGTGTGCTGATATCTATCTTTCTAACATCATTTCTAATGAAACGAGATGCTTTGCTAATGATTCCATCTTTGTCCACAGAGTCATTTGTTAAGATATCTAACTCTTCTCTCAATCTCATGTTCTCTTTCACTAGATCACCTCTTAACAGATTGTCTGGGTACACTAAAATTTTACCACTGTCATTAGGTATCATGTGAATGTTCTGACCAAATTCCTTCTGGAGCTTCCTTTGAATGTGCTTCTTTGTTGAAGATTTAATTTCAGTGATTCCCATCTCACGCAGAAAACTTGTAAGGTCCTCCGTTAATTCTGTTAACTTGATAACCCTCGGTTTTTTAAATAGTACATCTCTAATGTTATCAAAAAGTTTGTCATAACATAGTTTTTCAGCTCTAGCATATAGAAGTTCAGAATCAATGTTCTCTGGTGTGGTAAAAATACTTAAGGAAGTTCTGGTATTGTTACGATCACCAGATTTAGGAGGTCTGGTGTAATCACGGTAACACTGACGGTGATAGTGACCCTCGGCAGCTACAAGATCACGTGAGAGAAGAGCGATAACTCGGGTGTCATTTTTATGTGTAGCAGCATCTCTGATTGTCTTATCTGCTTGGAGGTTAACACATTTAATCAGTGGATCTCTTTTGTTTGTACTTTTCATATATTTACTAGTCTTCAAACAGAAGATACAAACAGCCTCGTACACCCTTGATATTGAAGATGTGACTGCGGTTTGACGTCTGTAGAATACTTTTGAACTACCTGCCTGTGACTGTTCAGGTTCTCGTGGATCCTCACTTATTATAATAGAATCTAGATCCCGCTTCTTGGTGAAACGATTCCTGCACTGTCGGTGATAAAAGATTTCTGGCACACATCCATCACCTGCTGCTATAGCTATATCAAGAATTGCATCAAAACATCTCATTTCTGCAGCGCGAACAAGTTGTGTCCATGAGTTCAAATCCTTTGGTGAATTCAAATCTGAGTCTCTTTCAGAGCAATTGAAAATACAAGAATGTCGACGACGTTTTTGTAAAGCTTCACAGGTTCCTTGGTTGCCCTCAGCCTCTTCTACCTCACCTTCTTCCATGCTTACATCAGTGCGTTCCATACTTTACCTGAAACAAAGCAAATTTCATAAGAATGTTGTGGACTCGCCAAAAAGATATAATTTCTGTAGCAACATATAAAAAAAGATTATACTCAAAATACATTTTTCGGTTTTTTTTCAGGACATCAAACCACCATAACATTTATTATTTTGTACTTTTTATCAATGGACTAGATTGTTTTCTTCAAGAAAAGACTACCTTTGTCAGAGAAATGCTCATTTTGTTATCACATTTTCGTCTAATAATACTTACACCTTAATTTTTTTTTAAATTCATTTTTTTGACATTTGACCTTTGACCTCCAATGACCTATGTCAGGGCTACAACACATCTAATGTTATTTTATAGGCTTTTTTGTAAGGGACAAAATGAGTGGTCACATGTCAATATATCCCCTCTAGTTACTGAGTTATAGGCGTTTTAATTTGCCCCACCCCATTCTTTTATGGCACAATTCTTGACAAGGGTACCCATAATCGATAGTGATTTTTTGCACTTTAGCTGTGGATCCCAGCCTGGCTTCAAAGTTTTTCTGTAACTACAAACATAGGTATTTCAGAAAAACGTAGTGTCCCTTTGTCCCCTTAGGTGGTACCAATCGATGAAATTTATGGGTTTGGCTCATGGACTATTTATTTTTATCAATAACAATTGATTTCCTGCTCTTGTCACACGTCATATAAATATTACTGTAAAAAAACGAAACAACTGACAAATAATACCAGACAAAAAACAATTACGCGAGTTAAATCTGACTTAAAGAACCAATACGCGAGATAAATTTTACAAAAAAACTATTCTCTCTCTCTCACGCTCTCTCACGCTCTCTCTCTCTCTCTCTCTCTCTCTCTCTCTCTCTGTATCTGTAAATAAGGTATGTGTACCCGTAGATTAATTTCTATTTTAGTCACACAAATATTAAGAACAAAGGAATATTGTTTGTCCCCATTAAATGTGACACAATCGTCTTTATTATAGGGTAAACACCTAATCTGTTTTATAATAATAAAATATGGTAATCACTACTATTCCCGACGTAAATAATTTCAACGGAAGTACAGTTGGGAAATTAGTCGAAAAGTAACTTATTTTATTTTGCCTACTTATTTGCGTAAAAAATAATAATATTTAATAGAAGACATGAACCTTTTAAGTTAGCGTAAATACCGATTCTGGGTAAAGTAGCCATCTTTGTTGAGTCACTTTACGTTAAACAAAATAGCATTATTGATTGGAACTTTCCACGTTGTCTACTTTACTCGGTCGCTTCCATTTCATAATTCTATTTTTTTTAGAGTGTTTTTGAATTTAGAAATGATGACGTACTTTCAGTTGCAGTCATACACCAACATCTTCATTCAAATAATATTACTCATTTATGCATGTGTTTTCTCGTGTTTATTTATTTGCCTATTTCGATCGTGTATCGCCAATTCGAAGAATCGAAATGTATATTTGTCGGATGCTTCGCACATGGAAACTTCCACGTCCCCCCCCCATCCGCGCTTCCATTCCATCATTCTCTCGTTGATTCGCTTTTATTTCGTTAGTTTTTCTCAGCCGCCACTCCCCATCCTCCTCCTCATCGATTGCCGGCTTTAATCTGATTAGCTCAAATTGCAGCTGATCTGGCGCTCTGTTCGAAATCATGTTCGATCCAGTTTATTGAATAACGAAACAGAAAAATCCTTGAGAATGCTTCGTAATCCCGCCAAAAACACCCACTCTCCTTCCTCCGCCACCTTCTCCTACCCTCTTTTGGTTTCTAGTCTCCCCCTTCCCCGCCTTTTCCAATATTACAAGTTTTACCTTCACCCAGCAATGCACATCCCCAACCCTCAGCTCAATTAAAGGCATTATTATACGAATCGGATGAATTCTTCGAAATGCGTTAAGGAAATCAATGTGGAAATCACACTAAAAACGCGCATATACATGCACACCTGCACATATATGAAACATACACACATATGCGTATATATATATATATATATATATATATATATATATATATATATATATATATATATATATATATATATAGTGTTATAATGAAATAAATTCCAGGAGAAAATCCGGGTATAAGAGCCTAATGTAATAAACAGATCAAGAATAAAATAAAATTTAGGAATCACATACTCATTGATGCAATAATCTATTTCAACCTTGTGGTATTGTCAAGCATCCAAGTGAGATGATTATATTTTTGATCACAGTATAGTATTGATTTACTCCTCTCCAGGAGTTGGGCACAAGCCCAGTTTTTATCTTACTCCCACAAGTTAGATGTGACCCAAGGTCGGGTCGGGAAAGTGGGGTTTAAAAATTGCCTGGGCAGCCCCGTCGACATTCCCCAGTAGGGGCGCCTCAGGCAGTAAGCAATAAACTTACTCCTCCCCAAAGAGGGGAGGCGAAGCCTGGGAGGGTGGACCTCCTAGAACTGCACAGGACAGACCCATTGACCGGCGTAAGTCAAGACCCGAAGGCCAAGACAATACCCGTCTATGGGGCGCAGTATCCATCGGAACAGATACTACACTTTGATCTTAGCCAAAAAGCCAAGAATATATATATATATATATATATATATATATATATATATATATATATATATATATATATAGCTTGCGGAATAAGACTACTTTTGACATTTGTCATTTATCTTTTTTATATTTAACTGGCTTAGCAAACATTGTAATGTGTGACAACGGATCAGTTTTCTAGTATATATATATATATATGTGTGTGTGTGTGTGTGTGTATATTAACTTAACTTGTGTATGTATATATATATATATATATATATATATGTATAAACTTAACACGTATCAGACAATAATTATATTTCGGCTTTAACTGATCTTGGTTTTTACATACAGTGTTCCATTCTCGTCTATATTAGAAATTATCGGAAGCTTGTCATCAGATCAAAACGCAGGATCCAACCCCTTCCATGTTCTAACCAACCCGACCAGAGTTCGGCAACACAGAGAAAAGTATACAAGAAGAATAAATTTAGGAAGAAATTACACAGATTTAAAATATATGAGTTAAAAGTTGGAACCGACGCCCCAAATTCGTATCACATCTATATACTAAAAAGGGGAAGTCAAGGGTCAGAAAAAAGAGAATGAGATGCTTTCAGTCAACGTTTAATAATGTTTATTATTACCCTGGGTAGTAGAAACTTAATTTTTTTTTCCACACACAATCTTACATTAAAAACATTCGTACATACACATCTATACACACTGAATACCGCATAAAGCATCCGTGTATACCCACACATCTATGTGGTGTATGCTAGACAGAAAAAAACTTAAATAGCATCATAAGAAGTCACAACAAGAAAATTATGCAATAAAGACATACAATAGAAACTAACACAAATAGAACTCCGGCAACTGTAGGAAATGTGGACAATGTCCGCTAAATGGTAATGGAAGCGCTAACAATATCATGCATAAGGCAACAATGTTGATAAGAGAGTGTATTTTTAGTATTGCTCAATATTGGAAACAGAACTATTACGTACATAAACACTCTTCTCCAACAGGAATTAAAAATCAGATTTTCTACTGTAAACATTTCTAGGATCTAAAGAATATTGAACTTACACCCGGAAGTGCGACAGAAAATCACTTGTATTTCAGCACATCAAAAAGTGTTGAAGGTAGATGTAACATATGTCTGCAAAATTAATAAAATCATAAAGCTTAGGGACAAAAATATTTTTTCTGAACCAGAGAAACAAGATTATTTTAATGCAGACATAGAAATAAATTCAAAATAACATAAAAAAAGCACTCTCTTCGAGATTTTCGTTTCTGTGTGGATGGTTGGAGGACTTTATTTGCTCAAAATCTTTCATGTTTTATCAATTAAAGTTGATGTGATGTGTATAGGTGCATATTCAATGATAAACAGCATCATCATCTCTGCTGTATTTTTGAACGATCCATGCCGCAACAATGATCTGTCTTTACTGTTATATAAATGAGTTTTTAAATAGGGAAATGCACACGAGTGCATATTTTATAGACTAATTCTTTACTTATATGCAGCAGAATTTATGGAGATTTAGATCAAGTGGATGGATATAGGATATACGACATATATATCTTAATAATAATAAAATTTCATTTTTTTTCATTTTTTATCATATTTTTTTCACTTTTTCCTTTGGAAATTGCAGCGTTCCGTTCTATATGCATAATTAACTTTTAATAATAATATTTCATTTTGAAATAATAAATACCTGTCATAAAATATCTCCTCAAATACCTTAATCATCGAGCACATTTCGTTTCTGCGCGTTGCTCCTAATTTCTCTTTTTTAGTAACGTGTCTGGGCTCTCGTAAGTTTTTAAGCCACGCGGATTTTAACATAAGTTTTACGTATTTTTATCTACCTTTTTTACTTAATACTAAAACACAGAATGTGTATATAATTAGTTGAACACAAGTTTCTATTTTGGCCATAACTAGAAGTAATTGCAGGTTCATGCCTGTCCTTCTCCAACGTTATTCAAATTCGTCTTGTTGAGCTCAGGAGTCTGTACGGAATTTCGAACTGAATTCTTTATTTAATCCAAGGGGGTAGATTATTCTCGTTCCGTCAACCCTGACCAAATAGAAGTCTTAAACAATAATTCTCAATATCATCGCCTGCATCAAGGATTGACCCTCAATCTCCAGAAGACTGTCATTTACAAGTGATTATTACGTATCACTTGATCAGTTGTGTCCCAGGTCTATGTGAACAATTCTAGTATTCATTTTGGGAGTCTTACACTATAATTATTATATAGATGATTAATTGAATACAAGTTGCTATTTTATCTATAGCTGAAGGGATTTATTTTTTTAGCGGTATCAGTGTGTATAGAGCTAATTTTAAACATCTCATCCAATTATTGATAGAAATAGTCGATAGAAATTTGAGATAAGTAAATGGTCGACGGCAGTTGATGGCGACCTAAAAGCTCCCTTTTCACTATCTACTATACCGAGGTGATTGGGAAAGTGCCACTCCATTGTCAGCATGACTCCACTTATCCTTGAACCTGAACTTATAAGGCTGAGTGTTTATAAAAGGTGGCATCAAGTACGATTTTTAGTCTCTGGTAGGACTTGACATAGGATTGAACTCCTGTCTCCCTACTCATTAGCTAACACTCTGACTAGTATGTCAAATGGGCTGGTTAGGTAATGTAAATCATTTTGGATGAATTTGTGCCAAATAAATCCCAGTGGAATAAGTCTTCAGTCGATTTATGCACAAACTTGCAGTAAAAAAATCTCAAGGTCGACTAATGTGTCAGGTCGCAGTTTTATATATATATTTTTTTCTATTTTAATTTTCCTTCGTTTTTATATTATATATTTTTTTCTATTTCAATTTTCCTTCGTTTTTATATTATATATTTTTTTTGCTATTTCAATTTTCCTTCGTTTTTATATTGCTTTCAGTTTTGTCTGAATGCTTGCCAGATTAGGAAATATAAATTCTGTAAAATCGATCAAAAATTGTTTTATTTTTGCGTTCCCTCCCCTCTCTCTCTTTCTCTCTCTCTCTCTCTCTCTCTCTCTCTCTCTCTATCTATCTATCCATCTATCACTATCTATCTTTCTCTCTTTAAGATATGAATTACTCCAAGCCGACCATTATTGTCTTTAATGTTTCCAAAAATCCTTAGATTATTGAATAAATTTCCCCAACTGCCCTTTCTTTTCGCTATCGATCAGCAGAAAACTTAATCAATGGATTGTGGGGTTCGAATTAATCTCCGATCTCCGTTTGGACAATAATATCGTACAATTTGGCAGGATATTCATGAATCATTTTCTTTAGGATGTGGCGAAACCATTAATCTTAACTGTGATAGCTCACCTTTTACCGGTTCGAAATCGGTGATAATGAAGAAGACGAAAAAGAAACAAAAAGAAAGATTTAAAAGAAATGTATAACTTCAGGAAAAGGGAAGTTAAAAAAGGCGGGAACAAATTAGACGAGTGTCGGTTAAAAGGGTGCAAGAAATAATTCGACGCTATATAAGATACGTCCTTACAATCTGCGTGTTTGTCGATGAAAGTTTTAAATTTAAATGTGACAGACTGACGGGCAAAACCTGTTATAGAAATGCGTAGATGCATTGAAAAAGTCGAGAGCGATTGATGAAATTGAAAAAGAAATAAAAATGGCGTCTATTCTGTAAAATAAAATAAAAAATGAACTAAGTTTCTTTGCGAATAATATCCAAATGTTGGCGTAATTCTCTAAAATTGATATCCAGTCAAAGAGAATATAATGGTTTCCCATTATTTCATTTTCTTCTTGTTTTCTATTGATTGTTTTAAAGAATTGTCCGGCATTAACTTTTATATAAGAATTAAATGATCGAATGGAAAAGAATTTTTTTTATATAGACCCGAAGTTGGCAACGTACAACATTTGTGTTTCTAAATGCGACGTCGCACCGCCATTATAGGTGTCGTCTGTCGTTAGGTTTCTTTGTCACGCTTAAGTTTGAAATAGCATTTTTGTCGGTCTATCACGCTTATGTTTGAAGATATATGTAATCTGTATGTATGTGACAGACCAAAGAAAAATGGTATTTCAAACTTAAATGTGACAGACCAAAGAAAATGCTATTGGGATCCTTTGATGATCCAACTAGAAGCAACTCTTCGTTTAGGAAGAGTGATTGCTAGTTAGTAAATAAAAAATGATTTTTTTTTAGTTTCAATTGTTATCGTTTTCTATTTGTTCTTCGTATGATCAAAAAATATCAGCTTCTGATCAGAAGACGGCATCGACCAGGAGAGCGAGAGAAAAACATTTATGCTCCCCGAAAATGCGACTTATGTGACTTGATTTGTGACTTTTACAGAAACCCAGGGCAATAAAGGGTCTCGTATTTTTGTAACTTTTCTTTCTAAGCATTTGAACTTTATTTGGTACGTGATATGATTCTTTGTTTTCCCCTTTAATCTCACTTTCGTTTACGATAGGAGCAAAAACCATTTAGATTAATGTAATACACGGCCTCAATAATTCACCATCGGTTGAACGATTCGATTGTTTTTAAGGGAGAGCCAAACGTTGCTTAAAAATATATATAACGCCATAATAATAGGACATCACCCAGAGAATTGTACCCACATGGCTCCAATGTCTGGACATGGAAATTGGAATCTAATATGCAGACTAGAAGGGAAACAAATTCAACAAATTTATAACAGATTGCAGTCATACAGAGAGATTTTTATTTTTGCTTTTGATTCACCTTACACAAGGTATATTGCCACTAAAGCGACTGTGGTAGGGTCCAGATTTATAGGGGAGCAACCTGAGTATGGAGTTTAACAGTAAGATGTATGTTCACATTACATTTAAATTCCTGCATGTTTGTATCGTCTGAGAAACAAGGAGCAGACAAGGAATTCAAAAAGTAAGCGATCCGTGGAAAGAAGCTATTAAAGTAGAACACATGGCATCTAGGGAGCTCTACGGCGAAGAGGTGAAATTGAGCAGTAAGTCTGGGTTAGGGTTAGGGTTAGATGTATTTTAGTTGGGTTAGGGTTAGGGTTAGGGTTAGATGTATTTTAGTTGGGTTAGGGTTAGGGTTAGGGTTAGGGTTAGGGTTAGGGTTAGATGTATTTTAGTTGAGGGGGTACAAGTAAAGTAAGTTAATCGGAACCCTTTAATTGAAAGTAAAACAAGCACGAGGATGCAACTCTGCGACGATGCGACAGGGGCTTGCGCTTGGCAGACAGCGCGGGACTTATTAGGTTATAAATTCTATTTCTCCCCCTGTCATCGAAGGAGAGACTAGTGATTAGCGTACCGACCGAAGTGTACTCCAAGCATGGCTTTGTATGGATAGACACAATGGCAATGACTGCTTGGAATTTCTGGAAATGGCGGACAGAGTTTTTTCATATTTCTTCTCGACCTCTTTAAGGCAACCAGTTTTTCACTGATAAGGATAACATGATACCATCCATAAAACACAACCCTCCACTTAGCTAATCAACTACACAACCCTCCACTTAGCTAATAAACTACACAACCCTCCACTTAGCTAATGAACTACACAACCCTCCACTTAGCTAATAAACTACACAACCCTCCACTTAGCTAATAAACTACACAACCCTCCACTTAGCTAATAAACTACACAACCCTCCACTTAGCTAATAAACTACAATTTAAACAACAGTTTTACACTCAAATATAAACACCCTCTCGCAAAAATAATAAATATAACATATAAACACTTTTGATAACATTAATAAACCCCCACCACTTAATTAATAACAGTCAGTCACGCTAGAATCTAACCCACTCGCCCTCGAATAAATTAAACCACACACCATCACCCTTAAATATGAACACGTCATTGAAACAGGAAAAGATACAGCATCAGTTATCACCAATTAAATTATTTTAAAATTATACTTAGTTACGATTAGGACCCATACCAGCCATGCAGTCCGCCTGTATTAACTCGGTACTTTCCCCAAGATTGAGTGATTCACCGGGCGAAGATAACGGTTATTGTTGAACTTCATTCTTCGACTTGTCTTCATTTCGCGAGTCGCTGAGGATTTTGGGATGAATTATAACGGCTTTCTGCTAAACAGTAAAAGGCCAATCTATGTCGATGAAACCATGGCACTTCTCTAAAATATGTAACGTATAGTTTTTGAATAAATAATTTGTATTTTGACTCTCACATTCTTGCAACGAACCACTTTATTGATTTCTTTTCAATATATATATAGAGAGATTTTTTTTAAATTAATTAATCCATAAATTAATTCTGGTCCAGTTGTAAAACGCTAGACTACGAATATTTACATCGAGGGTTCGATCCCTGCCCGGGTAGTCATGCTGATAACGGTTCATAGTCAGAAACACGTGTTCGTGTATTCCTTTTATTCACGCAAAAATTAATTTATAAATTAATTAATTTGAAATAATTTATATATACAAAAATTGATTACACGTCATATTAAGGGCGAATGAATGCAGTCCTCTGCATATTCTTAAAAACCGCTCAGGGAAGTGACAAATAATAAACGCACCGGTTAGGTTATCGTCAGTAAAAACAATAACAAAACAAAAAATCATATATATATATATATATATATATATATATATATATATATATATATATATATATATATATATACTGCGCAAGCGCCCTACAAGTGTATTCCATAAAGGCGCTATACTGCAAAGGCCACCAGAAAGCGCTTACCATGGGGGCGCTAAACTGCACAAGCTCCCGAAAAGTGTTTTCCATAGGGGCGTTATATTGCACAGGCCTCAAAAAACGTATTCCACATAGGCGCTAAACTGTACAAGCTCCACATAAGCGTTTTTCTATAATGGCGCTAAACTGCACAAGCCCCAAATAAGCGTTTTCATAGGGGCGCTATACTGCACAATTTCATGTAAACTCATATTGATGCGCCCCTGTTGTATAAAATAACCAACATCAAGTTCATTCATGTGTGGTGAAGGTAAAGGGGAAGTGGTGGTTGTGGTGGCGGTGGTGGGGGAGAAGTAGTGGTAGCGGTGGTTGTGGAGGTTGCAGTGATAAAGGAGCAAGAGAAGTAGTCGTGGTTGTAGTGGTGTTGGCGGTGTCAGTGTCAGTGTCAGTGTCGGTGTCAGTAGTGGTGGTTGTGAAGAAGTGGTGGTGGTGGTGGTGGTTATGGTGGTGAAGAAGTTGTAGTGGTGGTGGCGGTCATGGTTGTAGTATAGGAGAAGGAGCAGTCGCGGTGGTGATAGTGTTTGTGGCGGTGATGAAGGGGAAGGAGAAGTGGTGGTGGTGGTGATGGTGGTGGTGGTGGTGGTGAAGTACAAGGAAAAGTGGTGGTGGCGGTGGTGGTGAATTGTGGCGGGGTAGTGATGGCGGTGGTGAAGGAGAAGTGGTGGCGGTAGTGGTGGTGATTGTGGTGGTGGAAAAGGAGAAAGAGAAGTGTTAGTGGTCGTGGTGGCAGTGCTTAAAGAGTAGTGGTGGTGGTTGTGGTTGTGCTGGTGGCGGTGGTGAAGGAGAATGAGAGTGGTGGTGGTGATGAAGGAGAAAGAGAAGTTGTCATGGTGGTGGTGACAGTGATGGAGAAGAAAGAGAAGTTTGGGTGGTGGTGGTGATGAAGGAGTAGTGGTGGTGATGGTGGTTGTTGTGGTTGCTGTAGTTGTGGCGGTGGTGAAGAAGAATGAAATTGGTGGTGGTGGTGATGAAGGAAAAAGAAAGTTGTAGTGGTGGTCGTCATGGCGGTGGTGAAGGAGAAGGAGAAGTGGTGAGGGAGGTGATAAAAGAGAATTGGTAGTGGCGAGGGTGGGTGTGGCAGTGAAAGAGAACGAAAAGCGGTGGTAGTAGTGTTGGAGGAGAAGTGGTGGTGGCGATAGTGTTTGTGATGGCTGTTGTATAAATCGTCACCCATTATGTACTGGCCAGGATAGGGGTTGCTTAACTTTTATTGTACAGCACCTAGTCTTCCCAAATCGTGACCCATTTAGTACTGGGCAAAATATGTGTTGCTTAACTTTTATTGTATTGCACGTGGTCTACTACAATCGTCACTCATTTAGTACTGGCCAGGATATGCATTGCCTAACTTGTATTGTACAGCACCTGGTCATCTTCAATCGTCACCCATTTAGTACTGGACAGAATAAGCGTTGCTTAACTTCTATTGCACCGCACGTGGTCATCCTAAATCGTTACCTATTTAGTACTGGCTAGCATATGCGTTGCTTAACTTTGATTGTACCGCATCTGGGCTTCCCAAATCGTCACCCATTTAGTACTGGTTAGGATATGCGTTGCTTAACTTTCATTGTACAGCACCTGGTCTTCCCAAATAGTCACCCATTTAGTACTGGCCAGAATAGGCGTTGTTAACTTTTATTGTACATCACCTGGTCATGTCAAATCGTCACCCATTGAATATTGCCCAGGATATGTGTTACTTAACTTTTATTATACAGCACCTGGTCATACTAAATCGTCACCCATTTAATACTTGCCAGAACATGTATTGCTTAACTTTTATTGTATCGCACTTGTTCTTCCCAAATCGTCACCCATTTAGTACTGGCCAGTATAGGCGTTGCTTCCCCAAGTCGTTATTCATTTAGTACTGGCCAGGATATTTGTTGTTTAACTTTGATTGTATAGCACATGGTTTTCTCAAATCGTCACCTATTTAATATTTGCCAATATATGCGTTTCTTAACTTTGATTATTCTGCACCTAGTTTCCCCATGTAGTCACCCATTAAGTAGTGGCCATGATATGCGTATCTTATCGTTGATTGTACAGCATTTGGTCTTTCCAAATAGTCATTTATTTAGTACTTGCCAGGATACGCGTTGCTATACTTCTATTGTACAGCACCTGATCATCCTATCGTCACCCATTTTGTACTGGCCAGGATATGCGTTGCTGATCTTTTCTTTTCGAAGGATAATAATGACAATAGAACGTGTCTTTATATTGTATTGTCTTATTCCCGGACAGCGCTAAATACTTGTTTCTATAAATATAAAATAAAAGAGGCCTTCAGCGCTATACTAAAACCACACTTCCTTATAGTCCGAAGAGAAACGCAAAAAAGAACAATAAAAAAATAATAAATCTAAACCTATCACTATGACATCATGTACCTATCAATATGACGTCATGTGCCAAGATAACATTAAAAATCGTGATCACATTAAACAAAAAAATGGCTATTTAACCCCCCAAAAATAAATCTGTTTTTTTTTCATTTTTGGATATTATTTTCCCGGGGTTATGCTGGTTAAAATAATGCCTAATTTGAGGGTGTTTGTTGAGTATTTAAAACGTTTTTGCGTCACATACATACACACAGATTTTTGCCTTATATATATTGAGATAATAATAATAATAATAATAATAATAATAATAATAATAATAATAATAATAATAATAATAATAATAATAATAACTATTACTATTATCACTATTATTATCATTTTATTTTATTATATTTATTATGTTATTATTTTATTATTATTAGTATTATTATTATTATTAGTAGTAGTAGTAGTAGTAGTAGTAGTAGTAGTAGTAGTAGTAGTAGTGCTATAATAATAATTATTATTATTAGGATTACGATTATTTTTAATATTAGTATTAGTATTATCAATATTGACATTAGCATTCGTTTTATTATTATTTGTATTATTATTAATTTTTGTTTCGTTATTAGTATTATTATTGGTACTATATATTATTGGTATTAGTATTGTGAATATTATTTTTATTACTACTATTAGTAGTATTACTATTAGTTTTATTAGTATCTTTATTATCGGTGGTATTATTTGTTGTTATTATTATTATTATTATTATTATTATTATTATTATTATTATTATTATTATTATTATTATTATTATTATTATTATCCGATTTTTAATTATTATCCGATTTTAATTATTTTCCGATTTAATTCATTTTATTCTCATCATATACAAACCTAAAGATAAATCCTGGTAATTACTCCCTTGAAAATTGAGTAACCTCGTAGCTTTTGTGTGTGTATGTATTCGATTATGATATACCCCCTCTTTCCTAGACCCCCTTTCTTTATCATATGCCATCCTACTCCCCCCCTCTAAATCATGGCATCTGATCCACTACCCTGAACCTCTAATATGGCTGTCCGAAAAAAACTCTAAATTAGGTGACACCTTGATTAAACCTTGAAATGGTTTAGTTTCCAAACCTTAGACAGAAGATGAACAAACGGTTTATGTAAAATATTACTTTAAATTTGATTGTATAATCTTTTCAGTTTTGAATCTGATATTTTCCATATTCTTCTTTTGTCAATATGAAAAACTGAAACAGTTTTCTTGGACTGATGAGATCGCAGTTACGATCGCTTATCATCGAAACATATCGACATTTGTTGTACATGTTTGTATGAATCAAAAATATTAATATATATATATATATATATATATATATATATATATATATATATATATATATATATGTATGTATATATATGTGTGTGTGTGTGTGTGTATGTTCAGTATTTATTCCTAAACGTATGAACCGATTATTATGAATTTTGTAACACAGCTGTCAGGTGTAAGGGTGGGTAATGTGGGTTATATTTAGTTTAATTTAGTTTATGCAAAGGAGAAAAAGGGGGTGGAAACACTTCTTGAAAATACAGATTTTTTGTAAATTTTAACAATCTATATTAGACATGAATTGATAAACATTCCCCAAATTTCAATTTCTTGTGAGTATTTTTTTAAAGGGGTTTTAGGTAGCATAATATGGGCACAACATCCCTCATTTGAAAATGAAAATATTTCAGATTTGCATTAAATTTGATCGATAATCATAAGACACCAATGAAACAAAATTCCCTGAATTTCAATTTTTTCTTAAAACTCCTTAGACATTTTCTAGAATTGAAACCAATTCATGGATTCTGATCAAAATTAGAATAAGGATACTAGACATGGCGTTTAGTAACATTATATCCTGATATTAATCTTCGTAATGGAACATAAAATGTGTGCGAGACTGTTCTGTTCGGAGAATTAATTTTCCCCGTCGTAGGACGATATTCTTCGTGTATTCTCCTTCTTCATCCTTTATTCATTTAGAAATATCGCCACATTGCCAATAAGCAGGCGCTAAATTATAGGGATGTAATTCTTCCAAGCCATACGTAGTATTACTACAGCTTTTGTATATGTAAGCAAAAAGTAGATATCAATTAAACACGCAACGGCGAGTCGATAGTTCACGAATTACATGCATTATTAATACGTATAACACACCGTTTAATAGTAAAGTTTTATTTAGCGCATGCGTTGTATTGGCAGCATTACGGTCGTGATAACTAAAGGAGGAACAACCACGATTATTATATAAAGTATTCGTCAATCTCTTCTTAACTTGCTACGTTCATGAAATACATTTCCAAAATGAAGAGAGGCGTTTAATCTGGGATGTTTTCAAACTGTCTGTAACTTCTGTTTCTTCAAAAAGAAATCCCCATTGACGAGATTATCCACAAGATTTACATAGAGATTATTGTTGGTTAATAATGAACAAGATAAGACAAAGATTATCCAATTCCTTTTCTTTTCAATTTGTTTATCTTTTTGTTTTTGCTGTGGATGAGACATTCACCCACTATTGTAGAGACTCCAACCAAGAGATATTTTTAGGATTTTAACCGTCCTTTCAATAGACGCAATTGTTTTGATTTAGCTTTCACTTGGTTTACAGGGTACATTCGCCGGGTAGATTTTTTAATTCTTTTTCATAAGCCCTACAGCTCCTATAGTTACAGGAATGATGGATATCTTCCTAAGATACCAGTCTCTTTTCATGGTATACACAAGATTTTGGTATTTAGTTATATTCTCCCTCTCAGCTCTGTTTAAGCCAGCATCATTAGAGACATTGACTTCAACTAGGGTTGCTACTTACTCTTTGTCCCATATCATTAAGTCATGTTTAACAGCTCCATTTAATAAGTATGTAGCAGTAGGTTTTCATAGTCATAGTGGATGGTGTATGACTTATTTCCAACAGTTCTTTTTGGTATATGTTCCTAGAACTTGCTGTTACATTAGATATTCAACTTTTTACAGATGGTCCAGTGGAGATATTTACACACTCCATTATGCCGCATTATATAGTAGCAATCCTTACAACTGGGTGTCAGCTGGCTCACACTCTCTACTTTGTGTGGCAGAACCTGCAGTTACTGTTGTCACTGAGACCACTCATCTTTTTGAAAACATTGGTCATCAAGCCATAATCTTGTGCAGTCATTATCATCCACTCCTGATCATAGAGCCAGTCTACAGAGGCTTCGTTATCTATCTATTCCTGGGATTGTCTATCCCGAAAATATTTAGCACGTTGTTGGTTGGCACATTCTTCTAGTTTTCTGCAATGGAAGGCCTTGGTGTACTTCTGGCAGCTCTTTTAGGCTATTTCCGTAGCAGGTTTGTTTGTTCGTTCTGTCTTAAAACAGACGTCCAAAATGTTTGGTCAGTTTCGTCTTACGTGCTCTTGTTTCATGATGTTGATGTACCGTCATAATGTTTGGGTTCTGGGAGCTCATCAGATATTGACCTGTTCTCACAATAGTGGCTCATGTTGATTGTCAATTTCTGAAAGACACATACCCCCTGCTCCTCTTGGCAGGTACATCCTTGGTAGACCCTGGTTTATGTACATTACTCTGTACAGTGTCAACAATTTTCTCGTTTTAGTTTCTAGCCCGTTAAAGTCCTTTTTTGGCCAGTCAAACCTTATAGAGTAGTCAGTATCATTTTATCTAAAATCCGAAGAGAACGACAGACACCAACTTGACGATCACATACAATTAAAACAAAGACTTATCTCATAAACGATTTACTACAGACGCAATGGTCTAAGAAGTAGTTAAACATTACCAGGCGTCGTCTATATCCTATTCAATCGAGGATCCACGCTACACACGCAATTCAAGGCTGAAATCATTGCAAGCCCAAATGAAACCATATCCAGTGGATCAATTATCGCTAGAAATGGTTTGGGTGATCCTAAATAGAGTAAGGAGGAAAGTATACAACATTTGAGACACCTTTCACAAATGGAGACGAGCCCTAACCCTTTAGTATTTATGGAACCTATCTTATGTGGGTTTCTCGCTTAGTTCTCAGAACCCCAAACTCAAAACTAAAAGAAACAAATCACACCATTATTCCATGCATAAGGAATTGTGGTGATCAGTTATAAATAATGATGATTGAAGTATAAATGGACATTGATTCACAGTTTATAGCTTATTCACAAGCAAGTTGTACAGGTGTACGGTAAATAAGGTAAATTAAATGTCAAACATACTTACAAATTACGAAGAAACTCAGTGTTGTCCGGGATGAATAATATGAAACCTGAAAGTTTAGATCCATTTTTATTACATTTCTTAATTTCTTCAACTATTATTGTGTTTTCATTTTCAATTTCTAATTTCAAGCATTGGCTTTCCTACGGTGAATTATTTATTCACCGTAGGAAAGCCAATGCTTGAAATTAGAAATTGAAAATGAAAACACAATAATAGAAGGGGGATAAGGGGAAAAGAGAAAGGGGAAGACAGGAAGGGAAAGGATATATATATATATATATATATATATATATATATATATATATATATATATATATATATATATATATAGAGAGAGAGAGAGAGAGAGAGAGATAGATAGATAGATAGATAGATAGATAGATAGATAGATAGATAGATAGATAGATATGGTGCTTTTTAAACGTCGCCTGTTTGGTTATGGTGTTCAGACAGAAAGCGAACGCCTACTCCACCCTATTATCACAAAAGCTAGGTCGATTATTCTGAATACATACTTAATATATATTATATATATATATATATATATATATATATATATATATATATATATATATATATATATTTAATATTATTTTAATTCTTTAAGCACACATAGAAAGTTGGTTGAAGGTTTAATAATATCTTTATTACTAACACTCCAAATACAATAATGAGGTAATGAGTTTCGAGTTTCTTGTTTATAACATTTTTATTTCTTCATACGATCGTTTTTATATACATACCTTTTTTTTGATTTGTTATTATTTCGGATAAAGGAAAATATTTTTTTAAAAGAAAAGTGAGAAAAATGTCCATTCACAAGAACTTTATAGAAATATCCATTGTTTGTTTTAATCATAATGACGTTTTATTTTTGTATGCTGGGATAAAAATTGGCTGATAAAACCTTGCATCATCGACAGTGAGAAAATGGATATTAAATACAATAGAAACAATCGTATAAAGAAATAAACATGTTTTAAACAAGAAACTCGAAACTTATTACCTCATTATTTTATATACATCATCATCATCATCATCATCATTATTATTATTATTATTATTATTATTATTATTATTATTATTATTATTATTATTATTATTATTATTATTATTATTATTATTATTATTATTATTATTATTATTATTATTATTATTATTATTATTATTATTATTATTATTATTATTATTATTATTATTATTATTATTATTATTATTATTATTATTATTATTATTATTATTATTATTATTATTATTATTATTATTATTATTATTATTATTATTATTATTATTATTATTATTATTATTATTATTATTATTATTATTATTATTATTATTATTATTATTATTATTATTATTATTATTATTATTATTATTATTATTATTATTATTATTATTATTATTTCTGCTCACTAGGAGTTATCACACAAGTCATTGTCAGTGGTTGATCACTGGTAACAACTAGTGATGTCCATGGAGTCTGAGTGACAACAAGCCTTCCCAGAGTTCCAGTACTTTCAACCTCATTTCGATCACCACGACAAATGAACTTGTGGTATTTAAACAGCCGCATATTACTGATTTCTCGCTGGCAACGACCATTGGTCTCCCCTGGAGTTTGGGTGGAAATAATCCTCCCAACATCCCAGGACTCATCATTCCTCCAGTTGAGGTCTGCTTGGTGCTTTCCCTCCTCGTTCTTCCCATCCTCTCTGACCCTCTACAACTATTTTGTGTGGTGTCAGCTGAGGGCATGCCGTTTTTTAGTGGGGGGACAGCTTATGATGTATTTTGCAGTTTCTGTCCTTCCTGTTTTCTTCCTGTTGTAACTTCGATGTGGCTGGTTACCATTCGTAGCTTATGCGGGTTGGTTTCCACATTCGAGGATGTATTTAAATATTGAAGCTGTTTGACTATTGCTATCCTTTGTATGATCTCGGTGATCCCTTTATTCAAATTCCTCCCAGTCTGTTCTCCAGGTTTTTGGGGACTGTTACTAGTGGTCCTACAATTATTTGTATTATATTGACTTTCTTTATGCTCCATATACCTTTCAGTTCTCTAGCAAGTTCCGTGTATTTGCTTCGTTTTTCCGGTAGCTTAATCTTGACACTTTGGTCTGCTGGAACGGTAAAATCTACAATTTGGCAGGTTTTTTCCTGCGTGTTGAATATTATGACATCCTGTCCCCTTGCTTGTATTGGTGTATCTGTCTGTACATCCATGTCATAAAGGATTTTGTTACTTTCATTTTCCAGTACTGTTTCTGGTTTATGTTTGTACCATTTGTCCGTGTCTTCGAAATACAGTCGTTTGCATAGTACCCAGTGTACTACTTTCCCCACGCAGTCGTATCTGTTATTGTATTCTGTTTTGGCTGGTTTGCTGCATTCACTTATTATGTGATTTACTGTTTCGTCTCTTTGTCCACACAATCTACATTTACTGTTTTCCTGGGTTTTATCTATTTTAGCTTCAACGTAGTTATTCTTGATCGCATTGTTTTGTGCAGCTGTCAGTAGAGATTCCGTTTCTCTGTTCAAGTGTTTTTTTCTCAGTCATGCCCAGCTATTGTCGTTTGTTTCTTCTTTTGTCAGTCTTATGAGCGTTCATGTAGTTGTTTTTCTTCCCACTTTTATTTTCTTGTCGTTTTGTTTCTGGTTTCGGTGTTTCCCGAGTTGTTCGTTGAACGGTGTCTCTTACACTTTCCGTGTTCTGGGTTATGTATTTCTCCAGTTCTTTTTGTGTCTTCCACACAGTTTTCTATATTCACCATTCCTCTTCCCCTTCTGTTTCTTTTCATGTAAAATCTGTCCGTATCGTCTTTTGGGTGTAGTGTGTTGTGCATGGTCATTTATTTTCTAGTCTTCTGAGTTTTTCTTTAGTCCAGCCTATGAATGATCCGGAGTATATTATTAGTGATACTGCCCAGGTGTTTATTTCTTCTACTAGATTTCAGCTATACAAGTTCAGTTCTAAGAGTTTCGATATTGGCTCTATGCATATAGATGTTGTTGTCATTTTTTGTAATTATACTTTTCTTCTTGGACATTTGTTGATTTCGCTTAGTAGGTTTACCTTAGTAAAGTAGGGGCCCTCACATAGTGCCATATGTCTGTTTGCATGTCTATATAAATACGTGTATACTTATAAAGCGCGACGTGTGCATGTGAGCCTGTATAAACGCAAACGTCTATTTTAGCTTTTCGGGGCTTTTTTCGCAAGTCTGCGTAGAGATACATGCCAATGAAATGAAAACGAAGGGAGAGTCTAAATTTCTCAAAAGGGGAATATCGCGGCAGAGTTCTGCGCAAATCAGAAGAAGAAAAACGAGGCAGCCATCGTTGGTGTTTATTTGCATTGTATCAAAATGTCCCTCATCACCTGCCACGATTTTTGTACAGCAAAGAAAGTTCATCCATTTCGCCCCTTTCTCTTCGTTTTTGTAAATCGCGATTCTTTTTTTTTGTAAAATTCTAGGCGAATCGATATATTGATTTTTTCTCGATAACGGAAAGCTCAAATCCTTTTTCTCTACCGAGAAAATAGAAAAACATGTATGTATATATATATATATATGTGTGTGTGTGTGTGTTTGTATATATATATATATATATATATATATATATATATATATATATACAGAAAGAGAAAGAGAGAAGGAGAGGGGAGGGAAAGAGATTTTGTATACGTAGGCAGCTAATAATAATTGAGACAAACATTGTTTAAAGAAACGGTAAACTCATAACGATTATCTCGACATTGATTTTCCTGAATTCTTGTGAAACAGCCAACAATTCATCATTGATTTATTTCTTTATTTCCAAGCTTTCGACTTCCATCAACCATCTACAGGATATAAAAGCTATCTTGTGGGCAGACACGTACAACCTGTGTTACATAGGTTGTCAGCAATTAAGAGCACGGACAACACAGCCTAGCACAAGATATAACGTTTTCTCTATTCGTTGTCTCAAAATAAAGATGTTTTTCTCAATTAGTTCTCTTTGTTGAAAGTCGGCTGAGAGTGGTTCTCTAGGCGCAATATCAAACAAGGCGGTGACAGTTGGTTTGCCTCGGTGGTAACGCATTTCTCGTATTTTGCAGTTATGCTCTTTCTGTCTTCACTCCAACCAAGCGCAGTCAACCGCCGTAAAATGCCTTTTTTGCGCCCGTTGTTTTCTCACAGCTGCAGACATATATTCGTCAGTGACCTCCTGTCTCAACCACACAACATGCCTCTCTAACCTCCAATCTCCCATGGTTATACTTTCCTCAGCTTGCCCTTGAATATTATACAAGGCGCACATTATTTATTCTTATTTCATTTCTATTCAAATATGGATATCACAGAAACAAAGTGTAGTATCTGTTCTGATGCTACACTTAGTCTATTCTGTCCTTGGTCAGTGAAGGAGAAGTATTTCTAGAATGAGGCAGTTGAAGAGCTGGATTTTACCCACATTAAAAACTGACCGTGTGTCTTACTCTGCCCTCGGCGGGGAGTGGCAAGTAAATAGGAACACTAGAATAATAAAGTTACAAAATCATATAAAGTTATTCATTTGTGTTTTTTATTTTTTCATCATTGATTTATCATTATTGTTATTATTACCTATTTTTACTCACTAGCAGTTTTCGCACGAGTCTTTACCAGTCATTATTCAGGTTGTGTTCCCTGGAGTGACAGCAGATCTACCCAGATTCCCAACACTTGTCGCTTCTTTCGGTAACCACTGCAAATCGCTTTGTGTTCTCAAAACCATTGGATTCTCTTTGATAACAGAAAATGATCAGTTTTACTTTTTTTATCTGGGTCAGTAGGGAATACGTTCTTATTAATAATATTTCTTAGAGCTATCTATTTTATAATTGTGATGGAACTGGTTGCGATAAAATAGTTTATTTGTTTTGTTAAGTGAAAAATTGGATTTATTATTATTGTTATTATTATTATTATCGTGGGAATCATTTTTAAACAGTAGAATTTGTTGGTCGATTACATAGTTTGGGAAGCCATTATTAACTAGAGTTTTTTTATATTGATAAGTTCATGTTGGAAGATAGTAGAGGAGGAGGCAATTAGTTTCGCTCGAGTTAGTAAGTTTTTAATAATGCCTATTTTATATCTAAAAGGGCATTCACTAAGGAAGTTAAGGGTACAAGAGTTTTTGTTAGTGAGTTTTTGATAGGTAGATGTAGAGAATTCATTGTGATTAGTGTCTATTAAAAGGTCTAAAAAAGGGATATTTTTATTAATGTATAATTTGTAGGTGAAATCAAGAACGGGGTAATTTTGGTACGTTGTTTTTAATATATTAATTTCATTTATAGTATTTGTAAGAATCAAGATGTCATCTACGTATCGTAAATATATTGTTGGCGTATTGATAAGGTTAAAGACTTTAGTTTTTAAGTGGGACATGTAGTAATTGCTGAAGGTTGGACCAAGCACGGAGCCCATAGCGACTCCATCTTTTTGGATATATATGTTGCTGCGATGATTGTAAAGATGCTGCCTATATATATATATATATATATATATATATATATATATATATATATATATATATATATATATATATATGAGAATATTTTGAAAAATATTTTGAAAACCTGGACAACGCATTTAATTATGTTTTCTTTTAATAAATTATTTATTTACTTTAAAAACTTGAGTACTTTCGGTGAAATACACCCTTGTCAAAAGTATAAGCATATTTTCGCCCTATTCTTTCTTCGTTTAATCCTCCTTGATTGAGGCATATTTATCGCAGTCAAGTTGAAATTCGTCTTAATGTTATCGACGATTAATGTTGATATGCCGCTGTGTGTAGCACGCGGTTACGTGAATAAGGTAGTAAGAAAAGTCACACATAGAAGCGTTGATGAAATGGCAATAATAAGGAGAATATTTTGAAAAATATTTTGAAAACCTGGACAACGTATTTTTTTAATAAATTATTTATTTACTTTAAAATATATATATATATATATATATATATATATATATATATATATATATATAATAAGAGTTTTTTGTCTAAAACATTTTATTTATTTATACAATCCGAAGCGCCTCTCTATGCCAGGTTTCTCAAATATTAGTAAATTCTAATGTGTTTGCATTAGCAACAAAGATGGCGTGTTATGTCTCGTTGTTTTTGCACTTTAAAAGAGAACAGTTTTCTGTTTCCCTTACTCTTGGTTCTAATGTCAGGCTATAGATGTAGATTAATCAATGCACCATTGGGAAGCACGGTAGCCCCGATGCATTTTGTTGCTATACATCATTCGTGCGGTGATTTGTAATTGATGTGTGTGTTTAGGTCTGCACTTGAAGCGTGAAAAGTTGATAAACAGACAGAAAGACAGACAGACAGGCAGGCAGGCGATTTTCGTATTTTATATAATTCTATCAATGAAGATTGCTTTCCCTCTTCAAAAATGCGACCCAACTTTTCGAACAACCTAAGCCGTTTTAGGTTGGCATGATGCAAAGTGCCGTCTAAGTTTAATAATATCCAATAAGTTTCTTTTAAAAAGTCAATTGTATTTTATTGGCACAAGAAATCGTTTTTTTCTTTCATTTATTTGATTTTTTTTAGAAAAGATATTTTGTGCCTCTATGCGTTTTTTTATTTAAATACAATTCTTGTGTTTTTCTTTTGTGTGAGTTTTGTTTGTCTTTCTAGGTTTTGCCTATAATCTAATTGATTTATTCATCTGTGTTGCCAGATCTTCTTTGAAAAGATTATTGATTAGCAATATTCGAGAATGTTCATATTAAAGACGCAACCCGTGATTAAAAAAGGAAAAGAAACATAAAAAACGGATGTAATTTAAAAGGTTGTGCGTTAAGTCAATATGACGTTCAATCTGGAAAGGAAAATGTCACCTGAAAAAGCGGCGAAAAATCAAGGTTAAGTAAATGAGAGGAAATGGAAATTGAAAGTAAGAAGAAAGGAAAGAAAGAATGACGAGGATGAAAGAACCAAAGAAAGAAATAATATAATGGAAATTGAAAGTAAGAAGAAAGGAAAGACAGAAGGACGAGGATGAAAGAACCAAAGAAATAAATAATAAAATGGAAATTGAAAGTAAGGAGAAAGGAAAGACAGAAGGACGAGGATGAAAGAACCAAAGAAATAAATAATAAAATGGAAATTGAAAGTAAGGAGAAAGGAAAGAAAGAATGACGAGGATGAAAGAATAAAAGAAACAATAATAAAATAGAAATTGAAAGTAAGGAGAAAGGAAAGACAGAAGGACGATGGTGAAAGAACCAAAGAAAGAAATAATATAATGGAAATTGAAAGTAAGGAGAAAGGAAAGAAAGAATTACGAGGATGAAAAAACCAAAGAAAGAAATAATAAAATGGAAATTGAAAGTAAGGAGAAAGGAAAGACAGAAGGACGAGGATGAAAGAATAAAAGAAAAAATAATAAAATAGAAATTGAAAGTAAGGAGAAAGGAAAGAAAAAATGACGAAGATGAAAAAACTAAAGAAAGAAATAATAAAATGGAAATTGAAAGTAAGGAGAAAGGAAAGAAAGAATGACGAGGATGAAAGAATCAAAGGAAGAAATAATAAAATGGAAATTGAAAGTAAGGAGAAAGGAAAGAAAGAATGACGAGAATAGAAGAACACAAAAAAAAGAAATAATAAAATGGAAATTGAAAGTAAGGAAGAAAAGAAAGAAAGAATGACGAGGATGAAAGAACCAAAGAAAGAAATAATAAAATGGAAATTGAAAGTAAGGAGAAAGGAAAGAAAGAATGACGAGGATGAAAGAATCAAAGGAAGAAATAATAAAATGGAAATTGAAAGTAAGGAGGAAGGAAGTTAAGAATGACGAGGATGAAAAAAACCAAAGAAAGAAATAATAAAATGGAAATTGAAAGTAAGAAGAAAGGAAAGAAAGAATGACGAGGATGAAAGAATCAAAGGAAGAAATAACAAAACGGAAATTGAAAGTAAGGAGAAAAGAAAGAAAGAATGACGAGGATGAAAGAATAAAAAGAAAGAAATAATAAAATGGAAATTGAAAGTAAGGAGAAAGGAAAGAAAGAATGACAAGGATGAAAAAACCAAAGAAAGAAATAATAAAATGGAAATTTAAAGTAAGGAGAAAGGAAAGTGTTGTGGGTGAACCTACCTACTCTTTAATAATAACTAAATGGTAGCAACCGGCTACCATAAATACCGGCTTTTGCCGGGAGAACATTGGGAGGCACATTTAGGCACTAGCCCTGCCAACACTGACTTGTGTATAATTTCTCTGTTCAATACAATTCGTTATTATTATCTCTAAACCTGTTGTTCTTTTATTTCATTGTTGGTACCCCTAAACGGGTCCACAACAACTGGCGACAAGGATGAGATCCGAACTCACGCGGGGAAACCCCTTCGACCTTGCAACCTGTGAGTGATAAACCAGTGTCTACAACACGGTCAACCTTCGAAAAAAAAATTTCTACCCGTTTGAAAAAACCCCCAAAAAACCCTGTGCTTTACAAAATGCGGGAAGATATTGGAAACATCGAATACATTCAATTTTGGGACGAGTCTGCCTTACAAGAAATAACCAGTTTAAACAATTACTGGAAGAAAAAAAATGTAAGACAGATTTTACTATTTGTGTTCTTCGTATTTCAATATGGGATTTTACCTCGTGCAACAAATGAAATTGGAATACCATGTGCTTATAAAACTGAAAGATTTGAAAAAAAAACTCCATACTACAAAAACCTTTTTTCGTGTCTGATATAGTCAAACGTATTTTGCGAACAGACTTGTCACTGTAAAATCGTATAGTAGGAAAAAAAATCTGACAAGTAAAACCAAGTTACTTTCTTGAATAACTAGTCAATTTTTTATATAGCCATTACTTGCTATTTTGTATTTTCAGTCTACACTGAAAGGCAAACGAACTTATTGGGGAAAAAAGTTCCAGATGCGAACAAAAATACAAATAATTTATTAAATTAATTACCCAATAAGCCGGATTAATAAAATCGTTTCTTTTTCTCAAAGAACTTTGAAAGAAGAAAAAAAAGATTAGCAAGTGCCGGTCGAATTCGAGACCCGAATGACGCAGTGATGAGAAGGGGTTGAGTTTGTTATTAAACAGTAAGCATTTGAAAAGAAAAAAATAGTGAAGAACTATTTGTGACTAATTCTTTTTCAAGAAAGTATTTCTTTAATCATGGAAGATTTCTCGAAACAGATATTGGAGATGATTAAATTTCAATCAGAACAACAGAAGGCAAACGATGAAAAACTTCAGTCTCTACAGCAAATAAGTTTGTTTAAGTATTTTGAGGAAAAGAATTTAGAACAAAAGCGAGAAGATAGAAACTCTTTAGACGAACAATTGATTGGGATAAAAAATGTACAATTAGAGCAACAGACTCAATCAGAGAGAAAATTTGAACAGCTTGCACAAGCAATGATAAATACGACGAATGACGACAGCGACGCGTTCAACCAAAATGCAATATGATCAGCTTTAGAAACCTTCAACTATGTGCCTGAAGAGGACCTAAACTTCGATTCATGGTACCGTCGATATCAGGATTTTTTCGACATTGATTGTAGCACATGGTCGGAAAAGAAAAAGGTTCGTTTAGTTCTTCGTAGACTAGGTACGGCAGAGCATACAAAATTTGTCGATTATATTCTGCCAGTGAAAACGGGCGAACTATCTTTCAATGAAACCATTAAAATGGTAATGGAACTATATTGCCCCCAAACAAGTTTATTCCACAAAAGGTGGAAATGTATGAACCTAACGCGAAAAGAAAGCCAGGATTACTCAACGTTTGCTTCGATCGTCAATAAACATTGTGACGACTTTAAGTTATCATCCTTGACAGCGGACAATTTCAAAGTATTAATATTTGTTCAAGGGCTCGTCTCGCAAAACGATGCAGAGTTAAGAAGACGTGCAATAAGCAAACTTGAAACCAAGCCAAATTTAACATTTCAACAACTGGCCGAAAGCTGTCAACGACATATTTCCGAGAAAAAGGAAGCTAAAGAAATAGAGGAAGCAGCAATTTCTAATATTAAAAATGTTCGTTTTTCAAAAAAATCATACTCTTCGAAGGAAAAATTTAGGAAGGATTTGCCTTAAAGGTCGGATGAAAAATTGCCAAATCACCTTTTTTGGGGTTGCGGGGACCTACATTGGTACCAGAAGTGTCCTTTTAAACGAAAAAATTGTGACAAATGCCTTAAAATGGGACACAAAGCCTCACATTGCAGAAGTAACACTAGAAAAAAAGTTACATAAAAACAACTAGAATTAATGGTGGCAACCTTAACATACAAAAGTATGTTACGGTAAAAATGAACAATCAAGATGTTAAACTACAGCTTGATTCGGGGTCTGACCTATCAATTATTAATATTACTACCAGGAAAAAGATCGGCAGATCGACTATGCTACGCACAGATAAAGTGGCTCGATCGGTAACCGGACAGAAAATAAACTTTGAAGGGGAAGTCATTTCAAAAGTGACACTAAAAAATAAGACATTAAAATTACTCATGTTCGTAATGAAAGATACAGGAAATGTGTTCGGTTCAGATTGGATTCAGCACTTCCAGCTCTGGGATTCGCCGATAAGCGCCTATTGTCAACGAATAGAGAATTTTTCAGCTGAAGCAGAAAAATTGAAGAAGGATTTGAAAGAGTCATTCCCCAAGCTGTTTTCTAATGAATTAGGACGCTGTACTAAAATGAAGGCGAGTTTTGATCTAATTGAAAATAAGAATCCCGTTTTTAAGAGAAAACGAAGTGTACCATTTTCCTCTCTTGAAAAAATTAATGCAGAAATAAACCGGTTGGTGGAGAAAGGTATTTTAACACCAGTTGACTTCTCGGAATGGGAGGCCCCAACCGTCTACGTGAAGAAAAAATCTGAGGAGATCAGAGTGTGTGCCGATTTCTCAACCGGTTTGAACGATGTGCTGAAAGATCATCACTATCCTCTGCCGACTCCAGAAGAGGTTTTCACAAAATCAAACGGTGGAAAACTGTTCTCAAAAATTGACTTGAGTGAAGCCTATCTGCAAATACCTGTAGAGGAAGATAGCGCTAAGCTTCTCTGTATTTCGACACACAGGGGACTACTAAAGCTCAATCGTCTCCCTTTTTGAATTAAAGTGGCCCCGTCGATTTTTCAGCAGGTAATCGACAAGATGTTGAACGGGCTCGATTTTTCGATCGGCTATCTTGACGATATCTTAATGAAAAGTACGAACGTCGGGGAGCACCGTGAGCACGTAAACAAAGTATTCGAAAGGATAAGCGATTTTGGTTTTACACTGAAGGAGTCAAAGTGTGAATTCTTTCTAGAAGAGATCAAATACTTGGGACATGTCATTGATAAGAATGGAAGACGTCCCGACCCAGAAAGATCTATAGCCATCAAGAATATGTACGAACCGAACAATGTTACCCAACTACAAAGCTTCCTGGGTCTCGCAAACTATTACGAAAAATTCATTCAGTATGCACAAATTGCGAGCCTCCTTAAATGAGTTACTTAAGAAAGATAGTAAATGGGAATGGTCCGCCGACTGTCAATCTGCATTCGACAACCTAAAAACGCAGTTAACTTCAGAATTATTTCTTACTCATTTTAATCCAGAGCTAAAAACTATTGTTGCAAGTGACGCCAGCTCCTACGGCGTTGGGGCGTGCATTTTGCATAAAATGCCGGATGGCTCGATGAAACCCATCGCGCACGCTTCAAGAACTTTCCTTCCTGCAGAGACAAATTACTGTAAAAGAAGCGTTGGGTATTGTGTTCGCAATGACCAAATTTCACAGGTATCTACACGGCCGTCATTTTATCCTACAAACAGACCATAAGCCACTTATCACCATATTTGGATCAAAAAAAGGCTTGCCAACCTACACAGCAAACCCCCTACAGAGATGGGGTATAATTCTGTTAAATTATGACTTTAAGATGGAATTTTTACCGTCAAAAAGACTAGGACACGCAGATGGTTTATCGCGGCTAATCCCAAAGTACACGGAACCGCTCGTGGATACAGTTGTAGCATCCCTTCGGTATTAATATGACCGTGTAACACAATAAAAGAGCTACCAGTCACACTTGGCGATATACAAAAAGAGGCAAGAGAAGATAATTTTATAATCGAAATTAAAAATAAATTACAAACAGACGATGAGCAAACGGCAGAAGTTTTTTCAGTCTGTTGCGACACATTATTATACCGAGAGCGAGTAGTAATCCCAGCTACGCTAAAAAAAAAATCCTGAAGGATTTCCATAAGGGGCATCCCGGAGCGACACGCATGAAGAGCCTAATGAGATCTTATGTGTATTGGAAAAACATGGACAGGGACATAGAGACGAAGGTGAAGACCTGTGCGGGATGCGCGTCGGCAGAGAAAGCACCACCTATTCAGTACTGTCCATGGCCAAAGGCTGAGCAACCATGGTCCCGGATTCACATAGATTTCGCGGGGCCATTGGAAGGCTTCTACTATTTGATTATAGTCGACAGCTACTCAAAATGGCCAGAAGTTGTAAGATGTAAAAACCCAACAATGGATGTCACGATATGCGCGTTGCATGAACTGTTTGCCCGATTGGGAGTGGTGGACATTGTTATATCGGACAACGGTACACAATTTACTTCACGAGAGTTCAAAGAATTTTGTGAAGACTTTCAAATTAAACATATCACCACTCCGACTTACCATCCGAGGTCAAACGGACAGGCAGAAAAATTTGTTGATACCTTGAAGAGAGCGTTGAAAGAATCGACGGGCACGCCGAGAGAAAATGCACTCCAGCAGTTACTTCAAGTGTATAGAATTACACCCAACGAGAACACACCAGCCCAAGTACCACCGGCGGAAGTAATGTTTGGAAGAAAAATAAAGTCGGTATTCGACAAACTTTTACCAAAACAGGTGAAACCGACCAACATTACGGCACCAAAGAAGAGTTACGAGGATGGAGAGAAGGTGTTCTTCCAGGAACACCATGGAAACAAAACCGTGTGGGAAGTGGGAAAGGTACAAAAAAGATTGGGGCGGAGTGTGTACATTGTAGAGGGTCCTAGAGGCACCTGTAAACAACACATTAACCAAATGCGTCGTCGCATGTCGGACGACCCAGGAGAAGGCCCATCGGATCAGAGTGAGATCATCATGGAAGATCTATACGACGCATTTGAGCTGCCAACACCAAAAACCACTCCGGAACAGAGACGTTCATCAAGAAAACGTAAATTAACCGAGAGTTTCGAGGTGAATCCTAGGAAAAAGATATACCTTGAGATTCAGGGGGAATGAGTTTCGGAAGGGGGTGTTGTGGATGAACCTACCTACCCTTTAATGATAACTAAATGGTAGCAACCGGCTACCATAAATACCGGCTTTTGCCGGGAGAACATTGGGAGGCACATTTAGGCACTAGCACTGCCAACACTGACGTGTGTATAACTTCTCTGTTCAATACAATTCGTTATTATTATCTCTAAACCTGTTGTTCTTTTATTTCATTGTTGGTACCCCTAAACGGGTCCGCAACAGAAAGAAAGAATGACGAGGATGAAAGAATCAAAGAAAGAAATAATAAAATGGAAATTGAAAGTAAGGAGAAAGGAAAGAAAGAATGACGAGGATGAAAGAATCAAAAGAAAGAAATAATAAAAATATATAAAGCAAAGTTATTTTATTGTCGCAGCATCACAGTTAAACGGTTGATCTAAGAGTAAAACAAACCGCAGATTTGGAATCAGCACATTTCATCCGATGTCCTTATCAACGTGAAAAGTGTGAAAACCTTTTCTTAACTCATTATTTTAAATTAAATGTACGTAAGAATAACATTGGTAACAAATGTTCCGACATTCTTAGCGTTCACTGGCCAAGTCAACTGAACAACCTACCTTTTAATTGCTAGTAAGAAAAATAAATAAATAAATAAATAAATAGACATATAAAAACAAGTAAATATTGCTGTTTTCCATGAAATCATCGTACGGATTTGACATCTTCTTTTTGATTAAAAATGGAAATTTTCTTTATGTTTATTTGTTTTAGACAATCGAACTCATTTAGAATTTTGCAAAGTTTGTACCCCTGCACTGAACTCATAAACAGTTTAAGTAGGTTTCAAAGTAAAACTAGTTTCGTTTTATCGGTGGCCGTGTGGATAAAGCGTTAATCTTCAGTTACAATAGTTTATGTCGTCTTTCAGAGTTCGAATCTCACACTAGACAGTTGTGTCTTTTTTGCTATGGTTTTTAATTTCCTATCCGATATCGATCATCATCATAAACCTGAATAATGCACTTGTTTATTTTGTAAATTATTTTATTGCAATTTTAAGTAAAAAACCCAACTTTTTTTCATTTCTACTGACATGCAGAAAAGAAATGTTTGAGAAAGCAGACATTGACGAATAATTCGCCTCGTTTATTATAAGAAAGCAAAAGTAGAATGAAAGAATGACAGGAAGAATGATAAATGAAAAAAAACAGGAAGCAAAGAAGAACAAGTGAATGAAGGAAAGAGACGGAAAGGAATAAATAAATGAGAAGGAAAAAGAAAGAGAATGAAAAAATAAGACAATCGATAAAAGAAGCCAACGTGAAAAATGGTGAAGAACTTGGATTAAAAAATATTTAAAAGCAAGATGAATAATTAAACGCGTAAATCATGTGTGGTCTCCTACGATCAAAATTCCTTTGATACTGAAAACAAACATCAATCACAGCCGTTTTTTATTGTTTAGGCATAAGTTTACGCTCCCTAAAAAGTAAAATCTCTTTTCATTTTTTTTTGGGGGGGGGGGGAAGGGGTATAGCTGAGGGTCCTCATCTACTTTTAAATGTAGATTACTTTTTAATTTTACCCAAGATTTTAATAAAGTCATTGCAAGATTTTCATCTATATTTTTTTCCTTGCGCCATTTTTATCTATTTATCCACTTGTACAATTTTACCGGTGCCATTTTACCATAAATCCACACACACACACACATACACACACACACACACATACATACATACATACATACATACATACATACATACATATATATATATATATATATATATATATATATATATATATCATTATTTTTTTGGGGGGGGTACAAAACTTTATTAATGCAATAATGAAGGGAAGACGTGTTGAATCTTTCATAATTAAAAGATTTAGGGGATTTAGAGGATGAGAAAAAAAATTGCAAGTCGACTAGTTTCGCCCACACTTTACAAGGCTGATATCGTACGATTAAAAAAAAAAGAAAACCTTTTATATTTAAAATGAAATTAGTCACTACAATACCACATTTACTTAAGGAGTCATACTACTTAAAATATCCCTAAAATGTTTATAAATTCAATTTTATTCATAACTCTAAATCTACACCTTGATTCCAGCTCAAAGACCGAGAACAATCTTTACGTCATTATTACGACAAATGTTTCTATTGACCGGAGATATTTGGAAAATCTATAAAAGATATCAGGTCTAATTATCTTAGGGAGACTTATTCAGGAAAAAGAATATAAAGATTTTTAAACATACATTTCCAAATACAACTGGTTAATTTTATCTCACCAAACCAGCACGCCGAGTAAAAATAGCTGTTTGGGAGATAGTGTAGAAGATATGAGTTTTCAAATTTTCCATACTTTGAAAATTGATTCAATTAATTTGAAAGCACAAGGAGTTTAAACCGAAAAAATATAAATATTAATTATTTCTGAGGAGATATACACAGTGACCGGGTTACCTGAATAGACAAGACCAAGGCGCCAGCAATAAAAAAAAATATCCCCTAGCTGTTACATATTTCGTGGGGAAATTCTCTGAGAGGTACTATATAAACATTTAGCAAATAGGTACGAAAAAGATTTTGAGCATTTGTGCGCCTTGAAAGCTTGGTTACGACTGTCGAGCATTTTGCCGCCCATGTCATAGGCGGCCGGAACCAGGGGACCGCTCCCCATTGGTCCAGTCACTGCATTGATCACAACTTCTGTTGTTTTTTTATTTAAAATAAGAAATGTAATTTTAGATATTTGCGAAAAGGGAGAAATCTTGCCTATTTTGGGGCACTTTCGATCCCTCACCCGTAAGGGAAACCAGTGTTTATCTGAGGTCATAAGTTTATCTGAGGTCATCAGTTTATCTGAGATCATTAGTATAAGATTCATGTAAATATACATTGATCACAACTTTTAATGGATATTCGTGAAACACTTTTGAAGTTATTTCAAACTATTTTTTACACATTTATTTGCTAATTTGAGGAATGTGGCATTTCCAACAAGATGGGCGGTAAAATCATGGGAACCACCATTAATGGCAGCATGTAGCGAACTTTGAAAAGAAAAACTATTGAGTATAATTTGCTATATTTGTGAAAAAGTGTCATTTTTGACAACTTTAGGGTAATTTTTCAATGCTCCTTGGGAACAAAAGTAGAGGAGAATTTCAGATACTTGCAGTAAAATGCATTTCTGGGTTATTAAATCCATCCCGGTAAGTTCTTCTGCACAATTTTGTGAAAAAATAGGGAATCAATTGTTCACAAATCAGATAAACAAACGGACTGACGGACTGATGGAGTGAGTTACACTGGAAAGATTATATTCAACTCACAGAAAGGCCCTCCTTACAGGTGCTATCTTTCCGAGTCTGAGTAGATCTGGAAGTAATGGTAACAAAAGAGTGACTTTCCACTTTCCACCATCGGGGTCTCACAATTGGGGCTTAACGATCGGGTGGGGAGTGAAGTTCTCAATACCCGATTCAGTTTCGTTTATTTTCCCGGGGGAAATTCTATTGAACATATAGATAGAACCCTGAGAGGTATTACCATTTCAGATGAGAGTGAACCTGGGAGCAATGATAACAATGTACTGACCATTTCAGATGAGAGTGAACCTGGGAGCAATGATAACAATGTACTGACCATTTCAGATGAGAGTGAACCTGGGAGCAATGATAACAATGTACTGACCATTTCAGATGATAGTGAATCTGGGAGCAATGATAACAATGTACTGACCATTTCAGATGAGAGTGAACCTGGGAGCAATGATAACAATGTACTGACCATTTCAGATGAGAGTGAACCTGGGAGCAATGATAACAATGTACTGACCATTTCAGATGAGAGTTAACCTGGGAGCAATGATAACAATGTACTGACCATTTCAGATGATAGTGAATCTGGGAGCAATGATAACAATGTACTGACCATTTCAGATGAGAGTGAACCTGGGAGCAATGATAACAATGTACTGACCATTTCAGATGAGAGTGAACCTGGGAGCAATGATAACAATGTACTGACCATTTCAGATGAGAGTGAACCTGGGAGAAATGATAACAATGTACTGACCATTTCAGATGATAGTGAATCTGGGAGCAATGATAACAATGTACTGACCATTTCAGATGATAGTGAATCTGGGAGCAATGATAACAATGTACTGACCATTTTAGATGATAGTGAATCTGGGAGCAATGATAACAATGTACTGACCATTTCAGATGATAGTGAACCTGGGAGCAATGATAACAATGTACTGACCATTTCAGATGATAGTGAACCTGGGAGCAATGATAACAATGTACTGACCATTTCAGATGAGAGTGAACCTGGGAGCAATGATAACAATGTACTGACCATTTCAGATGATAGTGAATCTGGGAGCAATGATAACAATGTACTGACCATTTCAGATGATAGTGAATCTGGGAGCAATGATAACAATGTACTGACCATTTCAGATGAGAGTGAACCTGGGAGCAATGATAACAATGTACTGACCATTTCAGATGAGAGTGAACCTGGGAGCAATGATAACAATGTACTGACCATTTCAGATGAGAGTGAATCTGGGAGCAATGATAACAATGTACTGACTTCACATTCTCCCCAAAATTCCTAAATCCGGATTTTACCACCGGATGAAGTTTCATGTCATATCAAGGACCTATGATAGCAGACATAATTTCCTCTTGATCATGTTTTTAATAAATTATCTAGCTTCCTCTTCTGGGTGTAAATGTCTGAGAAACCGATTTATCTTTGGTGAGAACCCGTCTTACTCTGCATGCCAAGTTGTGATTATCAGGTTTATAGCAAGACTATTATAGGCACTTATATCAAAGCGCAGACTGTAAATTCCTCGCTACTTCATAACTTTTCTCCCTTCTCGTCCGGTTAAGATGCTTCTCGGGAATTATCGGATTAATCTGACAGACGCATTGTGTTCTTTACATTGTCCGAAAAGAAAATTAATCCATCCAGATTAACTCAAGGATTATCGCCGAGATATCTGAGCAAATAACTCTTAACTTGATTTTACAAAAACAGCATCGGATGATCTGTTACGGTTCTCGGAAGAATGAAAAAACGTTTCCAATCTTGTGATCAGTTTGCATCAACAGCACTTGATGGATATATATGGTAATATAATAATGGATATATATGATAATATAATAATGGATATATATGATAATATAATAATGGATATATATGATAATGTAATAATGGATATATATGATAATGTAATAATGGATATATATGATAATATAATAATGGATATATATGATAATATAATAATGGATATATATGATAATATAATAATGGATATATATGATAATATAATAATGGATATATATGATAATATAATAATGGATATATATGATAATATAATAATGGATATATATGATAATATAATAATGGATATATATGATAATATAATAATGGATATATATGATAATATAATAATGGATATATAATATATATATATATGTCTTGTGATTCTAGTCTGAATTTACCAACTGCGTTTGAGCCCATGCGACCGCCTGCTACCGCCACTCCTACACTGATAAGGATAAGAGAGCCCGAAACGACGTCATCTGTAGGTGAAAAACATTTTAAAATTTAAAAAAATATTTATAGTATATATATATATATATATATATATATATATATATATATATATATATATATATATATATATATATATGTATATATTAAGATCCGTCTGGTATTTTCGGACTTATTATTATTATTGTTTATATATATTTTAGAATATCAATTGTCTTTCTTTTTCTATCCTATCTTCTTGATCAATCAAGTGTGTCACGTTATTTTAAAACGTGTGTAAGAGTTAAGTTGCTCTAAAAAAAGATATCATCATCACAAAATAAAATTAAAGAAAAATATATCATCATCACAAAGGCAAATTCAATAACAAACAGACATATCTAGTATGTCAGTATAGAACCATAACTAGAAACTTAAAGAAAAACGATATTCGCCTACAGCTGAATAGAAAATATTAATATTGATCCAGGACATGCAGATATTTAGACGATCTGTGTCGATTAGGCTTAAACGAGAAATTAGAAATTGTAAATTTCAAGGATTTCAAAATATTACTAAATAGTAGAAACGAAATAGAAACTAACAGTAGACCCAGAATAAGCTTTACTTGGGGTTAATTAATAAAATCAAATAACAAATTCAAATTTAAAAGATTAAAACTAACGCACGTAAATAATAAATGCAATATAAAAATAAATGTAAAAAAACAAAGTGCTAAAATTATAATTCTGAAATAATTCTAGGGTGGAGATAAATGGTCTTCGTTTTACTCACGCAACGTTCATTAAACCCACTTAAAAGTGAGTTTCATTAATAATACTGGTAATGAGACCAATCATCCTGAGGAAGTCTTGAAATAGACGAAACGTTGATGAATACATAAATAATATTTTTAGTTTTCCTTTTTTCAATTCACACACACACGCACACTTATATATATATACATATATATATATATATATATATATATATATATATATATATATATATATATATACATATATATATATATATATATATATATATTTATATATATATATATATATATATATATATATATATATATATATATAAAGAGAGTTAGAGAGACTGAGAGGAAGAATAAGATAGAAACGTCCGGCATTCACCGGATATGACAGTGGTATTACAAGAGGAAATAAAAACATGCAATATATGAATTTGTTATTTTCTAAAGTTAAAATTACACTCAACCATGTAATGTTTCTGTTATGGTGCCGTACCTATGACGAACATTTGGACTCGTCCATTCTCAATAAATACTGGAAGCATTACGCTACTCAGTGTTGCACAACGTAGTCTTCGGACTGGGTAACACCTGTCGAGGATTCGTTCTCGACAATCAGTCTGGCAGGAAGTCGGCCATTTCGGTGGTCTTTTATCTGTCGGGCTGGGGTATTGGTCCTAGGTTGTCCTAGGAGGTGCACCCTTCCAGGCCTTGCCTCCCCTCTTTGCGGTGGAGTAAGTTTATAGCTTACTGCCTGATACGCCCTGACTAGGAATATCGACGGGGATGCCAAGGCTATTTTTCTAGGCTACAGTGCTCCTTCTTTAGGGGTGCTGGCTTGACTCTTCTCCACCTTCCGACCTTGTGTCACATATTCTTGCGGTGGGAAGGTGCACAACCCGAGTCTAGACTGGCAGTCAGGACAGACGGTATACTTTTCTGTATGATGATTTATATCAAATTGATTGCGAAAACTGGGCAGACTCTTAAAAGGTTCGCCTGTTACTTAGGAAATAAGTCACCACCGAACATATTGAGTTCGTAGATTTCATTTTACCTCGAAGACGTTGCGGAAGCCGTTAAACTTTTAATGGTGCTTTTTAGCCTTAATACTTCGTTATTCAACACACGCTGGAAGTGGTTAAACCTTGTAAAAAAGACGACGAAGATTATTCAACGTTCGCATCAGTAGTAGATAAGCACTGCAACGACATATCCGAACTTAGTGCTCATAATTTTAAATGCTTAATCTTTGTTCAAGGATTGGTATCAGGAAAACACGCTGAAATAACGCGAATCGTTCTAAATAAATTAGAAAATGAACCGAACTTAATGCTGCAGAAATAAGACAACGATTTATTAGTGTTAAGCAGGATTCGAGAGACATTGAATAGTCGGGCATTGCATACATACGAAAAGTGCGTACAAATCGAAATTCAACTCGAAAAATTAAAAAAAAAAAAGAAGGGATTTTCACGCCTCTAAAACAAGCCAGCCTTATAAAAATATAATTACCGTTGAGCTCTTGTTATCGATGCGGAAGGATGCATTGAGTAACAGAATGCCTATTTCGTTTTAAAACCTGCATGATTTGTAAAAGATATCGGACACAAAGTTCGCATTGTAGAACGATGAAAGGAAATAAAACATGGCGACATTATTATTAGGAGATATGTTCAGGTTAAAATCTTAAATAAAAAAAATAAAACTACTATTGGATTCCGCTTCAGACGTGGCAATTATTAACATGCAGACATGGAGACGGTTGGGAAAACCGATGATATTAAGAACCAATTAAATTGCCAAAAGAGTGACTAGTGAAAAAATAAATTTCGAGGGTGAAATAATTACTGGCATTACTTTTAACAGAACGACGAAGAAAGTAACCATTTCCATATTAAAAGACACAGGAAATTCATTTGGCGTAGACTGTATTCAACTATTCAGATTATGCCAAGAATTCTAGCCAGAAGAAAAGAAATCTGACGACCGGTTCAGGAAAACGAAAAAAGGATTTTGTTTCAACAATTAATCGTATGAAATGGACTCAAAATAAATTGCCAGCATAAATGACATATATCAAATCCAATAAGGAAGCAAAATTCACGCTAAAAAAGAAATTAAGCCAAATTATTTTAATAACCAGCGGACTGTTAATAAGAGTGAACTCAGAGAGTGAACTACAATTACTAAAGTTACAAATCGAAGAGTTTTCTGAAAAACTAAAAACTATAAAAGATAAGATGACTTGTATTGAAGTTGAATGTCGAAGAAAAGGCGACAGTTTTTTCAAAATTTAAAGATGTGCTCAAAAGTCAGACATCTAGAATTAAAAAGTTGGAAGTTATCAAATATGAATTTGATAGAGACCATCAGTTCTCTCATAAGAGAGACATACACCAAATTAGGGAACGACTATCGGAAGAAACCGACAGCACTACACAGGAGGAGGTCATGGTTCTCCAAAACAACACTTTCGATATACAGTTATCTCAAGAAACATCAGAATAGCATTAATCTAAAAAACAAAACAATGCTAGACTCCTGAGGAGGTCAGGCTTGGGGTGTTATGGTGCCGTCTATTTTCAATAAATACTGGAAGCATTACGCTACTCAGTGTTGCACAAACCCGATCTACTCTGGCACTGTTCTCCAACATACTTGTTATACCTAAACCCCGTGTCCGTGTTTTCATTCCGTCCCTAAACAGCAGTTTCTTATCGTAACTTTTGTTGAAAATTCTCAAAAAGTCAATTACTCAGATGGAATAACAATTACCATTCTGGGATTACTCGTAATCAAATTGTGGGTAATCTTGTTACAGGGCTTTGTTATGAATAGATAATATAGAATATAGTAAAAGGTCGACTTTGCTTTACATGGCGTAAGTGAAAGACGTCCTCGCTCTTTATGACGTCAATGCGTCTTTTCAAGACCAGCTATTTTTACTGATTTACACAGTCACTAATTTGCTTCCTAGAGACGTCAGGTGGAATTGTTGTAAAAGTTTGAATGTATCAAGAAATCTTTTGAACCCATTATTACTGAAACTAATTGAAACACTCTTATTGTGTGACTTATTTGAATTTCGTTGCTATTAACATATCAATTTCTTAAACAGCCAAACAAACAAACTTTCTTTTTCATAGAGACAAGAAGAGATCGAGAACACATATATATCGTTTCAAGTTTAAAATAGAATAAATGAAAAGGTCGAATTTTTATGGGTTCCAAGCGCGAACTAAGACCTCAAGATTATGTTGTATTCCCCTTTGATCAAAATAAAATATATGTATATAAAAGTTGAAGAATATATATGGTTTTGTTCATCTCTCTCCAAACATCAGGTAAATAGGAAAAGTACGTAAACAAACAAGCATACAGAAGCTACAGCTTTATATACATAGAGAGAGAGGTGTACGTATGTGTGTACATTGTAGAGACAAGCTTTAGTATATGCAATAAATTCACAAAATGAGTCATTGTTTTTCCTTTATAAAGTCGTATGTTCTTTATTTGGTTACCCCTACCACCTCTCTCTCTCTTTCTCTCTCTCTCTCTCTCTCTCTCTCTATATATATATATATATATATATATATATATATATATATATATATATATATATATATATATATATCAATCTCAGATTGTCACGATTTTCATGTCTACGTTGTTGGAAGGTAATCATTTCAGTGAAGTATCAGCAGCGTCATCCCTTCTTCCTATGCATACAAATTGTTTCTTCCCAATAATTGCCATAAAATCGAATATGTTTCGAGTCGTCTTTTTAAATAGGATTTCATGTCTGTCATACTTAAGTTTGAAATAACATTTGAATCAGTTTGTAATGTTTGAGTTTTAAATAGCATTTTCACCGTTCTATCAATCTTAAATTTTGAATAGCATTTCATCGTTCTGCCATTCTTAAAATTAAAAGCGGATTTCATTCGGCCTGTTATACAGAAATTTGAAAAAAACTATTTTCATCGTTTAAGTTTTAAATAACATTTGAATCCGTTCTGCATGCTTAAATTTAGAATATAATTTTCATTGTTCTATCATGCTTAAGTTTTAAATAACATTTACATCGGCCTGTTATGCTTCAATTTAGAATAGAAGTTTCATTGTTCTATCATGCTTAAGTTTTAAATAACATTTACATCGGTCTGTTATGCTTCAATTTAGAATAGAAGTTTCATTGTTCTATCATGCTTAAGTTTTAAATAACATTTACATCGGTCTGTTATGCTTCAATTTAGAATAGAAGTTTCATTGTTCTATCATGCTTAAGTTTTAAATAACATTTACATCGGTCTGTTATGCTTCAATTTAGAATAGAAGTTTCATTGTTCTATCATGCTTAAGTTTTAAATAACATTTACATCGGTCTGTTATGCTTCAATTTAAAACCGCATTACCATCGTGCTGTCATGTTTAATTTTGAAATAACATTTGAATCATTCTGTAATGTTTGAGTTTGAAATAGAATTTAAATAGCATATTCATCGGTTAGTCATGCTTAAGTTAGAAAATAGCATTGTCATTAGTCTGTCATTAAATGGCATTTTCAACAGTGTCATGTTTAAATTTGAAATAACATTTTCATCGTTCTGTCATGCTTCAATTTGAAATCGCGTTTTCATCAGTCTGTCATGCTTAAATTTATCGTTCTTTTATGCTTAAGTTTTAAATACATTTTATTGCTTTGTCATGCTTCAATTTTAAATAACATCATGTTTTTCCTTTCTCAGTCATGCTAAAATTTTAAATAGCATTTTCATCGTGTTGTCATGCTTTAATTTCAAATAGCATTTTCATCGGTCTGTCAGCACTTTTATTGGTCTGTCATGCGTAAGTTAAAAATAGCATTTTCATCGTCTGCCATCCTTAAGTTTAAAATAGCATTTTCATCGTCTGCCATCCTTAAGTTTAAAATAGAATTTTCTCTTCTCTGTTATGCTAAAACTTTAAATAGCTTTTTATCGTTTTGTCATGCTTTAATTTCAAATAGCATTTTCATTGGTTTCTCAGTTTGAAATAGTATTTTCAACGGTCAGTTTTACATAGTATTTTCATCGCTATACATACAAACTGATCGATGCATCTAAAAAATATCCGTTCTTGCTTTGTTTTTATCCGACCAAAACCATTTCTGATTTTAGAATTTCGCATTTATTCTTTTCTCTCCATCGAAACAGAGTCTTCAATAAAGACACAAATTCAAAGGTGAAATATATAATCTTATCTTGTGTGAGGATGGAGGAAGAGTATATGTCTTTGAGGAAGTGGGAGGATGTCTTTGCGGAAGGGGGAGGGGGAGCACGTGTCTTTGAGAGAGGAGGACATGTCTTTGAAAAAAAAGCATTCAATTTAATCCTAAAATTGGATCTTTTGCAGGTGCCATCACTTCCTCTTTTTCGTCTTCTCATGTATCTGCAACATTTATTTTGTGGAATTTCGTCATCGATTTCATGTATATTTTATTGATTTGCCTATGTGGAGCAAATACACGCTAAACCACGTATGTTTATTCATGTAAGGAAACATTCGTATGTATATATATACATATATATATATATATATATATATATATATATATATATATATATATATATATGTGTGTGGGTGTGTGTGTGTGTGAGAGTATACGCTGCAAATATGCTGTAAAAATAATTATGATTGCAAATAATCGTTAAAAACGTAAATCTGAGAGTGTGCATTAGGGTGTGATCTTCAAACATAATCTATCGTAAAGATATTGAAAACTCTTGATTAACCTGATATTTGCGGCGTGTCTAATGACACTACAGCTACAGAACCGTGCCTATATATATATATATATATATATATATATATATATATATATATATATATATATATATATATATATATATTAACGTATATGTAAGGAAAATTAATTCTCCGAACAGAACAGTTTGGCACCACTTTTATGTCCATTTACGAATATTAAAATGAAGACATAATCATACTAAACCTTATGTCTAGAATCTTTATTCTAATTTTGATCAAAATCAATTATATAATGTTGATTCTAGAAAGTTGCTTAAAATTTAAATTAAGAAGAAATTGAAAATCAGGAATTGTACTAAATTGGTGTCCAATTATAATGGAATAAAATTTAATGCAAATCTCGTATTTGAATTTTCAAATGGGAGATTGTACCCATATTTTGCACCCTAAAACCCTTTAAGATACCCTAAAGAAGCTGAAATTCGCGAAAGGTTTATTAATTGTTCTAAAATTCATGATGATCCGTTCATTAGTTTAGGAGTTAAGCATGTACATACAAATATATAAGTATATAAACGTACCTGACTTTAGAAATATATACATATATATTTTAAATTAGATTCCCAGATAAATCGATCTGAACTATATAAATTTCATTTGCATTACATAATCTCTTACTATACATATATTATTATTATTATTATTATTATTATTATTATTATTATTATTATTATTATTATCTCAATATATATAAGGCAAAAATCTGTGTGCATGTATGTCTCTCTAAAACTTGAGAAATACACAACATATAATAAACATTATAATATATGCGTATGTGTGTTTATGTGTACCACATATCTTCAGTTCGGCTAGACTAGCATTCATCTCAAGCCAGAGATCGAACCTTCAATAATCTAATTGATAGTCGACTTCTCTCATCATTGAGCTACGGGACAGGAGTTGGTAAATGATATCGACAATGTCTTTCTCTAAACATTGACCGTCACCTTTACAGTGCTCTATTTGTTTATTTACAAAGCACCTTGAATTACACTAAGAAGAAGCAGGCGATATTATCACATCACTTCAGGGTTAGGGTTAGAGTTATAACTCATCCCAATCTACAACAAATAATATACAACCATTGAATAATAAATGTACAACAAATAACTGGAAGAGCGAGGATAACAGATCAACAAAATCGGATTACATGGAAATGAACTCGGTAGGAAAAAAAAGGACAAAGAAAATGGACAACGGAAATTTATTTGCTGTGGAAAGGATTTTGATACTTTTAAGGACTACAAATACATCAAGGAAACGTTTGTAAAAAGAGAGGTTCTCAACAGCGCGGGTTGATGGACACTAAGATATGTAGCATAGGATGTAAATAGACTGTATTAATAAATTGAAATGAAGAATAATGTTAAAGGACTGTATGAATAAATTGAAATAAAAGAACAATGTAAATAGACTGTATAAATAAATAGGAATGAAGAATAATGTTAAAGGACTGTATAAACAAATAAGAATGAAGAATAATGTAAAAGGACTGTATAAATAAATTTAAATTAAGAATAATGTAAAAGGACTGTATAAACAAATAAGAATGAAGAATAATGTAAAAAGACTGTATAAATAAAAAGGAATGAATAATAATTTAAAAACACTGTATAAACAAATTTGAATGAAGAATAATGTAACTGGACTGTATAAATAAATGGAAATAAAGAATAATGTAAAAGGACTGTATAAATAAATAGGAATAAAGGATAATGTAAAAGGACTGTATAAATAAATTTAAATGAAGAATAAATTAAATGGATTGTATAAATAAATTTAAATAAAGAATAATGTAAATGGACTATCAAAATAAATAGAAATAAAGAATAATTTTAATGGACTTTATAAATAAATTGAAAGTAAAAACTGTGTTGAATGACAATACAAATACGTAAAAAGAAAGAATAATATGAAAGATTTCATAAATGAACAGAAAATAAGAATAACGTAAAGGGACAATATAAATAAATGGAAAGTAAGATGTAGGTTTTATGTTCTTTGTTTAATCCGTGCCAGCAGATAGGGGGTCAATTCTACGAATGTCCATCCCGAATTTAAAGGGGGGGGGGTTCTTTCTTTTTCCCCTCGAGGAGGAGAAATGGATTGGCTCCTTTTCGTCCCCGATTCAACTTGTTCTTGCTTAGAGGAGTCGGAACTGGACGGTGTGTGTGTGTGTGTGGGGGGGGTAATGTAGTGTGGGGGACAAGTGTTGTTGAAGGTGTTGGTGTGGGGGCGATGTTTACAGAGTGGTGGCAGGTGATTTTTTGGGAAATTGTTGTTGTAGGGGTAAGAGTTGGCTGTATTGGTGTAGATTTGAAAAGTGTCGGGGATGATGTATGGTCCATTGGGGACTTGTCAATCTTTTACTCCCTTTTGCCCTTTATCCTCTTTTTTGCTTTTTTGTGTTTTTATTCTGACCCGGGGGGAGGGGGCTTGTGTGCGCCTTCTCAACGCCGGCTCCATCCGCCACGTCAGGGGAGTTTTTTGGTTTTCTGTTTATCCCATGCTGCTTTTGCGGCCTGGGGCATTCTGTTGATTCAATGCTGCTGTTCCTGCTGCTGCTTCTCAGGTTGCTGCTGCTGTTTCAGTTGGGCGGTTGGTGAGATCGGGGCGGAAGCAATTGTATTCTTCCATCCTTGATCTCACCACTGTCTTCCATACCTCCTATGCTCTTCCCAAGGGTTTCGTTGACATTAGGGCTGGTGTTTGAGCAGCAGTTGGAAGAGCTGCTGTAGCTTGCTGGTGGTGTTGGTTGGCTGGTAATTCTTTTGGGGGGGCAGTTCTTTGCCATGTGGCCTATCTATTGGCAAAATCAGCCGTGCGGGCGACGGCCTTCCACAACGATCGTCAAACCTCAGCCTCTGTGTGTCAGCAGCGGTGGAATTGAGTAGAAATCTAGCCGCATCAGCCTCATGGTGATCGTATAGTTATCTATGCTGTCTCTGCTCCCTGACCGTACCGAGTCACCTTGCTCCACATCCTCAAACTGGCTGTAGTAGACTCCAATGTAATCCTCGCACAGCTCAGTTGGGGCGTTGTATACGTGGCCTCATGTTATCCTCCTGCTTTTATATTCGGGATGTAGTGTTATTCTCCTGCTCCTCATTTCTTTTAAAAGGAGTCGTTCCGCTTCGTCTTTAGAGGGGAGCAGAATGGCTACTATGGTAAAGATCCTCTGGCGGATGTAGATTGCCGGGATGTTCAGTTTCTTCAGGAGCTCTGCCATGTCCTCCTTTTTGAGTCCCAGGAAGCGATTTTCTCTTTTCCATGATGACGGGACAGAACCCTATCCTCAATCGCCTCTCATTAAGCGGGCACGAACTTTAGTACATTGCCTTCTATGTACTGCTTATATTTGGTAAGGTACAATTCCTTGTAATCCTGTTAAGGCATCTTTTTCTCTGTGGTCTCCCCCCAAGCGGATTCCCTCGCTGATGCTGCTTTGGTCTTCCTTTAGTCCCTGATGGTGGAACTGGGAGGACCTTGGCTCCTTGGAGCGGAGCCTCTCTTCTGGAGATCCCTGGGGGTGTTGGGAGTGGAGAGAATCGAACATTAGGTGAACCCGCCCCTATTTCCTTTTCTGCTCCCTCGTTGGGCGAACTCAAGCTCCTGGCATCAGGGCCACTCTCAGGGAGGGCAGGCAGGCCTCCTCGAGGCTTATGTCGAAGAGGTCGTCCGGATCTTATCCGGGGAAGATCTCTTGTGAAAGTCCAGGGGAAGCAGCTTCTTTGGTTTTTGGTTTTTATATTTGTGTATTTTATTAATTTTTTAACGTTTTCTCCCGTGTTGGGGGAACTTTGGCTAGGGGGAACTACCCGCTTGGGGAGCATTCCCCGGTTACAGTCTTTTGTTGTTTTTTTTCTTTTCTGATTGTTTAGTAGGTGTAGTAAATCCCCCGCTGGAGGATTATCTTCTAGGGGAGCCATTGTTAGGAGGAGCCGCCCCTATCGAATAGGAGTCCGGGCAGTATGCTCTGCCGTTTTTCTCCTGGATTACCTTCTTAAGAGAGTCACCCTTTAGGGTACCCGCCTCGGGCTGGAGGATCTATTCTTTGTAGAAGTCGTCTCTGTCAGTATAATTGGTGATGGTAAACTTTTTTGTAATCTCTTCCATGTCTCATTCAGTTGAAAAAGGCGGGGGAGGGAGTTGAAAAGTTCACGATTTCAACTGGCGTGGAGACGACGTATGATCAGGAAGCCAATTTTAGCACCAGATGTGGCGCCAAAACGGCGAGAGGGGGCGATAGTACTTGAGAGATGGAGGGGGAGAAAGGTGAAGCGGAAGAGAGAAAGCGAGTGTTACATCTCAACCCCGAGAGGATAGGCAAAAAGAAAATAAATAAACAGTGGGTCAGTCAGTGGTAGAGTGCCTGATGACAAGATTACTGTATTCCTCTTCCCATGAAAGAGGTGGTCGGGAAATCAGCACAAAAAATCACGACTTTAAATTATTTATTTGCATAAACTGTAAAAATGTTCATTAAATACAAATTAGGCAAAAGAAAGCGATCAAATTCTGATCGGCAAAAGATCCTGGTAATCTCTCAGACGCGAAGTCCACATAACCATTCACGCTACGATCAGCATCGCGAGAAACACCATTCGTTTATCCCCGGCCAGACGTTGTCAATTACATAGGCTGCTCGGGATCGATACAAGCCTTCACCTCGTTGACATACTCCTAGTACCACTGGAGTTCGTGGCACCGGATGAAAGCTTGATCAGGCATTTTTTCTAAGCGCGAGACTTCCATTCCAGAACTGTGTAGTATGGCAGTGATGGTTAGCGCGTTCCGGGCTAATCACCAGGTCAGAGAGAAATGCAAGTTGTTGAGATGACTCGTCCCTGGCTTCCAACTCAATTTGGAGCGGATCCATTCCTCCGCCCACCCGTACCACTTGACAAGCCGATGGTCAGCTACCTTCCCCCTTTCTAATCCCATGCAGATTTATTTTCTAGAAAGCCAAGAGCGGTCACTGGACAAAGGAAGCTCGGCACTCTTTGAAGAGCTATGATTCGCCCATCGGCCTACGATGACCCTCGATCGAATGGTCGAGAATGAAGTCGAGAAAAGAAACAGACAGAAGAGAGATAGTGAGAGAAAAAGAAAGAGAGAAGAGAGAGATGGGCATACGTTTACGAGTCGCTCACAAATGATATATTTACTTTAATTTTTTTTATTAAAACGTTTTGGGTTGGGTTTTTTTTGTACGCTTATAGCTGACGCGCCAGATTTCCGTGACAAATAACTAGCAAAGATATGCAGACCATACAATCATGAGGCACAATCTTCGTGAGCTTTATGCAGAAGTTTAACTCGCTTAACAACAATGACAACAATAACAATCCGAAAACCTGTCTGGTCGTCAGTCTATCTCGCTTAATTTGTATTATTCGGATTATTTCATGGACCTGTGACGCAACGAATAAAGTGCAAAGTAATAATCAGTTCTAAGTGACTGTCTTTTGGTGGTTGAAGGTTCAATCATCGGTACAGGCGATATTACGAATATAATTCATAATTACTCAACACTTGTATTACGAATATAATTCATAATTATTCAACACTTGTATTACGAATATAATTCATAATTACTCAACACTTGTATTACGAATATAATTCATAATTATTCAACACTTGTATTACGAATATAATTCATAATTACTCAACACTTGTATTACGAATATAATTCATAATTATTCAACACTTGTATTACGAATATAATTCATAATTACTCAACACTTGTATTACGAATATAATTCATAATTATTCAAGACTTCTATCCGGTCATGGCTGAACGAGAACAATCTACCTCCGAAGATTAAATGATGGGTTCCGTACAGAATTCCGAGTTCGACAAAATGCACCGAAAAAGGTCGGAGGTTACATCGGCCGAAACGTTGTGAGAATAGCATCCAAGATGAGAACAGTAGTGTGAATAATCCAAATGATGCAAATTATTAATCCTCATCTCAAAAATTGCGAAACATGTCACACTTAGACATGTCACACTTAAACATGTCACACTTAGACATGTCACACTTAAACATGTCACACTTAGACATGTCACACTTAGACATGTCACACTTAAACATGTCACACTTAGACATGTCATACTTAAACATGTCACACTTAGACATGTCACACTTAGACATGTCACACTTAAACATGTCACACTTAAGGTTAAAATATCATTTTCGTCGTTCTGTCACGATTAAATTAAGAATAACATTTTAAACTACGTCTCCACATTTCGACTGTCTGTCAAGCTGAACTTTGAAATAACATTGTCAGCACAAAACGCGTAGATAAAAATTAACACATCGTATTCATCATTCTTGTGTTATTTCTTTCGCTAAAACTTCACGAGAAAGTTCTTTTTATCCATCATGGTGCGTGCAAAAATAATCGACTAATCTTTCAAATGGGTTTCCTTTATAATGGCAGCGGCCATTTTCTTGCCTTAAAAAAATCTCTTGCAATCTTTGTGTATTGTTGTCGGCTGTTTGTTTTTCTTTGCATAAACCCATTACAAGATTTTGACATGAGACTTGACGTCAAACTAAAGTGAAATGGAAAATAAATTCATTCAAACATATTTTACTGTGATTGATTTGCGCCTCCAAAAACATTTTTAGCCTTTAATAGATTTCATTCACGGACAAGCGTTTCAGTTCAACTGTTAATGGGTTAATAGATGAAGTTCATATTATTCTTGACAGAGTTAAAAAATGAATTTCGTTAAAGTTTTCAAAAGTTTAATAAGATGATGTCCCAATTTTTTTCACCAGATATTATATTAGTAAGAGATCTGTTTCAAGTCTACGGAGAGATGTTGTAGGCTTGTCGAGATATCCCAGCCTCCATGTTAATAAATGAATAAGTATTGGAAATATATAAACAATGGTGTTGAACTTTATCAACTGAAAGTAATCCCGTCTGGTCGAGTAGTGACGAGGTCAGTGACTTAATATCACGTGATGGAATAACTACGCTCTGCTAACACGTGACATGTAAATAGTGCCGAAATTAGGCGCCAAATTGTATTCAAATGCTATTGTTTAGTTCCCAATAAAGTTCCGTGCAACACGCACGCGTATTAAGTTTTACCTCATTGTTTCTTATTTTTCCTTCCTCGTCTTCGTGGCTCACTGCCTACCACTATGGCTACTGCTATCCACCATATTGTAACAAATGGAAAGGTTTTATTAAAATATACAAAATTCACATATACTCTTGGCAAAATGCATGAAAATGTTCTGGGGTGAAATCTTTACGGTGATGTACATCTATTTTTAAGTTTGAGTGTATGGATGTGATATGCAGATGCGGCTATCTATAGCAAGACGTAAGTATCTTTGATTATAGTAGTACTTATGTTTGTGCGTCGGTGGCATATAAGAGTGAAAAGCTTAATAGTAGTTGCTGTAAGCTGTGGTCAACGGAGAAGATGAAAAACAGTATACTTAATTGTCTTTTGAAAAAAAAACGACTAGGTTAGTGGTGAAGATAGGTGCCACGCCGGGTGCAATGCTTGAAGGGTTGCGCCATGAATACGAGAACAGATTCGGAAGTTTAAATCTTACTGGTTTAATTTTAGAATTTTTTTCGCTTTTTATAATCTTGGCGAAATCTCAGGAGTTCAGCGAACGCAACTTTGTACAACAGAAGCAACATTGTTATAAGCTTCAACAACTACGTTGTTGAAGCTTATAACAATGTTGCTTTTATGAACGCCCTGGGTTCTTTATCCGGAATCGTATGCTGGTCTTATATTGACGTACACAGACCCGGATTTTCACCCTGCAACGTCCAAAATAAAATGGTTCGTACTCAAGTGTATTCACTCAGCATTAACGCTAAAGTCAATAAATGGGAAAATGTATCATTTTAACCCAATCCAAAGTGACTCGGCTTAAATACAAAGTTGTATTTGCTGAGCTCCTGAGATTTCATCCAAAAGCGGCAAAAATCCTAAAATTAAACCAGTAGAATTATAAGGTCAGAATCAGTTCCAATATTCACAGCACAATACTTACTGTCTTTTTACCACCATACGATTCCATTGATCATCATTCTCGATGAAGAACGCAAGGCGTTCGAAATATTGAATTATAATTAAAAAAAATTAAAGCACATCGACATCGTTTCATGCTTCAAACATCACCTACCTATCATTAATATATATATATATATATATATATATATATATATATATATATATATATATATATATATATATATATATATATATATATAAGCTGAGATCTCATAAGAGAGAATAAAAATCTAATTTTTCCCTTAGGTCATATTTGGAAAGAGACAGAATAAAAATCTTTTGTATGATAACATCGACATTCCGGTGTTGCAGATTATGTACATGTATGTATAAATAAAAATAATCATATATATATAAAAGTCTTATTTGATACTGAGCATATATATATATATATATATATATATATATATATATATATATATATATATATATATATATATATATATATATATATATATATATATATATATGGGAAGAGAAGGATGAAAGTAATCCGACGTGATGGGAAAATGAAAAAGGAAAACCAAAAAATGGATGTTTTTTATGTCTCAATTTTACGTGGGAGAAACACAACGTGAATTAAAGAAACGATTAAATGAACACAAAAGGGACATAAAAAAACAACAACCCTCTTAGTGCACTTTTCTCCCATGCACTAGAACATGGTCATGCGTTCAAATTTGAACAAGCCAAAATCACTAAATATATCCACAACAAATCTCGGCGAAGATTATTAGAAACTGCCCTCATCACCGCCTCCACCACCATCAAGCAACGTAATGGTTTCTTTAACCTATCACCCTTAATAAGCAAGATCATCCTCGCAGAACAAAGACTCTTGCCTGATCATGGTTAAACTTTTTTCATCTCCAACCTCTATAACACTCTCCCATTTACTTTTCCCTTTCTTTTTCTCCTTGAATCTTCATTTTCTCCTTACTTTTTCCTCACACTTTTAATACTGCAGTCCAAATAAACTTTCTCATGTTCCAAATATCTCAAATATTCCATACCCACCCTTTCAATCACCGCCCTCCTCCACCCCCCAATCCCTCACTCATTGCTATCATTTTCCAAATATTTCAAATATTTCACACCCTATCACAACAAATCCTCCCTCTCCCCCACTCAACTATTTTCTCCCATACCCCTTCTTAAATTCCCTCATTTTCTCAAAACGCTCTCTAAGACGATAACTTTCGCCCATCCACCAAAATCACAGCCCCCCTTCCTCTCTACCCATCCTCCTTTCCCTGCATACACCCCCCATACACAAACATTCCAACTTACTTTTTCCCCTTCAATCTTGAACCGCAGCCATCTGGTCAAACACCCCCCTCCCTCCTCTTCCTCACCTCCCTCTCTGCCATCCACTTTACCCCTGCTCATCCCCCACCTCTTTCTCTTACCACCAGCCACAGTAGTCCTGGCTCACCCCATCCTTCCATTTTTTCCCCACTCATTCTTTTCTACATTCATTTCTATTTCTCCAACAAATACGGACGTCCACCCAGCGTTTGGCCACTATTTCATTCTATTTTTCCCAATATGTCTACCTTACATGTATCTGTGCTTGCATGACATTTTTTCTCTATTTTATCATCCTGATGAAGTCTTATAAATAAAGACGAAACGTTGATGTACACATAAAAAACATCCATTTTTTGGTTTTCCTTTTTCATTTTCCCATATATATATATATATATATATATATATATATATATATATATATATATATATATATATGTATTAGTGATGGGACGATTCCAAAATTGTTTCCCGATTCCGATACAATTATCGATTTCTTTCTAAATTTCCGATTCCAATACAATTACAGATTCCGATTCTTTTAAAAATTTAAATATTTAATTAGAGATTTGTTGCTTTTTTTTTAATGTCTAAATTACTGTCAAACCTCCGTGTAATGTCCGAATATATTTTTGTAAACTTAAAAAATACACTTGGGGGGGGGGCGCATATTACACGAATAGATCTTTCTAAATATTTTTTCTCAAATGTTTTCCTTGTAATTGATTGAAAATTCTGAGACAACTAAAGATTTATTTTTCTTTTAAAACAAAGCTGATTTGTATCAGTTCGTCGTTAGCTGACAAAATGTTATTTGAATTTTTCATAAACAATTGAAAATAGTCAACGATTGGTGTGCAAAATAAGAAGACTGTGTAGGAACAGAATAGTAAACAAAGCCCCCTTCCTATGTAAAGAATGAGTTTCTATATAATAATGTTACAATTTAGAAAACAATTCTTAATATGGGGAGGGCTCGGGTTTGTCTGTTAACTACCCTGTGCCTTCCCTCTATCAAAGAATGTGCATATTTTTATCCTAATTATAAAGATGTTGTCGGTTATTAGATTGGTTGATTTTACTGTAAAAAGAAAAACAAGATACATATTATAATAATAATAATAATAATAATAATAATAATAATAATAATAATAATAATAATAATAATGGCAAATTTGTAGATTAGCACGCTCAGCTAAATAACTCCACCAAAATGAGATTCTACTTTTTTTCGGTGATTACGTATGCACACCCTGAAAAACTTGTCGGAAAGAAAAATAACAATTATTTAGAATTTAGAGTTGGAGATCAGTTTAGTATATAAATTTAACGTAAAATGATCATCATTTCCGGACCATTCTAACTTTTTAGGAATGTTCACTATTTTTTTTACCACTAACCTTAAGTCCGACTGTTAAGATTGTAAAACCAGGCGTTATAGCTTGAAAAAAAATAGACCCCTCTCCATTAAAAAATAAACGCATAGAATTTAACTCCTAAAGAAAAATATTTTCTTTGGTTAACTTCTGGAATGTCTCGGAAATGGGAGCTCATTTTACGTTAAATGTATGTATGAAACTGATCCCCCACTCTAAATTCTTAAATATTTGTTGTTGTTGTTGTTGTTTTTTCAGAGTGTTCACGAAAACAAGTAGAATCTTATTTTTTAGGCCACCGGACAAAAGCCTACCATTATATGTAAACTTAGTGACAAAAATAAAATAAAACAACAAAAATCAATTTCGCATATAAATTTAACGTAAAATGATCACCCTTTCGGACCAGACAGTGTTTTAAGGAAAAGTAACCAATTTTGTTTGTTTAAATCTTGCCATATTAATGTTCTTGACCAAAGTTTAGTATAAAAATTGTCACTATTAAAAGTCATAAAAAACACGCCGCCTTCTTTTTACTACTAACCCTATGTCCCGGTGGTAATACGAAACATAAAGCGATTACATGTGGTTTTATGACTTTTCCGGTCGGACTTTATGTTAATGACAAATAATTTAGTTAACTGCCCTAAAAAGTTATAATGGTCACGAACGGGGGATCATTTTACGTTAAATTTATATGCGCAACTAACCTCCTCACTTTAAATTACCAAATAATGTGTTTTTTCGGTGTTTTCATACGTAATCTAAAAAAAGTAGAATCTCATCAATTTGGGATTGGTTTGATAAAAGAATAGGCGTAAGTGAACTCTAGAATATTTACTTTGTTTACCATAATTTACCAATAATTTTTAAAAATTATACTGAGAGGCAATGCTAAATATTGTAAAGGGGTTTCTAAACTTTGGAACTGTGGCCCTTAGTCTTATGTTGTAAATAAACAATATTCTAATAAATAAATACATTTTATTTGTTTCATTTTTTATTGTGTAGAAAAAAAATTAAAATAATAATTTTTGAAATCTGAAATGAAGCTCATTTTTTTCCGATTCCGATACCAATTTGGACAACCCCAATAGTTCCGATTCCAATTCATCGTCCCAATATATATATATATATATATATATACTAAAACAATACCCGTCCCAAGACAGATAAAATTAATTTCCTGAACAGAACAGTTTGCACCACTTTTATGTTCCCTTACGAAAATTAAAATTACAATATATAAATACTAAACCTCAGAGGTAGGTAGCTGAATTCAAAAGTCAAAAAGAACAAAAGTTCACACATGTTTTTTTTTTCGAGCGGTTATTTTAATTTCAATTCATTGAGGAAAGCACAAATATTATGGGTCAGCTTTGTTCTTGGCCTTTTGGCTAAGATCAAAGTGTAGTATCTGTTCCGATGGATACTGCACCCATAGACTGGTATTTTCTTGGCCTTCGGGGCTTGATTTACGCCGGTCTATGGGTCTGTCATGTGCAGTTCTAGAAGGTCCACCCTCCAAGGCTTCGCCTTCCCTCTTTGGAGAGGAGTAAGTTTATTGCTTACTGCCTGAGGCGCCCCTACCGGGGAATGCCGACGGAGCTGCCCAGGCAATTTTTCAAACCCCACTTTCCCGACCCGACCTTGGGTCACATCTTACTTGTGGGAGTAAGATAACAACTGGCCTTGTGCCTAACTCCTGGAGAGGAGTAAATCAATACTCTGTATTCTATCCGGCTTTGTCATAGAAGATAAATGGCAAAAGTGCGAACAGCCGAATACCGAGAGAAAAATCTACCCGTCACTTTGAACTTATTTTTTGCTGGCAAAATACAAAATTCCTTTTCTTTCTTTTAAATTCTAGCACCGAATTCTACACCCGGAGAAACATTCACAAAATGAAATAATTCATGGCCTCGGGAATCTTTTTGCCTGGGTTGTATTTGCTGTTGTCGGAGTCTTTGCTTTATTTGTCATAATTTATACATCCTTAAACAATATTTCAGCCTGAGCTGCTATAATTTGAGATCTACATACATCAACCCATCTCTTTGTTTCTAATTTACTGTATAATTTAGGATGTTGCTATATGGTACATTAATGCCTTCTGTGCCTTTAATTTAGTGTCTATACCCTATGCTGATGATAATCTGATAGAATAATAAAAATGCACGGTCTCTGAAACGATCGTACACAATTCTGTTTTCGTTGATTTCTTGGAACGCAAATTGACCATGTAATTGTGTTTATATATATATATATATATATATATATATATATATATATATATATATATATATATATATTGATTCATTCCACTGAGCATATTTATTTCAACATCTCAGTGGATTATATTTCTGAATTTTTTAGATGAGGATTGATAATTTGTATAATTTTGGTTATTCGGACTACATATCTCAACGTTTCGACCGCTGTAACCTCTGGTCTTCTTCAGGTGTATCTCTTCGAACTCGAGAATATTTCTGTCGAACTCGGGAATCTGGACGGAATTTCGAACGGAACCCTTTATTTAATCCACGGGGTAGCATGCCCTTGTTCCATCAGGCATAGATGGGAGAAGTCTTCAGTAATTCGCAATTCTTCGTATCGCCCACACCAAGGATTGAACATTCAACATTCAGATGACTATTCCGTCCAGATTCCCAAGTTCGACAAAAATATTCCCGAGTTCGAAGAGATACACCTGAAGAAGGCCGAAGGTTACAGCGGCTGAAACGTTGTGATGATAACACTCAAGATGAGAAATGTAGTCAGAATAATCAAAATTATACATCTCAGTGGATGTTTATAATTCCAATTTACATCTTATATATAAAAACACGTGTTTCTTGGCAGATTGGGACAAAAATTACAGTTCAAATAGCCCATCTGTTAATCTTCAGAGAATATTAGAAAGTTGATTGAAATTGTAGCAACACTTTATCACATCAAAAACCAGAATTTAAGAAAAACCAAGGAAAAAGGGAGGAAATTTAAAATGAATGTTCCGATGAAAGCTTGGTAATTTGGAGTACATGGAAAAAAGAACTCACGTGATAAAAAAAGGCATCAAACACAAATGGACCCCCTTCCTGTGAAACAACTTACAGGGTTCGAAAGCCGTCTTACCTACGGTGATTAACATCCACCGAGATGTTGAAATAAATAAAATAAATAAATAAATAAATAAATAAAAAATTGAAGTAACTTATGAAAATTATGACTTTGGATTGATTTTTGCATGGTCACTAGAATGAATCAATATAATATATATTATATATAGAATCAATATAATATATATAATATATAGAATCAATATAATATATATAATATATAGAATCAATATAATATATATAATATATAGAATCAATATAATATATATAATATATAGAATCAATATAATATATATTATATATAGAATCAATATAATATATATTATA
>OY744535.1:64489179-64599179 GCA_963556195.1 Sepiola atlantica | reverse complement strand
GGACAGTTCGGTTGATTGAAAGAAAAATGATTCAATCGTACAGTGGTCGAAGGTTAGCTCGGTTGATTGAATTAAAATGGTTCTGTTGTACAGTGGTCGAAGTACAGATCGGTTGATTCAAAGATAAATTGTTCTGTCGTACAGAGGTTGAAGGGCATCTCGGTTGATTGGATGACAATTGGTTCTGTCGTACAGTGGTCGAATGGCAGCTTGGTCGATTGAATGACAAATAGTTCTGTCGTACAGTGGTCGAATGGCAGCTTGGTCCATTGAATGACAAATGGTTCTGTCGTACAGTGGTCGAATGGCAGCTTGGTCGATTGAATGACAAATGGTTCTGTCGTACAGTGGTCGAATGGCAGCTTGGTCGATTGAATGACAAATAGTTCTGTCGTACAGTGGTCGAATGGCAGCTTGGTCGATTGAATGACAAATAGTTCTGTCGTACAGTGGTCGAATGGCAGGTTGGTCGATTGAATGACAAATTGTTCTGTCGTACAGTGGTCGAAAACAGCTCGGTTTATTAAAAGATAAATTGTTCTTTCGTACAGAGGTCGAAGGACAGCTCGATTAATTGAAAGAGAAAATGGTGCTGTCGTATAGTGATCGAAGGACAGCTCTGTTGATTAAAAGAAAAAATGGTTTGTCGTACAGTTGGTGAAGAACAGCTCGGTTGATTGAAAAATAAATGATTCTGTCGTACAGAGGTCGAAGGAATACTCTGTTGATTGAAAGAAAAAATGTTCTGTCGTACAGCGGTTGAAAGAGATCTTGGTTGATTGAAAGAGAAATGTTTTTGTGACAGTGGTCGAAGGACAGCTCGGTTTATTGAAAGAACATTTGTTTCTTGTACAGTGGTCAAACAGCTCGGTTGATTTAAAGAAAAATGGTTCTTTCGTACAGTCATCGAAATCTAGCTCGGTTTATTGAAATAAAAAATGTTCTGTCGTACAGTAGTCGATGGGCAGCTCGGTTGATTGAGAGAGAACTTGTTCTGTCGTATTGTGAATGAAGGAGAGCTCGGTTTATTGAAAGAAAAATTGTTCTGTTGTACAGTAGTCAAATAACAGCTCGATTGATTGCAAGACAAATTATTCTGTCGTGCAGAGGTCTAAGGACAGCTCGCTAGATTGAAAAAAAAAATGTTCTGTTGTACAGAGGTTGAGTGGCATCTCGGCTAATTGAAATATAAATTGTTCGTTCGTACAGTTGTCGACAGACGGTCAGGTTGATTGAAAAAGAAAATAATTCTGTCGTACAGTGGTCGAAGTACAGCGCGGTTGATTGGAAGAAAAATGTTTCTGTCGAACAGAGGTCGAAGGACAGCTGGGTTGATTGAATGACAAATTGTGTTATCGTACAGTGGTCAAAAGAAAAGTTCGTTAGATTGAAAGAGGTATTGTTCTCTCGTACAGTGGTCGAAGTACAGCTGGGTTGATTGAATGACAAATTGTTTTATCGTACAGAGGTCGTAAAACAGCTCGGTTGATTAAAAGAGAAATGGTTCTGTCGTACAGTGGTTGAGAGACAACTCGATTGATTCAAAGAAAAATGGTTCTTTCGTACAATGGTCGAAGCACAGTTCAGTTGATTGAAAGAGAAATTGTTCTGTCGTACAGAGGTCTAACGATAGCTCGGTTGATTTTAAGGAAAATGGTTCTGTCGTACAGTGGTCGATGTACAGCTCAGTTGATTTTTAAAAAATAGTTCTGTCTTACAGTGGTCGAAGGACAGCTCTGTTCATTTAAGGAGAAATCGTTCTATCGTACAGTCAAAGGAAAGCTCGGTTAATTGAAAGAGAAATTGTTCTGTCGTACAGTGGTCGAGGGGAAACTTGCTTGATTGAAAGAGAAATGGTTCTCTCGTACATTTGTAAAAGAACAGCTCGGTCGATTGAAAGAGAAATTGTTCGATCGTAAAGAGGTCGTAGGACATCTCAGTTGATTAAATGAAAAATGGTTTTGTCATACAGTCGATATTTCTCACTTGGTTTATTGAAAGAGAAATTATTCTTCGTACAATTGTCGAAAGGACATCTCGGTTGATTGAAAGAGAACTTTTTCTGCCGTACAGTAGTTGAAGGGCAACTTGGTTGATTGAAAGAGAAATGGTTCTCTCGTACATTTGTCAAAGAACAGCTCGGTTGATTGAAAGAGTAATTGTTCTATCGTACAGAGGTCGAAGGACATCTCAGTGGATTGAATGACAAATTGTTCTTTCGTACAGTGGTTGGAGGGCAGCTCAGTTGATTGAAAGATAAATTATTTTGTCGTACAGAGGTCGAAGTACATCTCGGTTGATTTGAAGCAAAATGGTTCTGTCGTACATTTGTTGAAGGACAGCTCGGTTGATTGAAAATGAAATTGTTCTGTCGTAAAGAGGTCGAAATACAGCTCCATTGCTGAAAGAAATGTTTTTATTGTTTATATATATATATATATATATATATATATATATATATATATATATATATATATATATATATGTGTGTGTGTGTGTGTGTGTGTGTGTGTGTGTGTGTGTGTGTGTGTGTGCATACAATCTCATTTAAAATTCATTTGGAGTAGAACAACAAAAAGCACCCTAAACAAAAGAGAAAAAAACAGCGGCATGTTAGTAAATGGGAGAAAAAATGACATAGGGAAGAGTTTGGAGTGGAAGTTGTCGTTCCAAATGAAAAATGACATAGGGGTAGAGTTTGGAGTGGGAGTTGTCGTTCCAAATGAAAATTGACATAGAGGGAGAGTTTGGAGTGGAAGTTGTCGTTCCAAATGAAAAGTGACATAGGGGAAGAGTTTGGAGTGGAAGTTGTCGTTCCAAATGAAAATTGACATAGGGGTAGAGTTTGGAGTGGAAGTTGTCGTTCCAAATGAAAAATGACATAAGGGAAGAGTTTGGAGTGGAAGTTGTCGTTCCAAATGAAAAATGACATAGGGAAGAGTTTGGAGTGGACGTTGTCGTTCTAAATGAAAAATGACATAGGGGTAGAGTTTGGAGTGGGAGTTGTCGTTCCAAATGAAAATTGACATAGAGGGAGAGTTTGGAGTGGAAGTTGTCGTTCCAAATGAAAAGTGACATAGGGGTAGAGTTTGGAGTGGAAGTTGTCGTTCCAAATGAAAAATGACATAGGGGAAGAGTTTGGAGTGGAAGTTGTCGTTCCAAATGAAAAATGACATAGGGGTAGAGTTTGGAGTGGAAGTTGTCGTTCCAAATGAAAAATGACATAGGGGAAGAGTTTGGAGTGGAAGTTGTCGTTCCAAATGAAAATTGACATAGGGGTAGAGTTTGGAGTGGAAGTTGTCGTTCCAAATGAAAAATGACATAGGGGAAGAGTTTGGAGTGGAAGTTGTCGTTCCAAATGAAAAATGACAGAGGGTAGAGTTTGGAGTGGAAGTTGTCGTTCCAAATGAAAAATGACATAGGAGAAGAGTTTGGAGTGGAAGTTGTCGTTCCAAATGAAAAATGACAGAGGGTAGAGTTTTGAGTGGAAGTTGTCGTTCCAAATGAAAAATGACATAGGGGTAGAGTTTTGAGTGGAAGTTATCGTTCCAAATGAAAAAAACAAAAACAATCGATGGCACCAATGTCAAGATAAAAGTGGAGGGTTGGAATCTTTGAGGATATCTATTACCGAAAAGTAAAAAGGGGACGTGGATCATTCAGTGAACTTACCAAAAGACTACCTTTACCAGGTTGGGTTCTAGAATCGCCTACACCAAGATCAGGTAGGGAACGCATACTCCTACTCTATCCGTTTTCGCACACACAAACTCGAAACTAGTGCGCACCTTTTGTTTAATTCTATGAAATGTAATCTCGGTCTATCACATTAAATTATAAGAATCAGCTGAGGCCTGAAGAATAAAATCAGCTCGTGATAATAACAAGACTCAACCGCATACAATCCCTTCTCCTAACCCTAACCCAAACCCCTAACCCTAACCCAAACACAAACCCTTAACCCTAACCCTAACCCTAACCCTAACACCTAACCGCATACAATCCACTTTGGACAGTTCGTCCACACTACGGTTCTAGCTACGGCCATTCGATCTACGGCGGGTCGGCTTTGTCACTCACGTATGCAACATTCAGCAGTACAAACTCCCCGGGATCGATGATCATGTCAATCAGTGTCAAATCCGATTTCTTGTTCACTAGTTGTTGAATTTATGTTTCGCGTTGAGCCAATCAGAAAGGACATGTGAAGATCACACCAATTAACAATATCCGGTTTGCTATCAAGGAAGTGACAATTGCAACCAGAACGCCCACGACACACTCACCAACTTCATTATTTTCACACATAAATAAATACTCTTAAACGACAAAAAATAGATATTTTATGAAAATGAAAAATAGTCGACAAAGGAATAGTTCCGTATTCTTGTAAGCGGAAATGTTATTTTAGTTTGGGCGGGAAAATAAAGTGTGAGTAATGAAGGGGTTAAGAAGGTAGAGTGAAGATAGAAAAAGGTCACTTTTTATATTAAAGCTTTTGTATTTGCTAGTTTTATTTTTGTTTTTGTTACGGTTACTAGTTATATTAAACAGGGGAAGGAGTGTTTGTGTTACATCCGGCCACGTCGATATTGACCCTAATATCCTTATTCCCCCTATGTATTGTCGCCATGACACTACCGTTGCTGTGTGAAGAAATATGCTTGACCAATGGCGTTCGATGAACAACGGATTAATGATTAAAGAATAGAACGAAAGAACGACACGGATGAAAGTAAACAGATAAGAAAATCAATGCTAAACATTTTATGGTTTCTAAAAGGTCTCCCCCTGGGATGAGTTCTAAATCTATAAACGCTTCAATCTTTGTTTTGCTAACAATTTAATCCACGGGAAGAAAGAACAGAACTTTGCTAAGTGTTGCAACACAAATCGACATAGGTTTTGTTGAGCCACCAAAACCAAATATACTTCAGATCGATAATAATAATAATAATAATAATAATAATAATAATAATAATAATAATAATAATAATAATAATAATAATAATAATAATATCGACTAGCCTAAAAGCCGTGTAAAGAAGGGCTTTTTCTAGTCTAGCTATTGCGGGGGGGGGGGTCTGTACTTAAGTATCATAATTAGTATGTTCAATTGTATTACATCTGGCATCCCAAAGGTTCTTTATGACAAATTTGGTGTAATTCTGCCAAATACTGTTCAAGCCTATGAATGTTTATTATTATTATTAGTAGTAGTAGTAGTAGTAGTAGCAGTAGTAGAAGAAGAAGAAAAAGAAGAAGAAGAAGATGAAGAAGAAGCTAGTATTATTATTATTATTATTAGTAGTAGTAGTAGTAGTAGTAGTAGTATATTTATTTTAACCCTATATGGCGCACACAGAATTCAAAAGCATCTTCATACTAAATTTAGTTCAATTTTGTCAATTATTCTCAGGCTCAAAGTATGTATCTGTTATTATCATTATCTATATTATTATCATTATCATTATTACTATTATTAGTAGTAATAGTAGTAGTAGTGGTAGTAGTAGTAGTACGGTACATTGTACATTAGTGTATACAGTTCATGTAGTCAACTGATTGTGATGGCAAATAAACAGATGAATATTTTAAAAGTATATTCATTTATTGGTAACTACATGAAAATCTATTGGATTTGAAGAAATGTTATAACAATTTACAAAACATTCTCATTTAAAATATTATTTTTACATGTTCCACAATATTAACAAAAGAACTTTCATATTTTGCTGTAATCTTTATAATACTACAAGTTATTTTTGCCTCTGATTGAAGATAAGATGAAAATGTACTGCCTGTTACAGGGATTGAACTCACAGTCTTCAGATTATAAGGCTTCTATGCAGAATACATCCACCTCGTTCCGCCATATTCATTATTCATTCTTATATTCTTATTCATTCCTCCTACTATCCAATATATTCTTTGTGAAAAAAATCAACCAAACAAGATTATGAAAAGTTTAGTATTATATGGAGGGTATTATCTTCTTTGTGATAATATTTATTTTAGAGCGGAGGTTGGTGATAAAATACAGTGAAACTATGGGATGCGACACCACCCTCAAATGTTACGAATTGCAAATATGTAAGTCGTATGAATCAGGAAGTTACGATATTTTCATATGCTTGATTCAGTTTTGTCGGCATTGTTTTTACCGGTAGAATCAGATACTCACAAGAGGAACCATGTGAAGGTTTCCAACATCACTAGTGAAAATGTTGCTATACATTCGACCAGAATCAAACATCGATGGTAATTAAACTCATGAAATCACTGAATTATGGAATTCAAAAACACTGCACAGCCGGCAACACTTGTTAGTACTTCTGGATCCGGAATAAATCTCGGACAGGAATAAATTCTTCATGAACTCGTCTTCTACCACAACGGAAAATGACTTTTATAGGCCGAGCGTCTGGTGGAATTTCCATGCAAGGGCTTCCCACCTTTGGTACACATTATCGCGAGACTGCTTCCCTGTTGATTACAACTGGGTCCCCTTCAAATCCAAAGTCAGCAATTTCTTTGTCATAAAATGTCCCATAAGAATCAAATGCAGCTTATACTTTGATCAATGTAAGTACTCCCATAGTGTTCCTCATCTCTCCACTGACAATCATTCCGGCTCATTAACTCTTATCCTCAAGTGACTCTTCGCCTTGATAAGTTGTGACCCAATAGTAAAAAAAAAAATATGCAATGAATTCAAACTAATGAATTCTAAACAAAACAGACAACTTCTCTGTCACTTTTATAGACGGAAAACGCAAGGAAGAACCTTTATATTTAGATGAAAAGTCTTTCAAAAAATCTGGTGTTGACATTTTCTGCCTCTGGCGAGAAACGTTCTCCGTGTTGCTAATTATCAGAAAACCCGTATATGAAAGGTTTCGTCTCTGGCGTTATTTTGTTTAAGAAGTCCTACCATTTTTTGCCAACCACAAACACGCGTGTCTTGGGACTATTCTGGGTTGTATTGGTAATCTTTCGCCACAGGTTATCATCATATTAATTACACAAAATCCTTTTTTTCAGGATGGCATCACAAAACCAAATATCTTTTTTTCTTTTCTACTATTCTTAATATAGATAGAGGATTGTTAATTTAATATTTCTCATCCTTTTTTATTAGAAGTTTTCATTCGATCAAGAAACGTCCCTCTGGCTTCATAATTCATATGGGCAAGCAAACATCAAAGAAAAAACAAAATGTATTCAAGCGTCTGATCACATAATCGGCAAGCTAAGTAGAAAATAGTCTATTAATTACTCAGCTTGAAATCGACACGTACTTCGTCGTTTCTAGCGTTTTGAGCATTCGTGTGCTTTATATTTTTTGGAGGTGCTGTGTGGGTGGGTGTTTTGGATGACATGGAATGGTTATATATGTTGTATAGCACCATGATGGGGATATTGGTGTTGGTTATTGTCTCTCTCATCGACGTGGTTGATGATGTCATCACGGTCGGTATTTCCTATGAGCAATGTACACCGGTATGGTGTTAAATACCCAGTTTGTAAGTAACAAGTAATCAGACACAACAGAAATTTATAAAAAATGGAAGTTTTTCTTTATTCGCTGTATTCGTACTTGTATGAAATAAAGTTCTTTCGTATATAGTATTAACGATTTTATCAACAGCTTCTTCAAGTTACGGCCGGGTAAAGAAAGTGAAAGGAATGTAACGTCACAAGCCGGCTAGGCAGGTTCGTGATTCATGCTGAAGTAATCTCGATCAGTTTTCTTGCTTCCATTCTTCCATTTCTTACTTTTATAGACAAGTAACACCAAGATCTAGTGTGATTTGCGATGTTGTCTCCTGGCATGTTACTCATCCGAAAACCTGCTGTTCATTTTCACATGTTTGATTTTTCTGTACACTTCAAGGGAACAGACGCAAAAAGGGTTTCAATTGTCAGCAATGAACCATGCAGCGAACCTCCGTTTGAATGTTAATGGGGATGATGAAATAGAATGGCACTACATAAACACAAAATTATAGAAACCTAGGGAACTAAAACTGCCAGGGTAAATATGTAAGAAAAAAAAGTCCCATTAACTGACAGTATAGCACCCCGCCCCCCTCAATAAACGCATTGGTATCAGCAGCGGTTAGTGCCACAGGAAATAATCATAAAGGGTCTAGGAAGACGGAATGACCGAGAAAAAGGAGCACCATCCAAACCTCCACTTGGAGATACTGGAATCCTGGGAAGGGTTATTTTCACTCAAATTATCAGCTAGAACTCAATTATAAACCGCTATTGCGAGAACGCAAAGTGATTTGAAATAATGACCCAAAAGAAGTGGAGAGTACTGAAAATCTGGAGAGATTTGTTGTCACTCCAGGAAACATCAGCTGTTTTTGCCAGTGAGTGATCACTGGTAAATACTTCTGTGAAAACTCCTAGTGTAATAGGTTGCGGTTGGTAATGCAATAGTTTGCATTAGTGTTTCGGAGTTTGTCTGTAGTGTGATGTCAAGGACAAAAATTGTCGCTTGGTTATGTCAAAACCATGTCGACTTATAAGTGTTGTTGGAACGGACGATAGTGGGACAACCGGATAAGGAAATTATATAATGGAGAGAAAAAGAGACTTTTGGAAGATGAGTGAGTTGAGTATAAGAAGCATTTCACGAAAATTAGCTACGAGGTAGAGTTAAATAAGCCCATGCATCTTTCTACCGCCGCCCTTCAGAAACAATGTTTTGTTTGATCAGTGTGTTCAGTATAAACAAACCCTGATGCTCATTTTTTCTTTTTCGAGAAAAAGAGTTGAAAAACTTGGTTTTCAGCTTCACAACTGACTAAGCAAAGATAGCCACCATCGTCGTCATCTTCATTATCGTCTTTATTGCCGTCGTCACAACCAGACGAGAGAAGAGTCAGGGTATAAAACCTAGATATCAATTAAGGATTCAACTGAGAGTACACCATTAGTGAGTAAGAGATAATAATAATAATAATAATAATAATAATAATAATAATAATAATAATAATAATAATAATAATAATAATAATAATAATAATAATAATAATAATAAAAATAATAAGATTAATAATAATAATAATAATAATAATAATAATAATAATAATAATAATAATAATAATAATAGAGTGAATAGTAATAATAATAATAATAATAATAATAATAATAATAATAATAGGGTGAATAGTAATAATAATAATAATAATAATAATAATAATAATAATAATAATAATAATAATAATAATAATAATACCGAACTTGCCAGAGAATTGAAAGGAATATGGAACATGAAGAAAGTCAATAATCATAGGAGCACTAGGAGCAGTCCCCAAAAACATGGAGAAAAGACTAGGAGAAATAGGAATCAAAGGGATAACTGAGACCATACAAAGGACAGTAATGATCAAAACAGCTACAATCCTGAGAAATGTCCTCGAATGCAGAAACCAACCCACATAAGCAACGAATGGAGAACAAATACGTGGAAGCACAAGACAACAGAACCGGGAAAAATACAACCGCACGGGAGAGGCGCAAGCATAGGCTGACGCCACAAAAATTATGGACAGAGGGTCGAGGAGGGAAAGCGCAAACCAGACCTCCACTGGAAGAGCACGGACAGCTCTGGGACCTTGGGGAGGCTTGTTGCCACTCGGGCCCCAGAGGGTACCAATGGCCCTTATCAGCGGGGAAACCGGTGGTGGGTGGCTGTTGAGATACCGCAAGGTCATCAGCGGTGATGAACGAAAAGAGGTGGAGCATACTGGAAGTCTGAGGAGACTTGTTGTCACTCAGACTCCAGGGAATACCACAGGTTGTTGGCAGTGGGCGATCACTGACGATGACCAGTGTGATAACTCCTAGTGAGTAAATAATAATAATAATAATAATAATAATAATAATAATAATAATAATAATAATAATAATAATAATAATAATAAAAAAAGGTCAAGGAGGGTGGAAAGACCGAGGAGGGAGAACACTAACAAGACCTCCACTGGAAAGGTGCAGCCCTGGAGAGGCTTATTGCCACCCAAACCCACTTGAATACCAATGGTCGCTACTTGTGAGAAATCAATTGTATGCGACTGTTGCGATAATGCAAAATCATTTGCAGTGGTTATCACAAGAGGTAAAGAATACTAGAAATCTGTGGAGACTCGTTGTCACTAGGATTCCAGGGAACACCACCGGTTATTGTCAATGAACAATCACAGATGATGACTTGTGTGACAACTGATAATGAGTTTCTAATAATAAGAAGAAAATAATAATAAAAATAATAATAATAATAAAAATAATAATAAAACAAAACAATAGCAATGATAAAGATAGAAATAATAATGATTAAGATACTAATTAAATAATAATAATAATTAAGATACTAATTAAATAATAATAATTAAGAATCTAATTTAAAAACCGTAAAACTGAGGAAAAATGTTACTGTAAAATAAAGGTGATCTTTCCCCTACAAAATAATTTCTTAGCAAAAATCATAATCTACCAAGCCACAATATATACTAAAAGCCGAATCACAAAAAAAATTATATAGGGTAAACCGCATTAGAATTTTTTATCAGATACAATCATAATCACAGGTTCTAACCATTTTGGAGAATTTAAAAATAGTGGAAAATTCAAAAGTTAGCTAGGATATTATTAGATTATCCGTGTAGATTATCTCTGGGCAAGAAACTAGAAGTAGACTTTTTGTGTATTTAAAAGATACAAAAATCTACTTAACAGAAGAAGTGAAATAGCTATAAACTGTAGAAGAAATGAAATGGCTATAAACTGTACCTTGGGATGCAAATAAAAAAAAGACACAATTATCAAAACTATGCTTGGAGCATGGGTGAACCTAAAAAGAGCGGTTGTGACTGATGTCAAAAGTTTGACTAAGCTAATTGTGAATTTAAAAATCTCAAGGGAAGTAAGTAGGTCAATCTTTATGGGTGGAGGAAGATAAGTGTTCTATATAGGTAATAAAACTATTAGGCTAAAATTAAACTGGAGTGACCTTGAGTAGTGAAAGGTGTAAACGTTTTAAATTAACCAATAGCAACCAATGAATTTAAGCAGTTGTAGCCATATATAGAAAATTATTTGCTCATAAAAAGAGTTAATAGAATTTCAATTTCGCCGTTAGCTTGATGAATACCTTTGATGGAATAAAACACAAACGTTTCTGTATGGCTCACTTATCATACATATATTTTATACTAACACTAAGCTCTACTCATGTATTGAGAATAGTTGAAGTAAAAATTGAAAAAAATATGACCGTATATGTATGTGTGTGTATTTAAGTATGTATATGTATGCATATGTATCATTTTATATATATATACATGTTATATATTATAACATGTATATATATATAAAATGATACATATGCATACATATACATACTTAAATGCACACACATACATATACCTACAAGAATGCAATGCTCGATTGTGAGCATGCAGATGGCTCAGGAGCCCTGATTTACTTTTGCAACTCTTGCTGCAGATACACAAGATATAGCTATGTGTTTCTCCTATTTTACCATCCGTGATTGGCTAGTGTAATATGATCTCATGTGTAGAACAGCCCTCGACAGACAGGCTTCGCAACAGGACCTATCGACAGGGCTGAAATGTGTTTGGGACGTTCGACACAGACCACTTCGTTTCAAAGTGGAGTACTCAAATCTCCAACAGCTGTCATAAATAAGCTTTTGCTAAACTGATTGCTTCGACGCAATCCTCTACCAGTTCTCTACGTTAGAACTAAGGGTTTTCAGATTGTCTGACTACATCCTTTACATTTGGCTTGTGTCTCTGACGTTGACAATGCCATAGTTGTTTAGGAAACCTGTCATATTCTATCCTAACTAGATGCTCAGGTCAGCACATCTGACTATGTATGACACAGACTTGTACGTTTGACACCCAACTTTCTGTAAAACAGTCGTGTCTGCTGTGACTGATTGCTAAATAACGTTTAGGAAGTCATGTTAGTTGGAGGCTCTCAAGGATCTAGATATGTTGGTAGTACATAATCCATGTCGACAAAAATATAGGAGTATAGAGCATAAGCATGGTTTCGTATACAGTATGCTATTTCAAACTTAAGTGTGACATACTAATGAAAATGCTATTTAAAACTGATGCATGACAGACTGACAAAAATGCTATTTCAAAGTTGAGCATGACAGACTGACGAAAATGCGATTTCAAACCTAAGTGTTACAGACTGACAGAAATTCTATTAGAAACTTAAGCATAACAGACAGACGAAAATGCTATTTCAAACTTGAGCATGACAGACTGACGAAAATGCGATTTCCAACCTAAGCGTGACAGATGGCCTTGCAAAGCATTAGATGTGTCTTCATGCATTATAAAGAGAGTGATCGAATAATAACATTAATAGTTACTGAGTCCTAAGCAAATTATTTTTAAGTTTTTATAATGAATGTGGTAAACAATTATATCAGAGGCGTTATCTCTATGTGGACGACATTTATATAAATATTTAATGTGCATATCTTCCTCCGGGTGCTACATGCACCCTAGGCAGGTTCAGCCAGCTTATTTCAAAGGAGGAAGTATTTAGGGAACATCAAATTCACAAGTTCGCTTGAACGAGATATACATGCTTATGTATATCTCGTTCAAGCGAGCTGATTTTAACAACATCAGTTTTTGCAGTTTTTTGCAGGGAGGTGTTACCTGGTCTTCGCAAACGGTCACCCATCTGGTACTGACCAAACTTAACGTCGCTTAACTTTGGTGATCTAAGGAGAACCATTGTGTGAACGTAATTATGCTGTATGTACATATCAATGTAAACTAGGAAAATTGCGAGAACCTTTGGAAGCAGTGCATATGTGAAATACTCTGTCGGTAACGAATAAATCAACATGACAGTTTTATAAAAAATAAAAGTGTTTTTTTTATTCGTTGTATTGGTGCACATACGAAGTAAAATCATTTCGTATATAGTTAAGGACTTCATCATCAGATGACTTCAAGTTAATGTTGGCTGAAGAGGGACAGGAAGGAGTAAATGTCACATGCTGATATACACTAGTTCCTGAATAACAGTGAGGTATTTCTCTTCTTCTTACATCTGTCTTCTTTTTGCGTGTCTTCGTTGCTTCTTCTTTTTGCGTGTCTTCGTTGCTTATTTTATGGGCAAAGTAAACCTTCACCTGGCATTATTCAGGATGTTTCCTTGTGATGTGTCTCACGTCTGCAAACCAGCTGTTATTTCCTCAACTCACAGTGGTAAAACTATTGCCTTCGTCTAAAAAGATAACCATAGTAAAATGAGTCTAATACATAGCCTCAATGATAATTTCCTAGTTTAAGAGCTTACATTATTTACAGTGTAATGGATTTACGCCGAAACAACTCAGTTACAATGAAATCAGTAAAAGCAATAACATTAAATAAATTAGTAATGGCACCCCTTTCCTTTGTTATTTTTTTTTAATAAACGGGGTTGGTACGATTATCTCCATATTATGAATGTAGAATTATCTCACTTTGTCCCTTATCGAATATTATTGTCAGCCATATTATATTTTTTGCCAAATTTCTTACATTTTATTTACTGGTTCGCATATACAATTCAACTTGGTATAACTAACTCATTTGATGTTATTTTATTAACTAAATCATGATTTTAAGTAAAACTAATCGTGGAATGCCAAAATTGACTTAAGTGTAAATAATTCAAGCCCTTAAACTAGTAGATAACCTTAAACTAGTAAATTACCTTAAACTAGTAGATAACCTTAAACTAGTACATTTACTTAAACTAGTAGATTACCTTACACTAGTACATTACCTTAAACTAGTCGATTACCATAAACTAGTACAGTAACTAAAACTAGTAGATTACCTTAAACTAGTAGATCACCTTTAACTAGTAGATTACTTTAAAATAGTAGATTACCTTAAACTAGTAGATTACCTTAAACTAGTACATTACCTTAAACAAGTACATTACCTTAAACTAGTAGATTACCTTAAACTAGTAGATCACCTTAAACTAGTACACTAACTTAAACTAGTAGATTACCTTAAACTAGTACATTTACTTAAACTTGTACTTAACCATAAACTAGTACATTACCGTAAACTAGTACATTAAGTAAAACTAGTAGATTACCTTAAACTAATTGATTACCTTAAACTAGTACATTACCTTAAACAAGTACATTACCTTAAACTAGTAGATTACCTTAAACTAGTAGATCACCTTAAACTAGTACACTAACTTAAACTAGTAGATTACCTTAAACTAGTACATTTACTTAAACTTGTACTTAACCATAAACTAGTACATTACCGTAAACTAGTACATTAAGTAAAACTAGTAGATTACCTTAAACTAATTGATTACCTTAAACTAGTACATTAACTTAAACTAGTAGATTACCATAAACTAGTAGATCACCTTAAACTAGAAGATTAACTAAAACTAGTAGATTACCTTAAACTAGTAGATTACCTTAAACTAGTACATTACCTTAAACTAGTATATAAACTTAAACTAGTACATTACCGTAAACTAGTAGATTACCTTAAACTAGTACATTAACTTAAACTTGTAGATTACCTTAAACTAGTACATTACATTTAACTAGTAGACTACCTTAAACTAATTGATTACCTTAAACTAGTACATTAACTTAAACTAGTAGATTACCGTAAACTAGTAGATCACCTTTAACTAGTATATTAACTAAAACTAGTAGAATAACTAAAACAAGTAGATTACCTTAAACTAGTAGATTACCGTAAACTAGTACATTACCTTAAACTAGTAGATTACCTTAAACTAGTACATTACCGTAAACTAGTAGATTACCTTTAACTAGTACATTAACTTAAACTTGTAGATTACCTTAAACTAGTACATTACCTTTAACTAGTAGATTACCTTAAACTAATTGATTACCTTAAACTAGTACATTAACTTAAACTAGTAGATTACCGTAAACTAGTAAGTCACCTTTAACTAGTATATTAACTAAAACTAGTAGAATAACTAAAACAAGTAGATTACCTTAAACTAGTAGATTACCGTAAACTAGTACATTACCTTAAACTAGTATATAAACTTAAACTAGTAGATTACCTAAAACTAGTAGATTACCTTAAACTAGTACATAAGCTGAAACTAGTAGATTACGTTAAACTAGTAGATTACCTTAAACTAGTACATTACCTTAAACTAGTAGATTACCTTAAACTAGACCATTAACTTAAACTTGTAGATTACCTTAAACTAGTACATTACCTTTAACTAGTAGATTATCTTAAACTAGTAGATTACCTTTAACTAGTACATAACCTTAAACTAGTACATTAACTTAAACTTGTAGATTACCTTAAACTAGTACATTACCATAAACTTATACATTAACTTAAACAAGTAGATTACCTTAAACTAGTACATTAACTTAAACTAGTAGATTACCATAAACTAGTACATCACCTTAAACTAGTATATTTACTAAAACTAGTAGATTACCTTACACTAGTACATTACCTTAAACTAGTAGATTACTTTAAACTAGTACATTACCTTAAACTAGTACATTAACTAAAACTAATAAATTACCTTAAGCTAGTAGATCACCTTTAACTAGTAGATTACGTTAAAATAGTAGATTACCTTAAACTATTAGATTACCTTAAACTAGTACATTCCCTTAAATTAGTACATTTACTTAAACTAGTAGATTACCTTACACTAGTACATTACCTTAAACTAGTAGATTACCTTAAACTAGTAGATTACCTTAAACTAGTACATTAACTTAAACTTGTAGATCACCTTAAACTAGTAGATTACCTAAAACGAGTACATTAACTTAAACTAGTAGATTCCCTAAAACAAGTACATTAACTTAAACTAGTCGATTACCTTTAACTAGTACAGTAACTAAAACTAGTAGATTACCTTAAACTAGTAGATCACCTTTTACTAGTAGATTACTTTAAAAGAGTAGATTACCTTAAACTAGTAGATTACCTTAAACTAGTACATTACTTTAAACAAGTACATTACCTTAAACTAGTAGATTACCTTAAACTAGTAGATCACCTTAAACTAGTACACTAACTTAAACTAGTAGATAACCTTAAACTAGTACATTTACTTAAACTTGTACATAACCTAAAACTAGTACATTACCTTAAACTAGTACATTAACTAAAACTAGTAGATTACCTTAAACTAATTGATTACCTTAAACTACTACGTTAACTTAAACTTGTAGATTACCTTAAACTAGTACATTAACTAAAACTAGTAGATTACCTTAAAATAGTAGATTACCTTAAACTAGTAGATTAACTTAAACTAGTACATTAACTTAAACTAGTAGATTACCATAAACTAGTACATAACCTTAAACTAGTACATTTACTGAAACTAGTAGATTTCCTTTAACTAGTAGATTACCTAAAACAAGTACATTAACTTAAACTAGTAGATTACCTTAAACTAGTAAATTACCTTAAACTAGTACATTAACTTAAACTAGTACATTACCTTAAACTAGAAGATTAACTAAAACTAGTAGATTACTTTAAACTAGTAGATTATCTAAAACTAGTACATTATCTTAAACTAGTATATAAACTTAAACTAGTAGATTACCTTAAACTAGTAGATTACCTAAAACTAGTACATTAGCTGAAACTAGTAGATTACCTTAAACTAGTAGATTACCTTAAACTAGTACATTACCGTAAACTAGTAGATTACCTTAAACTAGTACATTAACTTAAACTTGTAGATTACCTTAAACTAGTACATTACCTTTAACTAGTAGATTACCTTAAACTAGTACATTAACTTAAACTAGTAGATTACCGTAAACTAGTAGATCACCTTTAACTAGTATATTAACTAAAACTAGTAGAATAACTAAAACAAGTAGATTACCTTAAACTAGTAGATTACCGTATACTAGTACATTACCTTAAACTAGTATATAAACTTAAACTAGTAGATTACCTAAAACTAGTAGATTACCTAAAACTAGTACATTACCGTAAACTAGTACATTAAGTAAAACTAGTAGATTACCTTAAACTAATTGATTACCTTAAACTAGTACATTACCTTAAACAAGTACATTACCTTAAACTAGTAGATTACCTTAAACTAGTAGATCACCTTAAACTAGTACACTAACTTAAACTAGTAGATTACCTTAAACTAGTACATTTACTTAAACTTGTACTTAACCATAAACTAGTACATTACCGTAAACTAGTACATTAAGTAAAACTAGTAGATTACCTTAAACTAATTGATTACCTTAAACTAGTACATTAACTTAAACTAGTAGATTACCATAAACTAGTAGATCACCTTAAACTAGAAGATTAACTAAAACTAGTAGATTACCTTAAACTAGTAGATTACCTTAAACTAGTACATTACCTTAAACTAGTATATAAACTTAAACTAGTACATTACCGTAAACTAGTAGATTACCTTAAACTAGTACATTAACTTAAACTTGTAGATTACCTTAAACTAGTACATTACATTTAACTAGTAGACTACCTTAAACTAATTGATTACCTTAAACTAGTACATTAACTTAAACTAGTAGATTACCGTAAACTAGTAGATCACCTTTAACTAGTATATTAACTAAAACTAGTAGAATAACTAAAACAAGTAGATTACCTTAAACTAGTAGATTACCGTAAACTAGTACATTACCTTAAACTAGTAGATTACCTTAAACTAGTACATTACCGTAAACTAGTAGATTACCTTTAACTAGTACATTAACTTAAACTTGTAGATTACCTTAAACTAGTACATTACCTTTAACTAGTAGATTACCTTAAACTAATTGATTACCTTAAACTAGTACATTAACTTAAACTAGTAGATTACCGTAAACTAGTAAGTCACCTTTAACTAGTATATTAACTAAAACTAGTAGAATAACTAAAACAAGTAGATTACCTTAAACTAGTAGATTACCGTAAACTAGTACATTACCTTAAACTAGTATATAAACTTAAACTAGTAGATTACCTAAAACTAGTAGATTACCTTAAACTAGTACATAAGCTGAAACTAGTAGATTACGTTAAACTAGTAGATTACCTTAAACTAGTACATTACCTTAAACTAGTAGATTACCTTAAACTAGACCATTAACTTAAACTTGTAGATTACCTTAAACTAGTACATTACCTTTAACTAGTAGATTATCTTAAACTAGTAGATTACCTTTAACTAGTACATAACCTTAAACTAGTACATTAACTTAAACTTGTAGATTACCTTAAACTAGTACATTACCATAAACTTATACATTAACTTAAACAAGTAGATTACCTTAAACTAGTACATTAACTTAAACTAGTAGATTACCATAAACTAGTACATCACCTTAAACTAGTATATTTACTAAAACTAGTAGATTACCTTACACTAGTACATTACCTTAAACTAGTAGATTACTTTAAACTAGTACATTACCTTAAACTAGTACATTAACTAAAACTAATAAATTACCTTAAGCTAGTAGATCACCTTTAACTAGTAGATTACGTTAAAATAGTAGATTACCTTAAACTATTAGATTACCTTAAACTAGTACATTCCCTTAAACTAGTACATTTACTTAAACTAGTAGATTACCTTACACTAGTACATTACCTTAAACTAGTAGATTACCTTAAACTAGTAGATTACCTTAAACTAGTACATTAACTTAAACTTGTAGATCACCTTAAACTAGTAGATTACCTAAAACGAGTACATTAACTTAAACTAGTAGATTCCCTAAAACAAGTACATTAACTTAAACTAGTCGATTACCTTTAACTAGTACAGTAACTAAAACTAGTAGATTACCTTAAACTAGTAGATCACCTTTAACTAGTAGATTACTTTAAAAGAGTAGATTACCTTAAACTAGTAGATTACCTTAAACTAGTACATTACTTTAAACAAGTACATTACCTTAAACTAGTAGATTACCTTAAACTAGTAGATCACCTTAAACTAGTACACTAACTTAAACTAGTAGATTACCTTAAACTAGTACATTTACTTAAACTTGTACATAACCTAAAACTAGTACATTACCTTAAACTAGTACATTAACTAAAACTAGTAGATTACCTTAAACTAATTGATTACCTTAAACTACTACGTTAACTTAAACTTGTAGATTACCTTAAACTAGTACATTAACTAAAACTAGTAGATTACCTTAAAATAGTAGATTACCTTAAACTAGTAGATTAACTTAAACTAGTACATTAACTTAAACTAGTAGATTACCATAAACTAGTACATAACCTTAAACTAGTACATTTACTGAAACTAGTAGATTTCCTTTAACTAGTAGATTACCTAAAACAAGTACATTAACTTAAACTAGTAGATTACCTTAAACTAGTAAATTACCTTAAACTAGTACATTAACTTAAACTAGTACATTACCTTAAACTAGAAGATTAACTAAAACTAGTAGATTACTTTAAACTAGTAGATTATCTAAAACTAGTACATTATCTTAAACTAGTATATAAACTTAAACTAGTAGATTACCTTAAACTAGTAGATTACCTTAAACTAGTACATTAGCTGAAACTAGTAGATTACCTTAAACTAGTAGATTACCTTAAACTAGTACATTACCGTAAACTAGTAGATTACCTTAAACTAGTACATTAACTTAAACTTGTAGATTACCTTAAACTAGTACATTACCTTTAACTAGTAGATTACCTTAAACTAATTGATTACCTTAAACTAGTACATTAACTTAAACTAGTAGATTACCGTAAACTAGTAGATCACCTTTAACTAGTATATTAACTAAAACTAGTAGAATAACTAAAACAAGTAGATTACCTTAAACTAGTAGATTACCGTATACTAGTACATTACCTTAAACTAGTATATAAACTTAAACTAGTAGATTACCTAAAACTAGTAGATTACCTTAAACTAGTACATTAGCTGAAACTAGTAGATTACCTTAAACTAGTAGATTACCGCAAACTAGTACATTACCTTAAACTAGTAGATTACCTTAAACTAGACCATTAACTTAAACTTGTAGATTACCTTAAACTAGTACATTACCTTTAACTAGTAGATTATCTTAAACTAGTAGATTACCTTAAACTAGTATATTTACTAAAACTAGTAGATTACCTTACACAATACATTACCTTAAACTAGTAGATTACTTTAAACTAGTACATGACCTTAAACTAGTACATTAACTTAAACTTGTAGATCACCTTAAACTAGTAGATTACCTAAAACAAGTACATTAACTTAAACTAGTTAATTAACTAAAACAAGTACATAAACTTTAACTAGTCGATTACCTTAAACTAGTACATTAACTAAAACTAATAGATTACCTAAAACTAGTAGATCACCTTTAACTAGTAGATTACGTTAAAATAGTAGATTACCTTAAACTAGTAGATTACCTTAAACTAGTACATTACCTTAAACAAGTACATTACTTTGAACTAGTAGATTACCTTAAACTAGTACATTTACTTAAACTAGTAGATTACCTTACACTAGTACATTACCTTAAACTAGTAGATTACTTTAAACTAGTAGATTACCTTAAACTAGTACATTAACTTAAATATGTAGATTACCTTAAACTAGTAGATTACCTTAAACTATTACATTAACTTAAACTAGTAGATTACCATAAACTAGTACATAACCTTAAACTAGTATATTTACTAAAACTAGTAGATTACCTTACACTAGTACATTACCTTAAACTAGTAGATTACTTTAAACTAGTACATTACCTTAAACTAGTACATTAACTTGTACTTGTAAATTACCTTAAACTAGTAGATTACCTAAAACAAGTACATTAACTTAAACTAGTTAATTGACTAAAACAAGTACATAAACTTTAACTAGTAGATTACCTTAGACTAGTACATTAACTAAAACTAGTAGATTACCTTAAACTAGTAGATCACCTTCAACTAGTAGATTACCTTAAAATAGTAGATTACCTTAAACTAGTAGATTACCTTAAACGAGTACATTACTTTAAACAAGTACATTACCTTAAACTAGTAGATTACCATAAACTAGTAGATCACCTTAAACTAGTACATTACCGTAAACTAGTAGATCACCTTAAACTTGTACACTAACTCAAACTAGTAGATTACTTGAAACTAGTAGATTACCTTTAACTATTACATTAACTTAAACTAGTAGATTACCATAAACTAGTACATAACCTTAAACTAGTATATTTACTAAAACTAGTAGATTACGTTACACTTGTACATTACCTTAAACTAGTAGATAACTTTAAACTAGTACATTAGCTTAAACTAGTACATCAACTTAAACTTGTAGATTACCTAAAACTAGTAGATTACCTAAAACAAGTACATTACCTTAAACTAGTTAATTGACTAAAACAAGTACATAAACTTTAACTAGTAGATTACCTTAGACTAGTACATTAACTAAAACTAGTAGATTACCTTAAACTAGTAGATCACCTTTAACTAGTAGATTACCTTAAAATAGTAGATTACCTTAAACTAGTAGATTACCTTAAACTAGTACATTACCTTAAACAAGTACATTACCTTAAACTAGTAGATTACCTTAAACTAGTAGATCACCTTAAACTAGTACATTACCGTAAACTAGTAGATCACCTTAAACTTGTACACTAACTCAAACTAGTAGATTACCTTAAACTAGTAGATTACCTTAAACTAGTACATTTACTTAAACTTGTAGATAATGTTAAACTAGTAGATTACCTTAAACTAGTACATTAACTAAAACTATTAGATTACCTTAAACTAATTGATTACCTTAAACTAGTAGATCACCTTTAACTAGTAGATTACTTTAAACTAGTAGATTAACTTAAACTAGTAGATCACTTTAAATCAGTACATTACCTTAAACTAGTACATTAACTTAAACTATTAGATTACCTTAAACTAGTACAGTAACCTTAACTAGTACATTAACTAAAACTAGTAGATTAACTAAAACTAGTAGGTTACCGTAAACTAGTAGATTACCTTAAACTAGTACATTAACTTAAACTAGTAGATTACCTTAAACTAGTACATTAACTTAAACTAGTAGATTGCATTAAACTAGTAGATCACCTTTAACTAGTAGATTACCTTAAACTAGTAGATTACCTTCAACTAGTAGAGTACCATAAACTAGTACATTACCTTAAACTATTAAACTAGTACATTAACTTAAACTAGTAGATTACCTTAAACTAGTAGATTACTTTAAACTGGTATATTACCTGAAATAAGTAGATTACCTTAAACTAGTAGATTACCTTAAACTAGTACATTACCGTAAACTAGTAGATTACCTTAAACTAGTACATTAACTTAAACTTGTAGATTACCTTTAACTAGTACATTACTTTTAACTAGGAGATTACCTTAAACTAGTATATTAACTTAAACTAGTACATTAACTGAAACTAGTAGATTACCTTAAACTAGTACATTACCTTATACTAATACATTAGCCAATAATTGAGCACTAAGAAAGGTTATGCATTAATCTCCACTTGTTATATTCATAGAATACATCCAACCAATGAACAGAATAACTTATTCAAAGATGCTTTCAACTTGGATCTGGTTATCTAAACATCATTTATAGACAGTCTTCAACAATAAAGGAAAGAAAATATGCAACAGGGTGTTATAACAAAGATAATTGATGCCCGTCTCACCCCTTTAAGTAATAATGGAATGTTCTACATTCGTGTATATTAAGAGTGAATGTTTAAAACACTATTTGTCTCAGTAAGCAACAAATGGTTAAATAAAGCTTATCCTTAAGTTATATTCGGCGTCCAGTTTTTATTACAATTTATTTAACCATTCGTTATGGAACGTTACTTGAAACCCGATCGTCTAGACCTTGATACGGCCGACTCGGAATCTACTGACAAATGGCGGCATTGGAGAAAAATGTTCAAAGGATTTCTTACAGCTCTACAGTTATCTTCAAACGCGACTTTAACAGGTACTGAGAAATATACCCTTCTTTTACATCATGTCTCCACTGCTATTTATAGAAATTCATCTGAATGTGAAAATTATGAAACTGCGGTGGACATTTTAGAAGCCATGTTTGTCAAGAAAAAAAATACTATTTTTGCTAGACATTTACTTGCTACCCGGCGTCAACAACCAGAAGAAAGCCTTGAACAATACCTTCAGATTCTAAAGACGTTAAGTCGCGAGTGTGAATTTACAGCCTTAACTGCGAACCAAGCGAGAGATGTTTTTATCAGGGACGCATTTATTAATGGAATACAGTCCAACCAAATAAGACAAAGACCACTAGAGAATAAAGACCTAGACTTACCAACAGCTTATGAACAAGCTCTAACGTTGGACATGGCACAGAAGCAGTCTGTCTTCTATTTACAACCCGATATTTTGGGAGCTGCTATCGTAGCCCCTCCTCTGCATGTTCAAAATTCTTCCATTGTTCAAGATGCTGCCACCCCCCTTTCTAACGATCACGAACAACTTATCACTGCTGCTTCGCTTCAGCTGGATCCACATGCTACTTTTGTGACCTTCGTATACATGCTCGTTCGTCCTGCCCGGCTCGAGATGTTAGATGCCACAAGTGTGATAAGCAGGGACATTTTTCGAAAGTTTGCCGGTCAGCTTCTCAAAAAAAACGTTCGGCTACTCTTGCTACTGTAGCACCAATTACAATATCAGCTGCATTTCCCGGCTGCCTCTCAAAAACAATCGTGAGGGTAAAAATCAATGGATTGACTATTCATGCGCTTATTGATACAGGCAGTTCCGAAAGTTTTATTAATGCCAGTATTGTAAAAGCGAATAAATGGGAAATATTTCCTTGTTCCAACCAAATATCAATGGCAAATTCATCTTTATCGTCCCATGTAATTGGATATTGCATGGTTAACCTGAAACTAAAAGGAAACTCCTATCAAGGGATCAAATTATCAGTCATGAAAAACCTCTGCTGTGAAGTGATTTTGGGTCACAATTTTCTAAAACAACATTCATGCGTTGAAATTCCTTTTGGTGGCCCCAAGCCGGTCCTAAGCGTATGTGGACTAGCAGCTGTCAAAGTGCGTCACCCGTCACTTTTTACAAACCTAACTCCTGACTGCAAACCAGTAGCAATAAAATGAAGACGCTATTCAGAAACGGACAAACAGTTCATAGCAGCAGAAGTAACAAAACTACTTAAGGAAGGAATTATAGAGCCAAGTGAATCTCCATGGCAAGCCCAGGTACTCGTAACAGCCACTGAAAATCACAAGAAAAGGATGGTCATTGACTATTCCCAGATCATCAACAGATACACATTACTCGATGCCTATCCACTGCCTCGTATTGACGAAATGATTTCTAATATTGCAAAATATCACATTTTCAGTACTTTGGATCTCAGAAGTGCCTACCATCAGGTACCTATCAAGCCAGAGGATAAGCCCTACACGGCATTCGAGGCCTGCGGTCGCCTATATCAGTTCTGCCGAATTCCTTTTGGGATAACAAATGGTGTGGCTAGCTTTCAGAGGGTAATAGATGAAATAATCTCCAATGAAAAATTGAAGGGTACTGTTGCATATATAGACAATGTCACTGTATGCGGACATAACCAAGCTGAACATGACCACAACCTTAAACGATTCATGGCTGCCGTCAAGAAATATAATCTGACTTTGAACAGTGAAAAATGTTCCTACAACTTGAAAAGCATCAAATTATTGGGATACATTGTCAAAAATGGCACCATGACGCCGGATCCCGAGCGACTGAAACCTCTAATGGAATTACCAATCCCTGGAAACATGCCCTCTTTACGACGAGCCCTCGGTATGTTTGCTCACTACTCCCAATGGGTTGCGTCTTTTTCAGAAAAAATACACCCATTGACGCAAGTATCTACTTTTCCGTTGTCCTGTTCCGCCATCAGAGCATTTCAAAACATGAAAAGGAACATTGCTCAGTCTGCCATATCTGTTGTGGATCCTTTTATCCCTCTATTAGTTGAGACGGATGCTTCCGACTGTGCGATAGCTGCCTCACTGAGACAATCCGGTCGTCCTGTAGCTTTTTTTTCAAGAACACTTTCGCGATCTGAGCGACGACACTCGGCAAGAAAAAAGAAGCGTACGCCATAGTTGAGGCATTACGAAAATGGAGGCATTACTTAATCGGCCGACATTTTGAATTAATCACTGACCAAAAGTCGGTCTCGTTTATGTTTAACCCAAAAACAACGAGTAAAATAAAAAACGAGAAAATAGCGAGATGGAGAATGGAGCTTTCTTGCTACTCCTTTGACGTCACTTACCGCCCTGGTAAGGAGAATGCCGCAGTCGATGCGCTTTCAAGGGTATGTGGCCTGGTAACTGGCTCAGATGATCTTCAGTATATACACAGGGAATTGTGTCACCCAGGTATCACAAGAATGATTCACGTAGTCAGGAGCAGAAACTTGCCATATTCTGTTGAAGACGTAAAAAGAATTACGAACTCTTGTCAGATATGCGCAGAAAATAAGCCCAGGTTCTACAAACCTCCTCCATTAAGGCCACACAGCCTTTTGAAAGACTTAACCTGGATTTTAAGGGCCCTTTACCCTCTAAAACTAAAAATAAATACATGCTCACAATAATAGACGAGTACTCAAGATTTCCGTTCGTCATCCCCTCCCCAGACGTAACGGCTGCAACAGTAATTCAAGGCCTCTGCTCCATTTTTGCCGTTTTTGGAGTGCCTGCATATATACATTCAGATCGTGGGTCTGCTTTTATGTCGGATGAACTCAAGCAGTTTCTGCATGAACGAAGAGTAGCTGTAAGTAGAACAACTCCTCACAATCCTCAAGGAAACGGACAGTGCGAAAGATACAATGGCATAATATGGAAGACAGTACAGTTGGCGGCAGCAAATCGCAATAGTCCGATCTCCGATTGGGAAAGTCTCATCCCCATGGCCTTATACGCTATTAGGACTCTATTATGTACAGCGACAAACGCTACCCCACATGAGAGATTCTTCTCGTTCCCACGACGAAGCTCAGCAGGTACATCACTTCCCTCGTGGCTTGCACAACCTGGCACAGTTTTATTAAAACGCCATGTTCGTCACAGTAAAGCGAGGTAGAATTAATCGAAGCGAACCCTCAGTATGCACTGGTCAGAAATTCAGAAGGAAGGCAATCTACTGTCTCCTTAAGGGATCTAGCCCCAGCAGGAAATGTATATGAACGTAGAACTGCTTCAGATGGATATACAGCTCCGGTTCGTGATACAAGTCCGACCCACTTAGGTAATCGTGTGCCAGATACGTCAAGTTCAGAGTCCCAACAAAACGAATCTGAATATACTAACAAAGTCGTCTCTGACTCTAGTTCGGACGACAGATGGGTACCACGAAAGCGGTTTCACCCAATATCTGAGACAGATACTCAATCTTCAGACACCAAGCGACCGAAGCGCCATAGAAAACGAGAGCGATTTGGAGCAAGATATTTTAGCCCTAAACCAGCCACACAAGACAGTCCCGAAACGTCGTCAGGTCCCGAGGAGCCTAGATTAGAGATGGATGTCAGGCACGAACAACCAAGACGCCCTCAAAGAACCCGCAGGAGGCCAGGTCGATGGGATGATTTTGTTCCCTACGAATAAGAAGGTAGATGGGGGAGAATGTAGTAACAAAGATAAGTGATGCCCGTCTCACCCCTTGAAGTAATAATGGAATGTTCTACATTCGTGTATATTAAGAGTGAATGTTTAAAACACTATTTGTCTCAGTAAGCAACAAATGGTTAAATAAAGCTTATCCTTAAGTTATATTCGGCGTCTAGTTTTTATTACACAGGGTAAGCCTGTTGTATATTCTAAATGTGATTCATTCGGAATGAATGGTTCTACCATCTTGGATTTTATTTTCCAAAATTGTAAGGTGTGAATAATTTCCCAGGCATATTTTTGTGTTTGCTATCATTTTTGGTGGAAATAAATTAACTAATGAAGGAAAGAACAAGACTTTAAAAAGATTTAAAAAAACGTTTATTTTATCGGATCGATCGATATTCACATAAGATTTAAGATTTTAAGTCTTTTAAGAGATCCTTGTTCTCGGGAGAAATAATTTGATTCTCCACTCACAGACCTTTTACTTGCTAATAGAGAAGCAATAGAAATTATACAGAATTCTTTATACAATAAGTGTTTATTATCTTACGAATAGTTAAAACTATTCGTAAGATAATAAACAATAATATTGTTTTAATATTGTTTTAATATTGTATTAATATTGTAGTGCAATGCTCATGTAACACAGATATAAGAAAATGTTTAAAAAAGGAGATTGTGAAAAAGAAAGAAACAATTTTTCAAGTGTTCAACTGACAATTGTGGAAAAAGGCAGAGCAAACAAATAACATTGTTGAAGGGTTGGGATGAGAAAAGTGGCAATCAAATGGGGTAGGTTAAGTTCTGTTTTACAATGATGGGGGTTGTGTAAAAGCCAAAACGAGAGTATGCTAGTGGGAAAAAAGGAATTGACGAATCAGACACCCTGAGAAGTGTATCCCAAAGTAAATGATCAATTAAGAGTGAAGAAGTTACTGGCTTCCATTCCGCCATCGACCTTCGCTCCAGTTGGGAATGATTTTCATATAAGCCAGTCATATTCGCCAAACATTTCTCCATGGCCAGGTTGAATAGTATGCGCTGAGAAGCCTCCTTAACTTAGACCTTGGAGCCAACTTGCTACATTAAAAACAGAGAATTTTTTGTGCATGCAGTGTCCATGGGAAGTTTTTTGGTACCATACAAATTGTATCGATATTCCATACATAAACTGATCAACAGCTATGTGACGACCGTGTTGATATTTTTCCTTTTTGATACCCTGTTTGTGCCCAATGACTGACTTGAGCCAAAACACCATTCTGAAATTGCATCTTTCTGTGATAAAAAACACAAAGTGAGGCAGGGGTGAATCGCGTACCAGAAACAAAGGTTACACAATAACGAACAAATGATATTTTTTGTAAGTGTTCAACTGAGAAGTTTGTTAAAAAGGGAGATTCCCAAGAGAGGCCTAACAAACACATATATTTAGGGGTTGTACTTAGACGATTTTTAAAAAGTGAGATGATCTCCAAAGATGAGAACATTTTTAGAAATGGAGACGATCCCAAAAGAAAGCATAACAAGTAATAATAATAATAATAATAATAATAATATTAATAATAATAATAAAAATAAATGGTAAATGTTACTTTTGGTGACGTCAAAGATTTTAAAGGAAAAACAGTTGAGAAATTAGTCTAAAACAAACAATTTATTTTTACTTACCTACTCATGTGTGAAGTATTTAGATTAAAAACATTAATGTTTAATAGAAAATATAAGCATGTGAAGTTACCATAAATATTGGTCGTGAGTAATCATCCGTCAGTCATATTATTTCTTCTGAAAGTAGAGGATACGATTGGACCGAAAGGGACTAAGATAAATAAATGCTTCTTCATTTTAAATTTTAATTAAATTAAACATTGATTTTCTCACGCGTTATATTAACGAACCCACTTTTAATTGAATGTTTTCCGATTGTGTTTCCTTTAAAATCTTTTATGTTGTCAATAGTAATGTTTACCTAATAAAGAAAATACATAAAAGCCACTCAGACACATCACGAAGATGGAGTGTCTGACATTTCTAATGAGTAATAGTTTTGCTGAATTCAATGATCCTAATATTTCTCTTTGTTTTACTCCATCCATGCATTCCGATGCCACCAGTTGGCCGTTACATTTCTAATGTGCACTACATGACCTCATCTTAAGGCTCTGTTTTCTTATTTGCTCCATTCAATGTTTGCACTTTCCCTGTTCTGCTACAAGGCTACTGGCATCAAGCGCTCTCAAATCATTCATGTAAATAAATGACAAACAAAAACGGAAAATGAATGCAACTTTTATTGGGGTCATTAAGCATTACTTTTTTAAAAAAAAACTTCCAGCAAAAAGGGTAAAAACAGAAGCATCTTTTTTACAAAACCAAAGTATGGTAGACCATACGCTTTTTTGTTGAAATCTGGAAATATATCCATATAAAAAAGGGAGGGGGGGGTAGAATGAGTTGGAGGATGGAGAAAATAGTCCTGGAATATATAATGAGATTACATGAGCTCCAGTGAAAGTTACCAGTCACTACTGGTAAGAAGGTTCAATAATAATAATAATAATAATAATAATAATAATAATAATAATAATAACAAGGAGGTGTTTAAGTGACAGCAAGTTTTCATATTCTTCCAGGATGTTTCTCTGTATTACAACAGGTTATTAGCAGTGCGGTCATGTGAATGATGTAATCAAGTATCTGAGTTTTTCCAGTCTACTTGCAAAATTGCTTGAACGCGGCAAGGATACTTGAAGATCAGTGAATCTATGAAATGATTAAACCAATTGAGACAGCAGAAGCTGTTGAATATTTGCTGTCTGTGTAGGGTCAGCGAACCATTCAAACTCATTATTACACAAATAAATGTATTCATTTTTATTGACTTATAGTTTATTTTTGTTGGTTTGTGGCAAAGCAAAGTGGAAAGTAAGACACTAATAAAGAGAGAAAGAAAGAGAGTGAGAGTGAGGAAAGATGGTGAGAAAAGAAAGCGACAGATAGACAGAAGACGGACAGGTCTGTTCTGTTTCATGGCTAGGAATGATCTGTTTTACTACATGTATGCACTCATGTGTCACCATGTAACATTTATGTTGTGCACTTCATGACCTTACCTTATTATCACATGTTGTTTTCCTTTTTCATTGTACTCAATGTTTGCTCTTGTCCTATTTCACTACAAGACTGCTGCTGGCACCGAACACTCTCATTGCTACATGCATTCTGTAACAATTCATCTTTTCTCCCTTTTCTTCAAACTCTGTGGTCCACGAAGGCAGTAAATTATTATTATTTCGAGGTCTCTCATCTAACAGAAAACGATGCTTTCAACCAGATAATAATTCCCCAAGACCATACTTACTGTGTTATATGCATGAGGAGAGAAAGAGTACACATAATGTGCAACTTTGTACCAATCTATGAGAACTGCAAACGTTGAGTTCAATGAACAAGAAAACATGAACTTGATTTATAGAACAGACCTGAACATGCAGTCATGGAGTGCACAAAGAAAATGGGTATAAATAAAGGTAACATCGTGATATGACAGTGCATGAGTAGAAGAAGAAGAAGAAGAAGAAGAAGAAGAAGAAGAAGAAGAAGAAGAAAAAGAAGAAGAAGAAGAAGAAGAAGATGAAAAAGTTGAATGTTCTAAAATGTAAGAAATAAGGATTACAAAGGATTGAAGGCAGAAGAGGTAAGGTTGCTCAATCGATGCATTGCAGGATCTTCTTGCTAGTATATATAACAACTCAATCTTCATCTCTTATCTGCTTCTTCTATCTAATCCCTTAGATATTGACATGGACACATTATATTTTTCTACCCAAATTTCATTAAAGATGTTTTTTTGCTCACAACTTTTATATTTTCAAATTTATGCTAATCTGTAATATAACTTTTGCTTATTTTTTCCTCTGATGAAAATAGCTTATTTTTGAAAATCCATAGATCAAGGGGAAAAAAATTAATATTCCTTGTTTAAATATTTGATGAATTAATACATATAGTATTTTATCCAATAATTATGTTCATCATCTATTTTCTGATATATATATAGTGCTGTGAGACAATTCCAATGATGGTTGATTTGTTTGTTTTTCTGACAAATCAACCCTTTTTGCATTGTTTCATTGTATAAGATTGTATAAGATTGTATAAGATTAATACAGTTGCTATTTTATTTATAGCTGATTATGGGTGGGATTGCGAATTCATATCTCATAAGTTTGTAAATGACCAGGATCAGAATTGAACTCAGCATCTATTCAGTCAAACATGCATCGGCATAACCTCAAAGAACTTAACAAGGAAGCTAGAGGATGTGATTATCCAGGTAAACAATGAGATCATCCTGATGACCGCCATGTTGAAGTCTGCTTAATCATTTAGAAAGGTTTTTTATTATTTGCACTACTCTTCTCATCTTGGGTGTTATTCTCACAACCTTTCAACTGTTCTTCTTCAGTTGTGTCTTGTCGAACTCAGAAATCTTTATGAAATTTCTAACAGAACCCTATATTTAATCCCTGTGGCGCAATGGATAAAAGTTCTAAGTATAATCAGTTCTAAGGAGGTTGAAGGTTCCATCATCAGTATGGGTGATACAAAGAATACAATTACGAATTACTTAAGACTTCAACCCGGTCATGGTTGAGAGAATGGGAGCAAGGTACCACCATAGATTAAATAAAGGGTTCCATCCGAAATTCCATACAGATTCCTGAGTTTAACATAAAGATTCCCAAGCTTGACAAAACGCACTTGACGACCAAAACGTTGTGAGAACAAAATACAAGATGAGAACAGTAGTGAAATCGTTGAATAATAATAATAATAATAATAATAATAATAATAATAATAATAATAATAATATGATATGTTTAGTAAAAAACACCACTCGTTCTTTTTTCCGTGAATGTATATAATATTCATGAGTATCCAATTCACAAACCAGCAGTAAAAACCCATGAGAATAAAAAACATTAACTTGTTTTAAATAAGTTGATCAATTTTGCCTTTCTTTTTTATTATTTAAGAAAAAATGCTGCTGCATGGTCACATTTTAAGTAGAAATTTAAATGGTGAAATTATCATAGATATACAAGACATTTTTATTGTGGATAAATAAATAAAACATTTTAATTGTATATAAGTAAATTTTATATCGCGAATGCAGTGGTCTTTCACTATCATTTTGAAACCCATTATTTTAACTTAATAAAAATTGTATACATAAAAATAGGTGTTCTAATCTAATTTTTGTGGGAAACGCTGATTTCAGGTATGATATCTATTTCCACTCATCACCGAAGAATATTTCTTTTACATATACATATCTACATATTTCGTTTACATATACATATCTACATAGTGGTGTAAACCCAAACGATGTAAATGTTTTGTAAAAACAAAGCTCACTTCTGACACTGCTATCATCGGACTGTGATGTGTATATATTGTATCATACAAATGGTAGTATTTAGTTTTTGTCAGTGCACTCTATATATTTTATGCATATATTTTATATCATTTCTGTCATATGACGAGTTTACTATTGTATTAAATAAGCATATTCTAATAGTATTCTAATAGTATTCTAATAGTAATATATGGTGATAGTAAAAACAGATTATATTTGGAAAAAAACATAGACACGATTTTGAAATTGGAATTCACCACATCAAAATTAGTAAAAGTAAAATAAAAATAAAAATCAAACACCAAATGCTTGCTTCAAAGCAAAACGCTTTTGGTTCTAAACGAGTGTTATTGTTATAAATATATATGACAACGTGTACTTCTACATAATGCAACCCTTTCACTTTGTTGCCTTCAATTTTTGTTCAACATTTCTTGTATTATACAAAAACCGATATAGTACCTCACATACTGCCCCCCACCCCCACCCCCCAGGCTTTTAGCTTTTACAATAATTACATAATATATATTATGGATATATTCAATAAGCTACTAGTATAATAGTTATCATGTTTTTGTTTATAAAAACTCTGTTTTTTTCTGTAACATTGAAAGTTTTCCATTATGATGTGTGAAATAGAAAGAGATCAACACAAAGTTCCACATTTTTTCAGTGTTAACAATCAAATTCCATTTTTAACAATCAAATTCCATTTTTAACAATCAAATTCCATTTTTCATGTGTGAAAGAAAAAGAAAAATTTTCCGTTTTATTTCTTCTTCTTTCTTAATTCAAAATTGAGTTTTGTTTTGTTTTCAAATTGATTGCACAAAATCAATTATTTGTGTGTTTGAAAACTAATCGTTTTCAGAGTAGTAAACAAATACACTGTAACTGAATCAATTATTTAAATTGTTTTACTTGTTTAAATGTATATTAAAATGTGACTCGAGTTGTTATTTAATGGTAAATTGTTCTTGGGTATCTAAAAAAGAAGATCAATATTGGTAATACTTAATTATTGAAGTTGCACCGATCAAATTTAATATTATTTTTTATGTAAGAAACTTAGAGAATTGTGTTATTTGTTTCAAACCTCTAACACTTTGGTGATATATAACATGGACAATTTCTGCATGAACAATGTCTTCTAAGTAAGTAATTTACATCTTCTGTTTTTTTTGTTCTTTTGTCATTCTTTTTGCAAAGAATAAATTAACAGTATTTTACTTTATTCCTTAATATGTTCTCATCTTACAAATGCGTTATAAGAACAGAAACATTCTAACAAAATGCACACACATACACATGTATTCATACAAAAATTTATTCGGCTTACCCCCTTCCATTTTCTTTCTTCTGTTTATGTGATGGACAGAATTCTTGTAAATTACATAACAAAGATCACAGTAAGACATAATACATGATGTTGTGCACTGCTCTTTAGCAATACAAGAGTAGTACGCATTTTTTTTTATTATGAGGCGATGTTTGCTAACACGGCACTCACTAATTTTTGGTTTTGAAATACGGGTTATTCGTTTTTGAAAATGGTTGCCAACCAAGGCTACTATTTTACCCATAGCTGGAAGACTTAGCAGAAAGATTGGTTCTACATCAGAGCTTTCTTTCTCCTAGACTAGTTGCCTTACCAAAGCTGAAGGGTCTAGTCTACCCTACTACTTTACTCATTGCTGAAGTGGAGGAAAGATGGATTCACACGTTTCCAAAAATGGATGAGTGCAACGTGAACTCGGCATTCTTGGTGGACTTTGAACTTTGCTTTCCAAGACTCAAGTCTCCCATAATTACTTCATTATTCACACCTCTATGCAGACTTGATTGGCGACATGAAGTAAAATATTACAATGGCTGATCTTAGGGGAACAAAAAGGCGAAAATGCCAAAAGAAAAAATAATTTTTACAAATAAATAATTTGCAAATAAATTAAATATTCAAATAAATTTAATATTTAAATAATTTTTTTGTGAATAAATTAAATATTTAGATAAATTAAATATTTAAATAAATTCAATATTTAAATAAAGTATTTGCAAATAAATTCAATATTTAAATAAATTAAATAAATTATTTGCAAATAAATTAGATATTTAAATAAATTAAATAAATTATTTGCAAATAAATTAGATATTTAAATAAACTAAATATTTAAATAAATTAAATATTTTAATAAATTAAATATTTAATAAATTAAATATTTAAATAAATTAAATAAAGTATTTGCAAATAAATTAGATATTTAAATAAATTAAATAAATTATTTTCAAATAAATTAGATATTTAAATAAATTAAATAAATTATTTGCAAATAAATTAGATATTTAAATAAATTAAATATTCAAATAAATTAAATGTCTAAAAAAAATATGTAAAGCTATGTAAATTATAAACAATAAAACAAATCAAGTTGTATCCATTTCGTCTATGAAAGGAAAAGTTCTATTTCGTTGTCAGCAGGTTTGTCGGGAGTGATGATTTAAGGGGACCATCAACTGACCAGGTTCGCCAACACCATGGTTTCTCAGGTCCAGGGAGTTCAAGCATGACTTTATAAGTCCTTATCACTGACAGTATCACAACGTGTGGTTAGAAAATGCCACAAGAAGACCGAGACAATGAGAATACCAATGAGGATTGTGAATGAACTGACACCATAAATGAACGTCACCGTGAACGTATCAGCCTTGAAGAACATCATCCTGCTCAATGCAGCGTACTTCCACAAATTTCAATCAACAAATTCTGATCGTCTAATCTTCGTTCCGGTCTTTGTATTGAAACTAATCAGGATTCAGTGACAGTGAAAATTCCTGTAAAAAAATAGAAGCAAAATATTTTGTTTATTAATCAAACAAGCACATTTGAATGAATTAGATATTGAAATAAATTAAGCGATTTTTTTTTACAAAGAAAAATTCATATTTTTAATTCAGAAATCTGAATTGTTTGGAATTGGTTTACAGAAAATAAATATTTTAATCACGCAGAAATATTTGGTCTGTCATCAAATCTTGAACAAAAGTCTGTCATAAAATCCTGAACAAAGGTCTGTCAAAAAATCTTGAACAAAGGTCTGTCATCAAATCTGCAGCATCTGAGAAGTGAAAACTAAGTGACATTTACAGAAGAATTTTCTAATTTGTTTGGAGAATGTGAGTAAAATAAACTGTTAACAAATGGGCTAATTTTAAGAAAAAACGAAGAATTCTGTAATCGTCCAATGTGTTCTTATTGACTTGGACATTGTAAGTAATGGTTGGACTGTGAAAAATAGGTTGAGAACAGCTGCCACATTTTGCTCAATATCCATATTTGTTTCCCTTTGATTTTCACTGCTTCGATCTATCTTAAAGAATTTGGGAAGACTTTTCAACAATGATGGTCTGAAGAGTCCTGCGATGAGTAAATTGCTAAAATCTCCAAAGATTTCTGTGTTTAAGGAAAAGCTTGTCTTTTGATGGGAAAACAATGGAAATTATATTGAAAAATAGAGCAACTACTTTTTACTGGAGAGAAGTAACTGGAGTCATCTTATTGAAAATTTCACCTTATTTATTGAATGACCCTCGTATTATAGAAAATGATTCAAAGTCAAACGTCATATCTCAAGTCATTTTTTCTTCTCCGATATTCGAGCTGCATACAGAATAGGCAGGCCCAATGGTGAACACATCTAAAATGGTGTATTCAGTAAATGCCCTCATTTTTAGTTGTCAGAAAAATTGTAATGGAGGACATGTTGGGAAAACTGGAAATTTGTGTGAGTATAGGACTGGCACAGCTTGAGTAGATATTATTCATACCAGTCGAGGATACGTCCTCGACAATCAGTCAAACAGTGGTCTTGCTTATCTCGAACTGAGGTATGGTTCTGTTTAGGTCTACCCTCCCAGGCTTTACTTTCTCTCTTTGAAAAGGGTTAGTTTATTGCTAATTACCAGAGGCGCCTCTACCGGGAAATGCCAACAGGGCTGCTCAGGCATTTTTTGCCAACCGGTGTGCATTTCACTTAGTGCGCAGGCTTTTCAAAACTCAACTTGACCGTGTGTCTAACCTCTGTGCAAAGATGTAAATTCTGCTCGCTGACCTTTCCTTTTCAAACATAAATCCCAATTGGGATTCAAAGATGATAACTTGAAAAACATTGTGATGAGCAAATGGCTAAAAACTCAATCGAAAGATGCCTATGCTGAATGAATTCAAAAGCTTCTTTTTTTTTGATGGGGAAAATCTGTTTCAAAAAATGGCAACAAATATTTGGTCATGATGAGACGTTTATTGCCACATTTACCTTATATGGGTCGTCTTCTTTTACTTCTTTTGAAATTGTCTTTAGATGTGGATACGAGAAAAATGCTTCTAAATCGAGAGGGAGCATATGACAGAGGAGTTTTACCTTTCCGAAAATGGGGAGACTGAGCGCGTTGTGCTCTACTAATTAAGCTAAACAGCTTTAGCGATAGAAAAAAAGATCAAACCTCGACGAAACAATAGACTTTTTCATTCGTTCCAAAGGAATGAAGAGAAAACCCGTGTTAAAACACGGGTTTTCTCTTCATTCTTTTTTTGTTGGCTTCTTCTTGACACTCACTTTTTTTCTGTTTTTCTATCGATCAGAGATGCCTACCTTAGCATTACTTATTCAAACCTATATTTTATATTCTATGGCCTCCTCCATATAACTGCTGGTTTATTATTATAGACTGGGCTAGTGTTCAGAAGATCATCATCATCATCACAATCACAATCATCATCATCATCATCATCATCATCATCATCATCATCATCATCATCATCATCATCGGTTTAATGTCCGTTTTACATGCTGGCATGTGTCGGACGACTTTTAGAAATTAACTTCCAAACTAACCAATCTCTGGCCAGGTTTTTATTGATCTCGTTTTCTCTCAAGTCCATTTTTATAATTTCCTCTCATATTTTCCTTGGCATACCACTGCGAACTGACCCTGCTACCGCAACTGTTCTACATCTACTAACTTTATTCTTTCACCATGGTCATAGAATCGAAGTCTCCTATTCTGCACACATTTCCCTATACTAAATGATGTAATCTTCCTCTGAGGTCATCAGATCTAAGCCTGCTTTTAAGACTCACATTACACATTCATCGTATCAGTCTCATATGATTCTCTCCATTTGGAGAAATGGAAAAAATTATACATTATCTGGGTCATCCTTAACTATACAAGTTTGACTTTCATAAATAAATACTTGTAGAGTCATTTCATGGGCTAGTCCATTATAATGGAATAATCCATTACATTGCCTCTACTACATATGAGGTAAATTCTGCTCGCTGACCTTTTCAAACAGAAATTCTAATTGGGATCCGAAGATCATAACATGAAGAGCATCATGATGGACAAATGGCTAAAATCTCAGTCAAAGTCACTAATCATAGGCTTCAAATTTTGTTTCCCTTCATATTTTGTTTCCCTTCATATTTTGTTTCCCTTCATATTTTGTTTCCTTTAAATAAAAATACATGTCATTTTTTTCATCCATACGAATTAAATCCAATACAAACTTGAATGGAACTTGGTAGAGTGCATACTTCTACCTAAGCCAATCAATCTTCTCTGTTGTCTTTTGGTGTGTGTTTTTGCTAAATATTTATCTACAAATATTTATTAATGAAAATTAGATGTTTTTAGTTATGGAAGGCTCTAATGACCTGTAATCTTGTCCGTTTTTCCAGCTCTCCTTAACCCTAACCTTGTTTAATAATACTAAACCACCAGTGACAATAACATATATGTATATACTCTCACTGTTCTGAATAGCCTTCTTCTATCTCTAGAGACAATCGATATTGTTGGAAAAGGTTTGGCAGAATGTTGCACAATCTCTAATAGCACTTCTCCTGAACTGGCATTGCTTGTCCAGTGGAAATGAGAATCCAAGACAATCAGAAGCAATGACTGGCTAATCAAAGATGACTGGCGTTTTCAAAGTTTTCCTTCTGCTAGAATAGATATCCAACCGAGGCTTTCGAGTCTAGTCTATCCTACTATTTTACGCAGAGTAAGGGTAATTACATATAGATTATATCTTTCCCAAAAGTATTAAAGGAAATGATTTTGCAGCCATTTTTAGTTTCAAACCTACAGCACTTGATATTCTTAAACGGTTACCCATCTGAGCATGCCCCCAATCTATGCTACTAGGAGACTACACTTTGGAAATCAACAAATGTTTGCATTCTTTTTAATCGCAAAAAGCAGAGAATTCCATTTTGCTTTAGTTTGTTTGTCTTATTTTTTTTGCATAATACTTATTATAAATGAGATATTGTATATTATCAATTGAACACAAGTTATTATTTTTACAATAACTGCATGGGAATTGTGGTTTCATGCCTTTCATAAAAGTAAAAATGCGTAAGTGAACCCAATAGATCTAATAAGATTTGAGCTCTGAATACAGCACTATTCAGTACGCCAATCGCACACTCTCTATTTCAACAGGAGTTCTATTGTAGTACATTAAGTGCCAAGAAGGTCCTGAAATTGTTATAAGTTTGGTCCTTACAAGATGCTATGGATACCTAGTTTTGCATGTAAGGTGTCAAGAGCGTCCTAAATTTGCTGTAAATGTGATCCTCCCTGGATGTTTTTAGATTAATACCAGACTTAAGTAACTTTACTCAGGCATTTTGCTTTAAAGACTAATAAATGTGTGTAGAGCTTTCAATTAACAATAATAACAATATCATTTCGATCATTCAAATCCCCAAACACTTCAATGCAATTTTTGTAAATAAAATATTGCTATTGAGTGAAAATAAAACTGAGTAGAGTTTTAAATTTATGGTCTCTAGTCCCCATGAGAGGGTATTAAATAAAGGGTCTGGGATACCTGTTCCAGGATGGTTCATAATACTAACACACCTTTGGACCCTTTAATTTCTAAATACTTCTGTGGGCAAAAAAGGGTGAAAATAGAACTTATACAAGTGAATTTTTGGACTGATTCTTAATTTTGAAGTGTTAAGCCCCATTCATGGCGTCCGGTCAGTCTTGAGAGACAGTAGATACCCCCTGTAAGGGTGGCTGCACGTGTAATTGTGAAGCAAGGGTTACACAATCACCAGCCACATCTCTCTTGAGTCGGCACTGCTTTATTCCAGTTGCAAGGAGAAGTCCAGGACGACTGTAAACAATGCCGAGATAAGCGGAGAGCACATACAGCATCTGGTATTTCTAAATGGTCACTTAACTTTGGTGATCTCACGAGAACCAGTTTGTCAACGTGATTATGCCGTATTAGAGTCTTAAAATGATCAAAATGCGTCCAAATTTTCAGAATAAACTTAATCCTAGAATTTTACTATGGTTCAAATCTTCTGAAAATTAAATATAACATTTCAAGTTCAAACGGGAGCATGACTCCAGTCATGCTCTCCCTTTATATATAACTAGAAAAAAAATTACCTGTAGGGTCACCCATTCAGCTCGGGGTAGATTGTTTGAATGAGGAAAAAGTGAGTTTACAAATTTATCTACATCCAGTAATAACTGGCAGATAAACCCGATGTTGTCTGGGTGTGAAATAAACCAAAAGATTTTGGTTAAATTTATGCAGGTCTCATGTTCCTTATTGCTATTTACCTATGGTAACTACACAATATATTAAATTCCTTAAAATTCTTTATAATTTTAAATTCTTTCAAATGATATTAAATTATTACCATTATTATACGTTTTTAAAAGTATATAATCTTTAAAAATTTCTGAAAAAAATAAACATTTTAATATTTCAGTTCTATGGAATGTCTCTGGACGAGTTCATAATATAGCAACACCCTTGGACTCTTTAATAAGTTGAAGGGCTTTTACACTCAAATATTTCAATTAATTTTTTTTTTTAAATACCGCTGTTGAGTAAAAATAGAATTTACACAAGAGAATTTTTAGTCTGAGCAGAGTTTTAAATTTGTGGTGTTTAGCCACCATTAAAGTGTCTTACAATGATCGAACTATATTCAAATTTTTAGAATTCAACGATGGCTCAAATCTCCTTAAATTTCAAAACTCAGTGCTTCATGAATAACTTAAAAGTTGTGAGATGTTAGCTGGAGAATTGCAAAGGATATGTGAAAGTAATGGCTAGTAGAAAGGATCATAGCAGCCATTCTGACTGCATCCACACAACGAAATTCGTCAAGAAGGTGCCGTAAGATCCAGCACTTCCTTCGTAGTTGCTACTCCAATGCCCATCTCTCTCCCAATCTTGCCACATCTTGTTTTGTAGCTTCTCAACTAATTTCACTGTACGGACACAGTCAGAACAGCTGCTACAATCCTTGGTCCTAGCCACTGCTTCAACATCTCTGTCGCAATTCTCCAGCTCACATTTTATGGCATTCTATGTATTCAAGAAACATTGAGCTGCAGCAAAGTTTTCTGAAATTTGAATTGCGTGCGAATCATCATCTTCAAATGATGCAGGTCACTCCCTTTCAATATTTTGGTGTTTTCCAGTTGTCCATTGTCTCCAGCTCCCAAACCTACCAACCGTACACAGAAATAGTTTTTTTTAAATTTTGTTCACCCCAAACAAAGCTTATTGTCACTGAAGAGTAAGGAGCTAGTGTGATAGGGGTCAGATTTCTAAGGGGGCGGAGCAACCTGGATGAGGAGTTGAAGAGCAAGATATTTGTTCACATTACATTTAAATTTCTGCATGTTGGTATGGCCAGGAAAACAGGGAGCAGGAAGGTAATTGCAAACGGTAAGCAGTTAGAGAACTAAATTATTAGAGTAGAAGGTCTTTTGGCATCTACAGTGAAGGGGTGGGGTTTGTTCTAGAATAACCATGGCGTTCTGCTAAGAATGTGATGTTATATTTTATCTGTACAGTAGCATTCGTAGGAGAAGCTGTCTTCTTCTTTTGTGTGACAAAAAATAATATTGTTCAACTTTTGTTGAAACATGTTTTAAAGAAAGATGACTTCATTTATGAAACAGCAACCTATTTTCCAACAAGAAGTTTTGTACATGGAATTGAAACAACATAGGTTCTCTATTCTTGGGTTGACCCACAACCACCCGAATAAAAACAATGTGCCACTGCCGCATGTGTTTGACATTTGGCAATGATGGATATCAGTCATACTGACATGTTTGGCATCATTGGCTTTATTCTGGTTAGGAGCAAAGTATAGTATCTGTTTTTGATTGGAGTAGAAGTGATCCTTCTTCAATGGGGCAATTTTTATTTTTGTCCCATCCAAAATGCCCGTTTTGGGGAGCTAGATATCCCCCAAATAAATAAACAACCTTATGTCTAACTTTACCCTCGTCAGGTGACAAGTAAATAGTGACAGGTTAAAGGTGATTATGCACTAACTAGACAAAATGTATTCACGCGACAATACCATCTATGGCATCTGTTATTTCTGGATGTTTTACTGAAAAGAGAATGAAACAGATAATAAAAAGGAAATATCTCAGAAGAACGAGAAACCTTGAAAGTAAATTATATAGCAGAAAACTCATAAAAAGAATAAAGACCTGGGCAGTACTTAGGACCCTTCATAAACTGGGCAAAAGAAAATCTCAGTGAGAAACAAGAATTAAAGTATCAGGAAACTAAAGACTGCTTACAATGCACTCCACATGAAAGATGATGTGGAGAGACTATGTATAAAGGAAAGAGGGGCTAAGACGATGCAATTGCATTGAAGATTGTGTAGACGATGCAATCAGGACACAAGAGAAATGCATACAACAAAATACAGTGAGGCTGCTTACAGAATTAGAGAAATTGCACACAAGAAAACACTGTCATGATTATGAAAAAGACACTTGAACAGAGAACCCGAAACGCTACAACCATACACCATACACCATACACCATGCATCATCATCATCATCATCATCATCATCATCATCATCATCATCATCATCATCATCATCATCATCATCGGTTTAACGTCCATTTATTATGTTGGCATGTGGTGGGTGGATTTAAGAAATTGACTTCCAAATTAACCTATCTCTGCTTAGGTCTTTATTCATCCTTCTTTCTATCAAGTCCATTTTTATCACTTCCTTCCATTTTTTCTTTGGCCTTCCCTGTGAACTGGATCTGCTACCTTAACTGTTCTACATCATCCATTCTTTCAATGTGGCCATACCATCAGAGTCTCCAGTTCTGTCCAAATGTAATCTTCATTTGAGGTCATCAGAACTAAACATGGCTTTAAGACTCACATTACACATCTTCATATATCTCATATCATTTCACTCCATGCAACGCATGTCCTCAACCCTCACTGGCCAGGTTCACTTCCATACATCATCACACTGCATAGACAGTCTGATAGACTTTTCCCTTGGTTGACAATGGTAATGCTCTTCTGATTAGTAAAGGTAGAAGTTCCCTGAACTTACTCCATCCTCTCCTAATTCTTGCAATCACACTAGCACCTGCTCCACCCTGTGCTCCAATGGTATCACCAAGGTAAACAAACTTTTCAACAACCTCAATAGCTTCACCATCCAAATATACTTTCTTTATGTCTGAGTTCTCATCCATTTCCATTGTCTTACACTTCTTGCATACAAACTGATCATCCTCTCTCAACCTACCAGTAAATCGACCACACTTCTTTTGCACCCAATGCTTACAAGTACCACAAAAGATTGAATTGCACCCAACTCCCTTTCCACAAGATGAGCAGACAAACTTTCTTCTTTTTAGGAGCTTTCCAACACTACAACCACCGATCATCACTTTGGTTTTGGTAACATTCAATCTCAGAACTTTACTTTCAATAGCTTTCTGCCAAATATTTAACAAAACAAGTAGACCTTCCATTGTTTCACTAGCAAGTACTAAATCATCAGCATGTAGCATTTCTTTTGGACAATGTTTCTAAGACACAAATGGAAAGCAACAGACTCAGGACAGAACCTTGATGTATTCCTACTTTAACATTAAAGCTGTCACTAAATGTGCTGTTACTTCTAACATGGTTTTCAGCCTTTCTGTACATAGCTTAAAGTCGTGTGAGAATTAACAGCACATTTAGTGACAGCTTTAATGTTAAAGTAAGACTAGATAAAAACCTATCTAGACAATAACCAGTAAAATAATAACCAACTGACACATAAGTGCATGTAAAAAGCTGGCTCTAAAGAAATATAAAAATAGACATGACTGGGTTGGGAAGGTAATTCACTGGGAACTATGCAAGCGACTACATTTTGAACAGAAAGACAAATGGTACAAACACAAAGTAGAGTCAGCAAACAGAAAAATGAAAGTGATAAAATACTCTAGAACTTTCTAACCCTAACTCAAACTCATCTAGAAAACTAGATATGATAATAATTAATAAAAAGAAGGTTAAACCCTGCAAAATAGTAGATTTTGCCATGTCAGCTGATCCCACTGGGAAGCTTAAGGGTACAGAACAACTGGCAGAAAGTGGAAGGAACTATGGAACATGAAGACAACTTCTGTAATACCAATAATTGTAGAAGCACTAGCAACAGTCTCAAAATACCTGAAACAAAATCAAAGAGATGATTAACACCATACCAAACTTGACAGCACGGATGAAAACAATTGGTCTATTAAGAAAACTCTTAAAGTACATACAGCAAATCATGTAACCAGGTGACACTGACCAACCACTGGTAAATTGAAATAGAATGATGCTAGGAGCAAATGCAACTTGGTGGTGGGCTGCAGCATATGAAGTCCAGGTGAGCTGAGACTAGTTGGGTAAAGTCTGAAGATATATAATGAAACACTCTAGCATAACAAGCCCCGGAATGAAGGGGGATACAAAACAACAAAAACTCAGGGTTTAAACATTGGTTGGTACCACGAAAAGTGGCCATAGATTGTCTTAAAGGATGGAAAGAACAAAGAAAGATAGCACTATCCAGACATCGACTGGAAGAGAGTGGGGAGTATTGGAATAGTGAGGAGACTTATTGTCACTCAGATTACAGGGGAAACCGACGACTGTTATTAGTGATTAATCATTGATCATGGCTGGTGTGTGAATACTAAATCAATTAATAATAGAACTGGAAATCTGGTGATACTTTCTGTCACTTAGACTCTAGGAAAAACCAACGTTTTTATCAGCAAGAAATTACTGGTAATAATTGATGTGAGAACTTCAAGTGAGTAGCAATAATGTAGGCTAATTTGAAATTGATATAATTTCAGATTTCTTTCAGATTCGAATGTTATGCCCACACAACCATAACAAATGTTCTTGGGGTTTTGTAATAAACGAAAAACGTCAACAGGATGAAGAGTGACAAAACTTTATGTAAACCATCCGTTCACAAAAAAACATCCACATCTGTGTAACTTCACTCTGTAGACATGATCGATTGCTCACTTTCCTTCCGTCAATAAACTATTTTAACGCCACCTTTATAAAATCCTGCAGGTTTTGAACTGAAAAAGAAACTAATTTTACATTTCTTCAAGAAAATCTTAATCCACTCTTCTTCTTCTTCTTCTTCTTCCTCTTCTTCTTCTTCATCTGATTTATTTTTGAACAGACCTCTGATTAGTCCTCTATAAGAGGGTAGGGCCTGCTTGTCAGTTATGATCGAAGTCTTCCACTCAAAGCTAGGCGGTCAGGAGGATCTAAGTTTGTAATCCTCAGGGCTGCATGGTCATATTTACACAGCTCATCCCAAGAAAGCCCCGGTCTTCCAGCCTGCCGACTTGATGCGATGGACATGTTTCTGATCTGGGAGATTCAGCTGGAGCTTCATTCAACATGGCCAAGCCATCTCATTCTGCTCAGCTTAAGGACATCAGTTATTTCCCGTATACCAAGCCTAGAGAGAAGAATCTCAAAGAGAGTGTTGTCTTCCAGCCTGACATGACAGATCCATCTCATCATGGCTCTTTCGTTGCGCTGCAGTCTCTTGATAGTGCTCGCCGATGCAGCCCATATTTCAGAGCCATAAAGCATAACACTCCTCACACAGATAGTGTACATCTGTCCTCTAGCTGTGATCGCCATTTGTCAAGATGGGCGGGAGTTCTCTGAAACCCCTCCAGGCAGACTTGCATCGGGTAATAGCAGCAGTCTCACAACCACCAGAGCATCATCATGATAAAGGATGATGCTAGATGCCACACTACACAAATAACCAAAGATTACCACGAAAAATATGCCTTGGAAACTATACATTACCCACCATATTCTCCAAAGCTTGCACTAACAGATTAGAATCTTTTTAGAAGTTTGCAAAATCATTTTATTAAGACTTAGTTCAGGGGCAATCAAAAAGGTGTTCTTATTTACTTGACTCACAACAAGGGCAAAGTTAGACACAAGGTGGGTTTTAAATATGGGGAAAATCAAGCTCTCCAAAAAAGGAGCACTGGATTGGAACAAAAATTGCCTCAGTCAGGGAGCGAGGACAAAATAGAATAGTGTAGCATCAGAACAGATACTACTACACTTTGTTTCTAGTCAAGGAATTTAATTTTTCATTTTTAAACTTATGCAATTTTATAAAAAAGCTTATTGATAGATGGAAATAGGTCTTAAGAAAGACTACATGAACAATTGAATAAATGTGATTTGTGTTTTTTCAACGGACAGAACTTTCGCATTTCATAATGCATGTCTATGTATGTTCCTTTTGATAGGTGTTGTGATGGGATACCTGACTCTCCTCAAGGCTGATAAGTGTACTAGTCTGTAGTATATATATACTACAAACAGTACTATGTATGGTGAACTGTATTAGAAGGTATTCGAGTGTATTAGGTCAATCCTATTGGATTACCGGTAGTGCTATTGTTTTGTACAAGATATACGTTGTAATAAACAATCCTCTTTTAAAGACTTTACATTCTGGTTATTTTTGTTATTTTAACTTCTAACTAAGTTATATCAGCTGGCGACGAGAATTTCGAAGACAAACTCATAAAAGAAGTCAACTATATGAACTGGCAACGAAACCAAATTTGGAACATATTCAGTCACGTGCGTGCTTTGTTTTATTCAGTAAATACATGCAAGTCACGTTGTGAACGAAATAATCTGACTGACGTTGATTTAAAGATATCAACTTCAAATGTGGTTCTCTAATCGAATTCACACTACAAAGAAGCATTTACCTCTACAAGGTTAAAAAAATGCTTCCAACAAACAGTTTTTATCGTCGGACGTACATGTGCACTAACGAACAAGGATTACTGTGGATTTGTTTTTTCAGTACAACTAAAAGACATCTTTTTAAAAAAAGGAGTGTCAAAGAGAAAAACCTTTTAAAAAGGTAAGAATACTTTTATTGTTCGATAAAAAACAATGTATGATGGACCATGACTCAAATGCGAAGTTCAATAGAATACTTTTTAGTAACTAATAATAGTACACTCACTGCTATTACTTTTTCTAAAATTAAAAAAAATTTTTGTTTTGTTTTGTCGAGTTCTCCTGAGTATTTTCAATATAAAATAATTAGTTGAAATGACTAAAATGCTGTGTACGAGCATGCAACAACAACAACAACAACAGCATCAAGAGTTGCAGCAACAAATACTACAACAGCAGAAAAGTTTCGAAAAAGTTCTGAAACAGACCACCGGTAAAAGAAAAACAGTTTTTTTCTGTTGAAGGAATTGCAAATTCTTTATCTGAATTTGTATACGAACCTGATTCTGACGTTACATTTCAGATGATTTGAAACGATATTTACTAAAAGCTGTTTAAATTGGTCGGATGAAGAACGATTACTTGTTATTACAGAAACTAGGAAAAGAAGGGAATACAAAATATACAAACTTGATATTGCCCAGAAAACCTTAGGAAGTTTCATTCGATGATGAAGTGAATGAATAATCCATGCTGTATATGAATCTTGATTAAAGACGCACGCATGCGCATTACTGCACGGCTAACTTCCGGTCCTGATTGATCGTGGGTCTAAGAACCACAACCAATGACACCACCAGAATATCTCGACTCAGTCGTTAGGCCTCCTATAACGACAGCCACGATTCAGCCCACTAAGAGCAAATCATGATCAACTGATTCCCTCCACGTCTTAGATGGCCTACTACACAGTCTTGGCTGCAGACATCAATGTGGGACACACTTTGGAACTTTTCAGATGACTGACAGTGAGCGACGTGGCCGTACCTATTGAGAAATCATTGTGCAATGCAATTTTTCATGGAGAAAATTGCTATCTTACTGTAAACAGTAAGATAGCAATTTTCTTCATCTGACATGGATCATATCATTTTGATGTTTCGTCATCAACCATGTCCCGCAGCCATACAAGAGTACAGGTGAAACATGTGTATTGGACACTACCTCTCTTGCATACAATGGGATCTCTGTGACTTGTAAAATTGTAGACAGTTTCCTGAAGACTCTTTATGTGCTGATATATGTCGTCTTATAGTTATGTAAGGTGGCTCACTGGAATCAGTGCCAATGTACATGAATTTATTGACTCTTTCGACACCTGCAAAAATATTTGTTTCCATGGGAGTCAGATTTGACAGGCGCTGCAAATGAAGTTATCTATAGTAACGGCAGGTTGGACTACCTTTTGTGATATCACTTGTTGCATGTTCTGCATTTGATGGAGTTTGAGCCAGTTCCAAGTTTCCAGAGCCTGCCTGGATATTTGCCATGTGGGACAAATATCGTCTGTTTGACTTCAGATATATGTTTTGTCTTCATCATCTTAACTTTGAAACCTCTTCTTCCAAGCACTGATTTCCACTTGTTGCATCAATTGCGGCCAATTTTAAAGGTGGCTTTGGTTTGTGGCCATCTATTTCTTTTGATAATAATTAAACTAATGGTTTCTGTGGGCAATGGCATTCAGAAGTGAATCATGGCTAGCTGTTTGGCTTCTGTTGGAATGTTTTTGAGGGTATAAAACTCTCACTACCAGCAATTTATCGATTGGATATTTTGGAGGTGATACAGGGCAGATTTTCTGAAAATTGATTGCAAGGTAATTTTTTAGAAATGAAAGATCTAAAGCTATCCCAATCAACACTTGAGTATCAGTACACTCTGCGATTGAAAGGGACATGGGGCAGTATTCAGCTTACAGCATATTCCCTGGATAAGCACCAACCATCTTTTTAAAAGATGAAAAAAATAAAATTAAGACTTATTTGTTGTCAATAAAATTGAATTATTTTATTCATTGCTGATATCAGGTATTATGGTGTATCAAAATTGTCTGCTGATTGCTTGTTAAATTTAATCATTTTATTTATTGCTGATATCAGGTATTATGGTGTATCAAAATTGTCTGCTGATTTCTTGTTAAATTTAATGATTTTATTTATTGCTGATATCAGGTATTATGGTGTATCAAAATTGTCTGCTGATTTCTTGTTAAATTTAATTATTTTATTTATTGCTGATATCAGGTATTATGGTGTATCAAAATTGTCTGCTGATTTCTTGTTAAATTTAATTATTTTATTTATTGTTGATATCAGGTATTATGGTGTATCAAAATTGTCTGCTGATTTCTTGTTAAATTTAATTATTTTATTTATTGCTGATATCAGGTATTATGGTGTATCAAAATTGTCTGCTGATTTCTTGTTAAATTTAATTATTTTATGCAAAAATTGTCAGGTTATTGCTTATTAATTTTTTATTGCTATAATTATTCTGTATGATAATTTTTATAATTATTACATGTCAAATTTTATTCTGTACAAAGAATTGTTGGACTCTTGACTTAAAAATCTAATTAATTTAAGAAAATTGTATATATTCGTTATAAGATAAATTTAATTTTTCTATACCAAAATTGCCAGGTTATTGTCTATTAAATCTAATTATTTAAATCAAAAATTGGCAGGTTATTGCCTGTTAAATTTAATTATTTTACACTAAAATTGCCAGGTTTATTGCCCGTTAAATTTAATTAATCTAAATTGTGGGGTATTGCCTCAAAAATGTAATTATTCTATAAAAAATTGACTAGTGATTACCTGCAATGTTAAATTATTTAATACAAAAATTTTTTGGACTATTACATTTTTAATAAAATTATTCTGTACAGGAATTGTTCTGTTACTGTCTCAGAAATTAAATTATTTAATACAAACATTTTTTGACTATTAAACTTTTAACAAAATTATTCTGTACAAAAATTGTTCTGTTACTGTTTCAGAAATTAAATTATTTAATACAAGCAGTTTTTGACTATTACATTTTTAATTAAATAATTCTGTACAAGAATTGTTCTGTTACTGTCTCAGAAATTAAATGATTTAATACAAGCAGTTTTTGACTATTACATTTTTAATTAAATTATTCTGTACAAGAATTGTTCTGTTACTGTCTCAGAAATTAAATTATTTAATACAAACATTTTTTGACTATTACATTTTTAATTAAATTATTCTGTACAAGAATTGTTCTGTTACTGTCTCAGAAATTAAATTATTTAATACAAACATTTTTTGACTATTACATTTTTAATTAAATTATTCGGTACAAGAATTGTTCTTTTACTGTCTCAGAAATTAAATTATTTAATACAAACATTTTTTGACTATTACATTTTTAATTAAATTATTCGGTACAAGAATTGTTCTTTTACTGTCTCAGAAATTAAATTATTTAATACAAACATTTTTTGACTATTACATTTTTAATTAAATTATTCGGTACAAGAATTGTTCTTTTACTGTCTCAGAAATTAAATTATTTAATACAAACATTTTTTGACTATTACATTTTTAATTAAATTATTCGGTACAAGAATTGTTCTTTTACTGTCTCAGAAATTAAATTATTTAATACAAACATTTTTTGACTATTACATTTTTAATTAAATTATTCTGTACAAAAATTGTTCTGTTACTGTCTCAGAAATTAAATTATTTAATACAAACATTTTTTGACTATTACATTTTTAATTAAATTATTCGGTACAAGAATTGTTCTTTTACTGTCTCAGAAATTAAATTATTTAATACAAACATTTTTTGACTATTACATTTTAATTAAATTATTCTGTACAAGAATTGTTCTTTTACTGTCTCAGAAATTAAATAATTTAATACAAGCAGTTTTTGACTATTTCATTTTTAATTAAATTATTCTGTACAAGAATTGTTCTGTTACTGTCTCAGAAATTAAATTATTTAATACAAGCAGTTTTTGACTATTACATTTTTAATAAAATCATTCTGTACAAGATTTGTTCTGTTACTGTCTCAGAAATTAAATAATTTAATACAAACGGTTTTTGACTATTACATTTTTAATTAAACTATTCTGTACAAGAATTGTTCTGTTACTGTCTCAGAGATAAAGTTATTTAATACAAACATTTTTTGACTATTACATTTTTAATTAAATTATTCTGTACAAGAATTGTTCTGTTACTGTCTCAGAAATTAAATTATTTAATACAAACAGTTTTTGAGTATTACATTTTTAATTAAATTATTCTGTACAAAAATTGTTCTGTTACTGTCTCAGAAATTAAATAATTTAATACAAACTTTTTTTGACTATTACATTTTTAATTAAATTATTCTGTACAGGAATTGTTCTGTTACTGTCTCAGAGATTAAGTTATTTAATACAAACATTTTTGACTATTACATTTTTAACAAAATTATTCTGTACAAGAATTGTTCTGTTACTGTCTCAGAAATTAAATTATTTAATACAAGCAGTTTTTGACTATTACATTTTTAATAAAATCATTCTGTACAAGATTTGTTCTGTTACTGTCTCAGAAATTAAATAATTTAATACAAACTTTTTTTGACTATTACATTTTTAATTGAATTATTCTGTACAGGAATTGTTCTGTTACTGTCTCAGAGATTAAGTTATTTAATACAAACATTTTTTGACTATTACATTTTTAATTAAATTATTCTGTACAAGAATTGTTCTGTTACTGTCTCAGAAATTAAATTATTTAATACAAACAGTTTTTGACTATTACATTTTTAACAAAATTATTCTGTACAAAAATTGTTCTGTTACTGTCTCAGAAATTAAATAATTTAATACAAACGGTTTTTGACTATTACATTTTTAATTAAACTATTCTGTACAAGAATTGTTCTGTTACTGTCTCAGAGATAAAGTTATTTAATACAAACATTTTTTGACTATTACATTTTTAATTAAATTATTCTGTACAAGAATTGTTCTGTTACTGTCTCAGAAATTAAATTATTTAATACAAACAGTTTTTGAGTATTACATTTTTAATTAAATTATTCTGTACAAAAATTGTTCTGTTACTGTCTCAGAAATTAAATAATTTAATACAAACTTTTTTTGACTATTACATTTTTAATTAAATTATTCTGTACAGGAATTGTTCTGTTACTGTCTCAGAGATTAAGTTATTTAATACAAACATTTTTGACTATTACATTTTTAACAAAATTATTCTGTACAAGAATTGTTCTGTTACTGTCTCAGAAATTAAATTATTTAATACAAGCAGTTTTTGACTATTACATTTTTAATAAAATCATTCTGTACAAGATTTGTTCTGTTACTGTCTCAGAAATTAAATAATTTAATACAAACTTTTTTTGACTATTACATTTTTAATTGAATTATTCTGTACAGGAATTGTTCTGTTACTGTCTCAGAGATTAAGTTATTTAATACAAACATTTTTTGACTATTACATTTTTAATTAAATTATTCTGTACAAGAATTGTTCTGTTACTGTCTCAGAAATTAAATTATTTAATACAAACAGTTTTTGACTATTACATTTTTAACAAAATTATTCTGTACAAAAATTGTTCTGTTACTGTCTCAGAAATTAAATTATTTAATACAAACATTTTTTGACTATTACATTTTTAACAAAATTATTCTGTACAAAAATTGTTCTGTTACTGTCTCAGAAATTAAATTATTTAATACAAACATTTTTTGACTATTACATTTTTAATTAAATTATTCTGTACAAAAATTGTTCTGTTACTGTCTCAGAAATTAAATTATTTAATACAAGCAGTTTTTGACTATTACATTTTTAATTAAATTATTCTGTACAAAAATTGTTCTGTTACTGTCTCAGAAATTAAATTATTTAATACAAACAGTTTTTGACTATTACATTTTTAACAAAATTATTCTGTACAAAAATTGTTCTGTTACTGTCTCAGAAATTAAATAATTTAATACAAACTTTTTTTGACTATTACATTTTTAATTAAATTATTCTGTACAGGAATTGTTCTGTTACTGTCTCAGAGATTAAGTTATTTAATACAAACATTTTTTGACTATTACATGTTTAATTAAATTATTCTGTACAAAAATTGTTCTGTTACTGTCTCAGAAATTAAATTATTTAATACAAACAGTTTTTGACTATTACATTTTTAACAAAATTATTCTGTACAAAAATTGTTCTGTTACTGTCTCAGAAATTAAATTATTTAATACAAACATTTTTTGACTATTACATTTTTAACAAAATTATTCTGTACAAAAATTGTTCTGTTACTGTCTCAGAAATTAAATTATTTAACACAAACATGTTTTGACTATTACATTTTTAATTAAATTATTCTGTACAAAAATTGTTCTGTTACTGTCTCAGAAATTAAATTATTTAATACAAACAGTTTTTGACTATTACATTTTTAACAAAATTATTCTGTACAAAAATTGTTCTGTTACTGTCTCTGAAATTAAATTATTTAATACAAACAGTTTTTGACTATTGACTTTTTTAATTAAATTATTCGGTACAAGAATTGTTCTGTTACTGTCTCAGAAATTAAATTATTTAATACTAAAATTGTCTACTACTGTAATTATTACATAGAAAAGTTGTCTGGTGATTGTCTATTAAATTTAATTATTTTCTACAATAATTGTTTTATTATTGTCAGTTAAATATAATTTTTTAATACCAAGATTGTCTGATTATTGTCAATTAAATTTAAGGACATTATACATAAATTGACAGGTCTTGTTAAATTTATGATATTAATTCAACAATCGTACTTTTATTGTCAATCAAATTTGTAAGTTAAATTTCATTATTTTATACAAAAATAAGCTAGTTATAGGCATTTAAATTTAATTATTTCATACATAATTTGTTTGGTTAAATATAGTAAAATTTAATTATTTTATGCTTAAATTGGGTCGTTATCACCAAGTAAATGTAATCATTTTAAACAAAAAAAGCTCAGTTAAATTTAATTATTTTATATGTAAATTGGCTGGTTATTGTCAGGTAAATTTAATTATTTTATACAGAAATCTGTTGATTATTGTCAGTAAAATTGAATTATTTTATGCATAAATTGTCTGGTTATTGTCAGTTAAATGTTATAATTTTATACAAAAATTGTCTGGTTATTGTAAGTAATATTTGATTATTTATTTATATGAATTGGTTATTTTCAGTTGAATTTAGTTGTTTTATATATAAATTGGATGGTTATTTTCAGTTAAATTCAATTATTTTATCTCTAAATTGTCTTTTTATTGTCAGTAAAATTTAATTATTTTATAAATAAATTGGCTGGTTATTGTAAGTGAAATTTAATTATTTTATACTGAAATTGGGTTGTTATCATCATTTAATTGTACATTGGTTGTTATCGTCAGTTAAATTTTATTATTTTATATATAAATCGATTGGTTATTGTCAGTTAAATTTAGTTTTTTTTATATATAAATTGGCTGGTTATTGTCAGTTTAATTTCATTATTATATACTGAAATTAGCTCATTATTTGAAATTAAATGTAATAATATCATAAACAGACAAATTTTATTATTTCATACATGAATTTCGCTAGTTATCGTAAATTGAAATAAAATATTTTATATATAAATTGGCTGGTTAAATTTAATTATTTCATATATAAATTGGCTGATTTAAGTCAGTAAGTAATTTAATTATTTAATATAAATATTGACTGGTTATTGTCAGTAAAATTAATTTTTTTCATATATAAATTAGCTACTTGTCAGTTAAATTTAATTATATTTTATATAAATTAGCTGTTTATTGTTAGTTTCATTTAATTACTTTATAGTGAAATTTATTGATTATTTTCAGTTAAATTTAATTATTTTATACTGAAATTGGCTGGTTATAATAAGTTTAATTGAAGTATTTTATAAGTTAATTGTCTGGTTATTTTCAGTTAAATCTAATTAATTCATACATAATTTGTCTGGTTATTTTCAGTTAAATTTATTTCATATATAAATTAGCTGGTTATTGTCAGTCAAATTTAATTATTTCATATAAAAATTTATTGGTTATTTTCAGTTACATTTAATTATTTCATATATAAATTGTCTGGTTATTGTCAGTTAAATTTAATTATTTCATATATAAATTTTTTGATTATTCTCAGTTAAATTTAATTATTTCATATACAAATTTGTTTTTTATTGTCAGTCAAATTTAATTATTTCATATATAAATTTGCTGGTTATTTTCAGTTAAATTTAATTATTTCATATATAAATTGGCTGGTTATTGTCAGTAAAATTTAATTATTTCATATATAAATTGGCTGGTTATTGTCAGTCAAATTTAATTATTTCATATAAAAATTTGTTGGTTATTGTCAGTCAAATTTAATTATTTCATATATAAATTGGCTGGTTATTGTCAGTTAAATCTAATAATTTCATATATAAATTGGCTGGTTATTGCCCTCCAAATTTAATAATTTCATATATAAATTGGCTAGTTATTGTCAGTAAAATTTAATTATATCATATATAAATTGGCTGGTTATTGTCAGTCAAATTTAATTATTTCATATATAAATTTGTTGGTTTTTATCAGTTAAATTTAATTATTTTATATATAAATTGGCTGATTATTGTCAGTTAAATCTAATTATTTCATATATAAATTAGCTGGTTATTGTCAGTTAAATTTAATTATTTCATATATAAATTGGCTGGTTATTGTCAGTTAAATTTAATTATTTCATATATAAATTGGCTGGTTATTGTCAGTCAAATTTTATTATTTCATATATAAATTGGCTGGTTATTGTCAGTCAAATTTAATTATTTCATATATAAATTAGCTGGTTATTGTCCTCCAAATTTAATTATTTCATATATAAATTGGCAGGTTATTGTCAGTCAAATTTAATTATTTCATATATCAATTGGTTGGTTATTGTCCTCCAAATTTAATTATTTCATATGTAAATTTGTTGGTTATTGTCAGTTAAATTGAATTATTTCATATATAAATTGGCTAGTTATTGTCAGTCAAATTTAATTATTTCATATTTAAATTAGCTGGTTATTGTCAGTTAAATTTAATGATTTCATATATAAATTGGCTGGTTATTGTCCTCCAAATTTAATTATTTCATATATAAATTGGCTGGTTATTTTAAGTAAAATTTAATTATTTCATACATAAATTGGCTGGTTATTGTCAGTTAAATTTAATTATTTAATATATATATTGGCTGATTATTGTCCTCCAAATTTAATTATTTCATATATAAATTTGCTGGTTATTGTAAGTAAAATTTAATTATTTCCTATATAAATTGGCTGGTTATTGTCAGTCAAATTTAATTATTTCATATATAAATTTGCTGGTTATTTTAAGTCAAATTTAATTATTTCATATATAAATTGGCTGGTTATTGTTAGTAAAATTTAATTATTTCATATATAAATTGGCTGGTTATTGTCAGTCAAATTTAATTATTTCATATATAAATTGGCTGGTTATTGTCAGTTAAATCTAATTATTTCCTATATAAATTGGCTGGTTATTGTTAGTAAAATTTAATTATTTCACATATAAATTGGCTGGTTATTGTCAGTAAAATTTAATTATTTCATATATAAATTGGTTAATTATTGTCAGTTAAATTTAATTATTTCATATATAAATTGGCTGGTTATTGTCCTCCAAATTTAATTATTTCATATATAAATTTGCTGGTTATTTTCAGTTAAATTTAATTATTTCATATATAAATTGGCTGGTTATTGTCAGTAAAATATAATAATGTCATATATAAATTTGTTGGTTATTGTCAGTTAAATTTAATTATTTCATATATAAAGTTGTTGGTTATTGTCAGTTAAATTTAATTATTTCATATATAAATTAGCTGGTTATTGTCAGTTAAATTTAATTATTTCATATATAAATTGGCTGGTTATTGTCAGTTAAATTTAATTATTTCATATATAAATTAGATGGTTATTGTCAGTTAAATTTAATTATTTCATATATAAATTGGCTGGTTATTGTCAGTAAAATTTAATTATTTCATATATAAATTAGCTGGTTATTGTCCTCTAAATTTAATTATTTCATATATAAATTGGCTGGTTATTGTCAGTCAAATTTAATTATTTCATATATAAATTGATTGGTTATTGTCCTCTAAATTTAATTATTTCATATGTAAATTTGTTGGTTATTGTCAGTTAAATTTAATTATTTCATATATAAATTGGCTGGTTATTTTCAGTCAAATTTAATTATTTCATATATGAATTTGTTGGTTATTGTCAGTTAAATTTAATTATTTCATATATAAATTGGCTAGTTATTGTCAGTAAAATTTAATTATTTCATATATAAATTGGCTGGTTATTGTCTTCCAAATTTAATTATTTCATATATAAATTGGTTGGTTATTGTCAGTCAAATTTAATTATTTCATATATAAATTGGCTGGTTATTTTTAGTCAAATTTAATTATTTCATATATAAATTTTCTGGTTATTTTCAGTTTAATTTAATTATTTCATATATAAATTGGCTAGTTATTGTCAGTCAAATGTTATTATTTCATATATAAATTTGTTGGTTATTGTCAGTTAAATTTAATGATTTCATATATAAATTGGCTGGTTATTGTCCTCCAAATTTAATTATTTATATATAAATTGGCTGGTTATTTTAAGTAAAATTTTATTATTTCATACATAAATTAGCTGGTTATTGTCTGTTAAATTTAATTATTTAATATATATATTGGCTGATTATTGTCCTCCAAATTTAATTATTTTATATATAAATTGGCTGGTTATTGTCAGTAAAATTTAATTATTTCATATATAAATTTGCTGGTTATTGTCAGTCAAATTTAATTATTTCATATATAAATTGGCTGGTTATTTTCAGTTAAATTTAATGATTTCATATATAAATTGGCTGGTTATTGTCAGTCAAATTTAATTATTTCATATATAAATTGGCTGGTTATTTTAAGTCAAATTTAATTATTTCATATATAAATTGGCTGGTTATTGTCAGTCAAATTTAATTATTTCATATATAAATTAGCTGGTTATTGTCAGTTAAATTTAATTATTTCATATATAAATTGGCTTGTTATTGTCAGTTAAATTTAATTATTTCATAAATAAATTAGCTGGTTATTGTCAGTTAAATTTAATTATTTCATATATAAATTGTCTGGTTATTGTCAGTCAAATTTAATTATTTCATATATAAATTAGCTGGTTATTGTCCTCTAAATTTAATTATTTCATATATAAATTGGCTGGTTATTTTAAGTCAATTTTAATTATTTCATATATAAATTTTCTGGTTATTTTCAGTCAAATTTAATTATTTCATATATAAATTTGTTGGTTATTGTCAGTAAAATTTAATTATTTCATATATAAATTTGCTGGTTATTGTCAGTCAAATTTAATTATTTCATATATAAATTGGCTGGTTATTGTCAGTAAAATTTAATTATTTCATATATAAATTGGCTAGTTATTGACAGTCAAATTTAATTATTTTATATATAAATTGGCTGGTTATTGTCAGTCAAATTTAATTATTTCATATATAAATTAGCTGGTTATTGTCCTCTAAATTTAATTATTTCATATATAAATTGGCTGGTTATTTTAAGTCAAATTTAATTATTTCATATATAAATTTTCTGGTTATTTTCAGTCAAATTTAATTATTTCATATATAAATTTGTTGGTTATTGTCAGTTAAATTTAATTATTTCATATATAAATTGGCTAGTTATTGACAGTCAAATTTAATTATTTTATATATAAATTGGCTGGTTATTTTCAGTTAAATTTAATTATTTCATATATAAATTGGCTGGTTATTGTCAGTCAAATTTAATGATATCATATATTAATTGGCTGGTTATTTTAAGTCAAATTTAATTATTTCATATAAATTTGTTGGTTATTGTCAGTTAAATTTAATTATTTCATATATAAATTGGCTGGTTATTTTAAGTCAAATTTAATTATTTTATATATAAATTGGCTGGTTATTGTCAGTTAAATCTAATTTTTTCATATATAAATTGGCTTGTTATTGTCAGTCAAATTTAATTATTTCATATATAAATTGGCTGGTTATTGCCCTTAAAATGTAATTATTTCATATATAAATTGGCTGGTTATTGTCAGTCAAATTTAATTATTTCATATATAAATTGGCTGGTTATTTTTAGTTAAATTTAATTATTTCATATATAAATTGGCTGGTTATTTTCAGTTAAATTTAATTATTTCATATATAAATTGGCTGGTTATTGTAAGTCAAATTAAATATTTCATATATAAATTGGTTGGTTATTGTCAGTTAAATTTAATTATTTCATATATAAATTGGCTGGTTATTTTCAGTTAAATTTAATTATTTAATATAGAAATTGGTTGGTTATTTTCAGTTAAATTTAATTATTTCATATATAAATTGGCTGGTTATTGTCAGCCAAATTTAATTATTTCATATATAAATTTGTTGCTTATTGTCAGTCAAATTTTATTATTTTATTCATAAATTGGCTGCTTATTGTTAGTAAAATTTTATTATTTTATATATAAATTGGCTGGTTATTTTCAGTTTAATTTAATTATTTCATATATAAATTGGCTGCTTATTGTCAGCCAAATTTAATTATTTCATATATAAATAGGCTGCTTATTGTCAATAAAATTTAATTATTTTGTATACCAATATTTTGGTTATAGTCAGTTTCATTTAAATGTTAGTCACATATTGTCTTCTTATAGTCAGTTAAATTTCATTATTTTATAGATAAATCGTCCGGTTATTACCTTTTCAATCTAATTAATTCATACACAATTTATTTTGTAATTTAATTATTTTCTACAGAAAATGTTCTCATTATTGTTCATTAATTTTAATTATTTTATATAATATGTTTTCCCAATTAATTCTTACAACACACACTGAATAAAAAAGTGTTTATATGCAAATAAATAGGTGTTTATATATTCATTATTTAGATTATATTAATATTAATTAAAATAATTTTTAAGATGAGTTATTTTTGTACTTTATTAAAATTATTTTTATCCTTTGGAATGTATGAACACATAACCGATACAACACAATATTTAAATGAGCACTGCAGCGACTAGAAGACGCACTTGAAGAAGACTGAAAAGTACAAGTGGCCAAATATGATAGACATTACAATAAAGAAGATGGGATAACTGGTGGAAAATGAATGTAAATAATTAAATCCTATTGTTTTCATATGATTTGTTAACTTGCCGATGATGTGCATATACAAAATGTATGGGTTAGGGGGGAGGAGTTAATGTTAGGGCGCTTTTTTTTCTTTTCTACAAACATAAGCCTCCTTCACTAACTACTCAGTGTTTATATAACTATATTTATGTGCAGCAAAACGCCCCCCCCCTATTTAGGGGGCTTATTCCAACATAAGTAAAAAAGAACACAGGTACCAATACAGAGATTCTTCTAAAATACCTATTGATCAGATTGTTTGGTGGACATATATGACAAGTTCAATTTTTAGCAGTGGGTTCAGCTTTCTATAGAGTTTAATGTAAAATTATCTCCTTGCTTAATTTTTCAACCCCTTTTTAGCCAAAATAACTCCCTTTACAAAGCTCCTTATCTGAATTTCGAGCAGGGCGATAATGTTACGTTAAAGTTTCATAGCAAACTGAACACTTTTCTCAAAATTAAACAGTAAGTTTTTAAAAAGTTTTTAGTTTGTTTTATGATAAAGAATTTGGTATTCAATCCATGTATTAATAATCCAAAGACATTTTGTTTTTTTAAAAAAGAATTGAATAATTTTTTTAGAGGGTGGTGAAGAAATCCTGACAAAATATAAACTCATGTGGGGAGGAGAGTTTTACATTCAACTTATATAGCAAAGTGAAGCCCCTTCTTAAAAATTGAACAAGCTGATTTAAAAGAAGACGTAGAGTTATCTCTTGTTACCATTACTCTCAGGTCCACTCTGACCGGGAGACGTGGTAGTACATGTCAAGGTCCACGCTATATGTTAAATAGAATTTGTCCCGAGCATGCGCTAAACTGCTTCAGACCAAACTTTTTGGTCTTTTTTTCTGCCTACCCTTTTCCCAACCCTATCAACTACTCAACCTCCCAGCTATCCTGACTATACCACAAAAGTGTGAGGTCCCAATTTGGGAGCGTTAAGAAATGTGGAGTAACCAGATAGTTACAGCTATTCCCAGGTTCACTTTGAACCGGAGGAGTAGTAGTACTTGTCAAAGCCCCCCCCCCCCCCCCCCGTCCATGGGTTAAATAGCAATTATCGTTTACAGACGATTCATTTAAGACTACACAACAAATTAATCTACAAAGAAGACATATGTACGGTTTTCGCATAAAATGACTCAATATGACATGTTGTAAAACTGAACAACTAAGCAGTTGATAATCTGAAAAATTAGTGGCTAATCGATAGTATTAACCCGAAGATTATTTAACAACAACAACAACAAAAATAAAATAGAAAAACGTTAGGGGTGGGGGGTCGAAATTCGTCGTATCCACCGAAACTGAATCCATATGGTATCATATGAAAATGTGGTGCTAATCGATATTATTAATCAGAAGAGGTATTTATAAATTGAATAACAACCGTTTTAGAGGTCGAATAAGTCTGTCGATTTTTAAAAAAAATGTATTTGATTGTTCGATTTCGTATTGTCTTAATTTCCGTGCACAAATCAACAGCTTGCATTAGTCACTTGCATAAAGATCGCAGTAAACATACCTACAAATTCACGCACCTGTTTCATAAATCTAGGTCGATAGGCACACTAGCAGAATATTAAACTTAATTAACCGAACAGTTTTGCACCACTTTTATGTCTCCTTACGAAGATTAACATATGATACTTAAATCTAGAATTATAGTTTAAAAAATTAAAATTTACTCCATGATTTTGATTCTAGGAAAATGTATCAAATTAGGGGCTTAAGCTTAAGGGGTCTTAAGAAGAAATTGATATTCAGGAGAATCGTACTTAATTGGTGTCTAATGACAAAAGATCAAATTTAATGCAAATCGGAAATATTGGAATAAAAATGGGCAGTGCCCGTGCTCGGGGCTCATACCAAAATACGCCCTACTAGAAGATTTAAAATTGTAAACAAACAGACCAATACTGACTCTATAGTCTTTGGGCTATGATCAATGTGGAGTATCTGTTCTGATACTACACTTCGTATGTTCTGTCCTCGGTCAGTGAAAGAGAAATCCTTCTAGACTGATGCAATTTAAATTTTTGTCCCTGTTCCAATCCAGACTTCCCATTTTGGGGAACTGGATTAAAAAACTGACTTTGTGTCACATTCTGATCTTGTGGGGAGGCAAGTAAATAAACAGACCAATGTGTTAATTCGTTTTAATCATCAACAATCAGTGAAATTCGGCATTTATTCAAGAAGTTATTGATTTTTCATAACGAAATACAAATTTTCAAAGTTAACATCATAACAATTGAGAGATTATATTGGTTCAATTGTAGAATAGAGACTCTTGATTTCGCTCATTATTTGGATAAAAGCTGGTCTTGAATTATATTTTCTGTTTTGAAATAAAATTTTCCTTTGCATTATATATATATATATATATATATATATATATATATATATATATATATATATATATGTGTGTGTGTGTGTGTGTATGTATATATATATATGTATATATATATATATATATATATATATATATATATATATATATATATATATATATATATATATGTATATATATATATTGGAATTCTTTCAACCATATATATATATATATATATATATATGTGTGTATATATATATATATATATATATATATATATATATAGATATATATATATGTGTGTGTGTATGTATATATATATATGTATATATATATATATATATATATATATATATATATATATATATATATATATATATATATATATATATATATTGGAATTCTTTCAACCATATATATATATATATATATATATATATATATATATATATATATGTATATATGTGTGTATATATATATACATATATATATATATATATATATATATATATATATATATATATATATATATATATATATATATATATATATATATATATATATATATTGGAATTCTTTCAACCATAAAATTATTCAAGATGTTATTGAAAAAAAATTTTTAAAACAAAAAAAAACCTTTAGTCCCAAGCCCTTCGTTGGGAAATTTCTGTTTTGTAAGGCAGTCAATTCCTTGCAATTACCATATTAGGATATTATATATATATATATATATATATATATATATATATATATATATATATATATATTAAAGTGTTAAGTTATTTAAAAAAAGCAATAAAGTGCTCGATTTTAGGTCATAATCTAAAGTATTTTATTTAAAAGCTATACATTACAGTGTTCGTTGGGTTTATCGAAGTTTCAAATCCAGCATGACCAGATCGATATATATATATATATATATATATATATATATATATATATATATATACTTCTGTCCAGCGGATTTGTCGCTAGAAAAACCTATTTTTACCATTGCTTTTATTAAAGTTTAATAATAATAATAAGCTATATAGTTATACCTTTTGTTGTTGCTTTTTTAGTTCGTTAAATTCCGTCAAGTCTTCTTTTCTGTGTTGGTGTATAATAAGATTTTGTATTTTTTTTTTCAAATAAAAATACAAATGGCCGCCAGCGATGAAAAAATGGAATGAAAGTTACATTTTAAAATAAAATAAAATTCTAATTTTATTTTAAGATTAAAAATGCAATTTTATACAAAAGTGTACGAAAAATCAAACGAATTGAGATTTGTAAACGGCCATATTTTAAAATTGAACCGATTTCTTTAATGTGCTGTTAATTTGTTACTGTTAAAAGCGACTCTATGTAAGTGTTCTGACATCTTTTCAAATGAGAGGTCAACAACTAAAACTAAGGAGGTCTATAGAACACTACTAAAACAATCCCTTCCGTGGAGGGGTAGGGTTAACCCTTCTCCTAACAACAACAACAATAACCAGCACCTCGAGGGGGGGGGGGTCGAAGGTAAATAAGCGCCAGCTCAATCTATGGCAGATGTGGTGTTTTTTTTTTGGTTTTATATAAGGTAAATACCTTACCTCCACGTGGCTAAGTCAAGCAGAAAAAAGGGTATGTGTGTAATCAAATCAAGTTATACCAAAGTGTTATTCCGTTCGTTTTTTTGGAGAGGGGTTGCAATCATGGCAGCCCCTGACATCATGTCATTTATATATATACAAATATGTGTTCTTGTTTGTTGTACCTTTATACACGCGGGATTGTTTTGTCGTTTATTTTTCTAAAAGAGTGTCGAAAGCCTCTCTTCTTTAACTAGATATTCGTTCATCTCTATTTTCGTCAGTCTCTTTAATGTTCTTTTTATACCTACATGTCAGAAAAGAAAATACTCACCCTTTCCTGATTTTATGGATTTTTCTAATTCTTTCTCTCAATATTTCATTCTAACTTTGATCATCGGTTTTTATTAGATACTTTCACTTTCTCTATCCCTCTGCGTCTCTATCAGCCTCCCTCTCTCTCCCTCTTTCTCGTTCTTTTACTCTCTCTCACCCTCTCTCTCTCTCTCTTTATAGTTTTAGTCTTTCACTCTATCTCTCTCGCACGACCCCACCCCCTCTCTCTCTCTCTCTCTACTATGTGCACTTCAATTGCAGTAGGCGATTTCAACTCACGTTGCAAATCTCGCCGTATCCGATATTATCGACGAGGTTTTTGTTTTATATAATACACTATCGCGTCTGTCTGTCTGTCTTTATATATGTATGTATGTATGCATGTATGTATGTATGTATGTATGTGTGTCTAACTGTCCGTCTGTCTGTCAGAATATAAATTACGAGCAGTGCATCATTTTTTAAAAGACTTTTCTTCGTTCGTCAAAGAACAGTCGAATGAATGGAGAACAGACCAAGTAAAAGAAATACGTAGGGAAAATGGAAAGAGGAACTGGATAGAATGGGAGTGGGAGAAGGCGCATGAAAAATGGGTGGGAGGAGGTTAAAACGAGAGGGGTGACTTCAACGTCATTAATATTCATGATCGAAGAACTCGCTTTGAAGAATGCAACAGAAACCACAAGAAAGCGGTTAATGAAGCCACATCAAAGTCACAATACATGAATATATACAACTGTATTAATTGCTATATAAGAGTGCTCAATATCGATGATAGAGCGTATGTTGTTACAGTCATAGAATCAGCAATGCATGATGACCGTCATCAGTACATAATTTTTAATATTGAACAGTTTTAAAATGCCGTTCATACCCGTCGAGGATATGTCCTCGGCAATCAGTTCGAGAGTGGCTTTGTTGCTGTCGGACTGAGGTGGGGATCACCTCTTCAGTCTTAGGGGGGTCCACCCTCCTAGATTTTAACTATTCTCTTTGAGAAGTGGTTAGTTTATTGCTAATCGCCTGAGGCGCCCCTAACGAGTAATGCCGACGGAACGCTCAGATATTTTTGTAGGCTAGAGTGCACTTCCTCTCGTGCATTGGCTTTTCAAATCCCTACCTGACCTTGTGTCTAACCTGACGGGCAAAAAAAACATAGATATTATGTTTGCGAAAACAATATCACCAGTTTTGGGAGATTTGAAGCACTTACAATTTGATAAAGAGGTCTTACCTCGAAATATATCATGGAACACGGTTACACACATTAGATCATTGTGTAGAAGTTGACACTAAATCAAGTAAGATTTAGCAAATAAATCTTTTAATAAATAAATGAAGGACAAAAAATTATTTGTTATTTTCTTCTCTTTCAACACCAACATATTTCCACTTCCTGCATTGTGATAACCTTTTTTGACTCCTATATATATATATATATATATATATATATATATATATATAAATATCTTGGCATTTTGGCCAAGATCAAAGTGTAGTATCTGTTCCGATGGATACTACACCCATAGACTGGTATCGTCTTGGCCTTCGGAGCTTGATTTACGCCGGTCTATGGGATGGTCCACCCTCCCAGGCTTTGCCTCCCCTCTTTGGGGAGGAGTAAGTTTATTGCTTACTGCCTGAGGCGCCCCTACCTGGGAATGCCGACGGGGCTGCCCAGGCATTTTTTGTAGGCCAGAGAGCTCACCTTCTCGGGGGCTGGCTTTTCAAATCCCACTTTCCCGACCTTGTGTCGCATCTTACCTTGTGGGAGGAAGATAAATAAAATAAATATATAAATAATTTATTTGCAAACTATGTTACATATTTCAGAATCGTAGCGCGGTTTCATCCAGATGGGTTGACTTTTTACATTTTACAACCCATCTAGATGAAACTGTGTATTAGCTCTCACTCTTTTGCGATCGAGTACTCGATTGATTTCTTTTCAATATAAATTGACTCACACTAGAGAGAGAGAGAGAGAGAGAGAGAGAGAGAGAAATATATAGTGATAATTAGAAGCTTATACCTCTAACATAGCAACAGTTTGATAGATCATACTGGAACAAATGTATATTTGTAGTGTTCCCTGGAGTTTGAGTGACATGTCTCCCCAGATTTCCAGCACTCTCTGCTTCTTTTAATACTATTGCAAATCAGTTTGCATTCTCGAAACAGCCATTGACTATTGATTTCTTGCCGATACGGCCATTGGTTTTCTCTGGAATCTGCGTGGTTCTAGTACTCTTCACGCCGCTCTAGTAGAGGTCTAGATGGTGCTCTTTCTTCCTCAGTTTTTCCATCCTTCCTGACTTTTCATTACCATTTTCTGTGCCACTAACAGAAACTGGGGAGTGGCACATTATGTGATTAGTCAATTCGACTCTGACAGTTTCAGTTCTCTTGGTTTTGTCTAATGTTCTTTCTATGTTTCTAGTTGTGTTTAAACAGTGTTATTTTATTTCAGTTTATCTGTGATTGGCTTATCTGATAATGTTAATTGGATTCTCCACTCAAGGATTTTTCTTAATATTTCAGCTGTTTCCATCAGTATCATATTTTGTATGATGTTAATTGTCTCTTTGATTGTTCCTAGTGGTTCTATTATTATTGGTATCATATATCATGTCTGGTCTTCTTGCTTGAATGAGTTTCTCCATAGGTATTTCCATGTACGATAGAATTTTATGATTTTAATTTTGCAATCCTGGCTCCTGTTTATGTTGTGTCTTGATGTTTAAAGTGCATTCGTTTTCCTAGTTTCCAGTGGACCACCTTCCCAACACACTAATGTCTGTTTTCATATTCTTTGAGGGATAAATTGCTGCATTCACTTATGATGTAATTTAATGTTTCGGCTATTTGTCCACAGAATCAGCATTTTTTTGTTTTTCTGGATCTTGTCTATCCTGTCTTCTATGTAGTTCATTCTGGTCACATTGTTTTGTCCGGCATTCACTAGAAATTTCATTTCTCTATTCAAGTGTCCTATTCATAGTAATGTTCAGGTGTTTACGTGTTCTATTTCTTTGGTCAGTCTTATAAAGCATCTATATAGATGCTTCTTTATCCATTTTGCTTTCTTTGCCTTTCTCTTTTCTGCTAGTCTTTCATGTAACGCAGTCTCCATGTATTCCTTGTGTATTATCTATATATTAATACGATAGCGTGTGTGTTCGTATGTCACGCTTATATCAAAAGCTCTGCGCATCCGTGCTGCACCTAGATTTGGAAAAGCATTCAAGTCACCTAATTTTCGTAAAATTTTCAATATTTTGACATCGTTTTTTGACGTCGGCCTGACTGGTTTATAGTTCGATCCCAACCAACCTCTAAGATTTTTTTTTCTACATCGAAGGGGGGGAGGTAGGGAGGGGACGACCTAGAAGACACATATTATAGCGTGTGTGTTATTTTGTGTGTCATGCTTACATCAAAAGCAACGACCTTCCGAATCTTTGTATGCTACTCATGAATTGCTACTCATGAATTGGAACCTGAGAAGAGGAACTACCTTCACTAGAAATATTGTATATAAAGAAGTTGTGTAAATTGTTTCACGTATTGTTCATTTTTTTAAATAAATATACAAGTCAAATCTCATCATATTTTATTCAAACATGTATAGGTTAGGAACAAGATAATTAGTATTGAAAACATCATTTCGTGTAATTTACATGGGTCCCGCTAGTTATTATTATTATTATTATTATTATTATTATTATTATTATTATTATTATTATTTATACTCACGAGAAGTTTCATCATCAGTGATTGCTCACTGATAATAACCGGTGGTGTTCCTTGGAGTCTGAGTGACAACAAGCCTCACTAGATTTCCAGTACTCTCCACCTCTTTTCGATAACTGACTTTGCGGTATCGCAACAGCCGCTTACCATTGATTTCTCACTGGTAACGACTATTGGTCTCCTCTGGGATTTGGGTGGCAATAAGCCTCCCTAAGGTCCCAATACTCTCCGCACTCTTCTAGTGGAGGTCTGGTTAGTGCTATCCCTCCTCAGTCTTCCCACCATCCTTGATCCTTCACGATTATTGTCTGTGGTATCAGTCGAGGTTAGTGCCATCACTTGGGGGGAGGGCACAGTTTATGACATTTCTTGCAGTTTCTTTTCCTTGGTTCGGCGGTGGTGTTATTCCTGTAGGTTTGTTTTCTATTGTAACTTCCATGTGACTGGTTACTGTTCGTAGCTTATGTGGGTTAGTTTCCAGTTTCAAGGATTTTCCTTAAGATTGCAGATATTTTGATCATTGCCGTCCTTTGTATGATCTCAGTGATCGCTTTGATTCCAATTTCTCCCAATTTTTTTTCCAAGTATTTTGGATTGTTCCTAGTGCTCCTACGATTATTGGTATCATATTGACTTTCATAATACTCAATATCCTTTTCAATTCTTTGGCAAGTTCTGTTTAATTGCTTTGTTTTTCCGTCTCCTTGATCTTCACTCGGTGGTCTGCTGATACAGCAAAATCTACGATTTGGCGGGATATTTCCTTCTTGTTGACTATTATGACATCCGGTCTCCTTGCTTGTATGAGTTTATCTGTTTGCACCTCCATGTCATGAAGGATTTTTTGACTTTCGTTTTCCAATACTGTCTCTGGTTTATGTTTGTACCATTTGTCCGCATCTTCGAAATGCAGTCGTTTGCTTTCCCCATACAGTCATGTCTGTTCTTGTATTCTTTTTAGGCTAGTTTGCTGCATTCACTTATTATGTGATTTACTGTTTCGTTTCTTTGCCCACACAATCTGCATTTACTGTTTTCCTGGGTGTTATCTATTTCAGCTTTAATGTAGTTAATCCTAATTGTTCTGTGTAGTTGTCAGTAGAGATTCCGTTTCTCTGTTCAAGTGTCCTTTTCTTAGCCATGCCCAGGAATGTTGGTAGGTCTCTTCTCTTGTCATTCTTATGAAACGTCCATGTAGCTGTTTTTCTTTCTACCTCTATTTTCTTGATTTTTTTGTTTCTGGTTTCGGTGCTTCCTGGGTTGTTCATTGAAACGGTGTCTTTTGCTGCAGTGATCAGCCTTTCTGTGTTCTAGGTATCCAGTACTTTTTTTGTGTCTTCCACACAGTCTTCTATACTTATCAGTTCTCTTCCCCCTTCGTTTCTTTTCGCGTAGAGTCTGTCCATATCATCTTTTGGTGTGTTGTGCATGGTCATTAATTTTCTAGTCTTCTGGTCAAGCTGCCTGAGTTTTTCTTTAGTTCAGTCTATGAATGGCCCAGAGTATCTTATAAGTTATACTGCCCAGGTGTTTATTCCTTTTACTTGATTTATGCTGTATAGTTTCGTTTCTAAAAGTTTCTTTGTTCTCTTCGGGTATTCTTTTCCAGTCTTTTTTTTCATTTCTTATAGCTATCCTGTTCAGATAGCGCCCTCATCTCCTCTTGGTTGGGCAGTTCTATGACCTCTATTGTCTCCATTGTCTCCCTTTTCACATCTAGTAGTGCACACTTTTCCATTCCAAATTCCATTTGAATGTCCTGGCTAAAGATTCTGGTCGTATTATTATTATTATTATTATTGTTGTTGTTGTTGTTGCTGTTGTTGTTGTTGTTGGTGGTGATGCTGGTCTTACACACGTTTCATTACCAGTGATCGCTCACTGGCAAAAGAAGATAGTGTTCTTTTGAGTCTGAGTGATTCAAGTCTCTACAGATTTGCCATACTATCAGCTTCTGTTGCAAATTAATTTGCATTCTTGCAGCAGTTGTTTACAATTGAGTTCTTATTGGTTACAGCTGTTCGTCTTCCAGTAAATGTCTTTAGCACTCAATAAAATTTTCTAAATATTTCAGTTGTTTTCATCAGTATCGTGTTTTGTGTCGTATCAGTCCTCCCTTTGACTCTAATTTCACCTAGTTTTTTTCCAGCTTTCTAGTCCTCTTATAATTATCGGCATTACAGTAATTTTCTTCATGTTCTATATTCCCTTGACCTCTCTGACAAACTCTGTGTATTTGATTAGTTTTTCTGTCTCCGCAATTTTAACCCCGTTTTCTGCTGGGATAGTGAAATGTACTATTTAGCAGGTTTTTCCTTCCTGTTGACTATTATCACTTCCTGTTGACTATTATTACATCCGGGGTTCTTCCTTGGATGAGTTTGTATTTCTATGTTCTATAGGAATTTTATGTTTCGTTTTCCAATAATGGCTCCAATTTGTGCCTATGTCTGTATGTTCAAAATACATTAATTTGTATAGTTCTCAGTGGTCTACCTTTCCAACCCAATCATGTCTGTGTTCATATTCCTTTCTAATTATTCTGCTGCATTGTTTACCGTTTCGTCTCTTTGTCCACAGAGTCTACATTGACTGTTTTGCTGGGTCTTATCTATTCTGGCTTTTATGTAATCCTGATCGAATTGTTTTGTGCAGCTGTCAGTATCGATTCGATTTCTTTGTTCAAGTGTCCTTTTCAAAGCCATGTCCCTGTGTTTGCATGTGCCATTTCTTTGGTTCGTCTTATATATCGTCCATGTAGATGCCTCTCTTTCTTTTTTGTATAGACTATGTCATTATCAGCCTTCGGGTGCACGGCATTAGTTTTCTGATTCTTCGTTTCATGTACTAGAGTTCTTCTTTTGTGCAGTTTATGAAGGATCTACTTAACGATGGATACAGCTAAAGTATTTATTCCTTCTATTTCTCAACTAGATAATTGACTATCACGGAGCTTTCTTGTTCTCTTCTAAGTATCCCTGATCATCTCTTCAATCTCTCTTGATTTGATCGTGTCTGCTTCCAAAGTAGCCAGTTATTTATATTTGACACGTTCACCATCATTTCTCAATCACGCACTTCTATGATTTACGTTCTTTCTAGTTTCCCCTTCTTCATTACAAATAATGCATATTCTTCCATTCCTATATCCATTCTTCACATATTCTTCCATTCCTATATCCATTCTTCACATATTCTTCCATTCCTATATCCATTCTTCACATATTCTTCCATTCCTATATCCATTCTTCACATATTCTTCCATTCCTATATCCATTCTTCAAATATTCTTCCATTCCTATATCCATTCTTCACATATTCTTCCATTCCTATATCCATTCTTCACATATTCTTCCATTCCTATATCCATTCTTCACATATTCTTCCATTCCTATATCCATTCTTCACATATTCTTCCATTCCTATATCCATTCTTCACATATTCTTCCATTCCTATATCCATTCTTCACATATTCTTCCATTCCTATATCCATTCTTCACATATTCTTCCATTCCTATATCCATTCTTCACATATTCTCCCATTCCTATAATGATTCCTCTTGTTCTTATTCATGCTTCTAGCTCCTTTTTATTAGTTGCAAATAGCCCAAGATCATCCACATGCAGAAGATGTTTTTTTTTAGTGTCTGTAAATATGTATATGATATTGTACTTCATGAGTATATCGTTGAGTGGCATCATGGCTATGAAAAAGCTAGTGGAGATAGGGTGTCTCCCTGGAAAATGCCTCTCTGTATTCCTATCTTTGTCAAGTGGTGACCTCTAGTTCTCAATTCTAGTTTCCATATTACCATTGCTTTTTGTACCCTTCCAGTCGAGATCTGGATGGTGCTGTCTCTCATTAGTTTTTCCATCCTCTTAGATCCACCGCTGCCTCAGTGGCACAATGGAAAGGGACCTTTGCATAGGACCACTGAAGATTTTATATGATTATTATATTATCTTATATAATTATTATATTATAATATAGTTATATTTAAAAGTATAGATCACTTTATTTCAATGAAAAAATACTTCTAATCCGATATTTATATGTATATTTTTATATATTTGTAAACAAAAAGGAAGGAAATAATGGCAGAATAATCTGATGTGAAATCGGTTTTATTTAGTTCATATGACGTTTCAGTACAATTTACGACTTCTTCAGATCTGCAAAAGAAACGAGAAAAATGATGTTTTTACATCTGAGATATATTTTACAAATGAATAAGGAATATTATTGATAATTAAAAAGAAGGCATACAGAAGAAAGAAAGACTATTTCACTTACGAAGATTGTCCAGTCATTACTTATACGATATACAAATGCAGGCAAGTGTGTAACTTAAGGTCAACCCATTTAAACACCAAAGTTAAGCAATGTCGTGTCTGGTTTGGATTTAAACGGGTTCCTACTAAGGAATAATAATAGACCATAAGCAATGTCTTCCCCCAACCTGTTCAAAGAGACAGTAAAATAAAAGAAGAAAAACGAAAAGGCCACCGGATTGCTCTAAATATCGGCCAAGATATTTATTAGAGACAGATATTAATACAAATAGATAGAAAAATATAAATAACTAGTAATGGACTGAAATAGATATTAATGAACTGCGATTGATAGACGGATAGATCTTAATTGACTGAGATAGCTAGCTAGCTAGCTAGCTAGCTAGATAGATAGATAGATAGATAGATAGATATTGATGAAATGAGATAAATAGACATATCAATATTAATAAAGTGACATAGATAGATAGATAGATAGATAGATAGATAGATAGATAGATAGATAGATAGATAGATATTGATTGACGGAAAAAGTCTGGAGGTGGTATTAATGGACTGAGATAGATAGACAGATAGATATTAGTGGTCTTAGGTAGATAAAAAGATATTAATGGTCTGAGATAGATAAAAAGATATTAATGGTCTGAGATAGATGGATAGATAAATAGATAGACAAACAGCCAGACAGAATGGACTGAAAAAGGCAGATAATGGACTGAGATAGATAGACATATTTTAATAGACATAGATAAATTGATAGATATTATTTACCTCCTTGCCAGGAGGTTAGACACAAGGTCAGGTGTGGTTTTGAGAAGCCAGTACATGAGAGGAAGGGCACTCTGGCCTACAAAAATGATTGAGCAGTTCCGACGGCATTTCTTGGTAAGGGCGCCTCTGGCGATTAGCAATAAATTAACTCCTTCTCAAAGAGAATGTAAATCCTGGTAGAGTGAACCTCCTATTACTGAATAGAACTATACCTTAGTCCGACAGCAACAAACCCACTATACAACATTGAAAGATAGATATATAGGTAGGTAGGTAGGTAGGTAGGTAGGTAGGTAACTAGATAGATAGATAGATAGATAGATAGATAGATAGATAGATAGATAGATAGATAGATAGACAGATAGATAGATAGATAGATAGATAGATATTAATGGACTGAGACTCACAGATATAAATATTCTGAGATAGATAAATAAATAGATAGATAGATAGACTATAATATAAATTATATTTAATGATATTTAACTTAGAAAGTCTACAATGATAAATACACACACTATTATTTATATGGCCTCCATTTTTTCATTTACTCCTTTACCCTGCGTTGTCGCTGAACTTAATATCGATCGTTGCGATCGATACTTCCATCTCGTGTTGTCAGTGGTAGACAGTGTAGCACTATGAGTAGCAGAAACAGCGGTAGAAGCAGAAGTGGTAGCAGCAACAGGACAAGCGATTCATGTGAACGAAGCAAGATCTATAATGGCTGACAGTTTGCTGAATAGGAATATGGTGTTAGATAGATAGATAGATAGATAGATAGATAGATAGATAGATAGACAGGAAATGAACAGAGTTCATGATACATATGACACTGATGCATAATAAATGTGGCTTATCTATCTATCTTTAATATATTCATTTATTTATGTGATTTATTATTGTTACTAGCAAAAATATGTGAATAGAGGGAGCATCTTTTTGCTAGTAGATTGAACGATTCGATACTACACTGCCCCCCCCCCTCCAATGGATAAGATAATGATAATGATCTCATGACAACAGAACAGATAGTACACCCCCCCTTTCAAAAAAAAGGAGATGGTAATCCTTTGGAGGATGGCATTATGATCACAGAATAGATACTACACTACTACCCCCTCCAAATGAAGGAGAAGATAATGCCTGGGAGGATGGCATCATAACAACAGAACAAATACTACACTAACCCCTTCTTCAAAAAAAGATGAAGGTAATCACTGGGAGGATGGTGTCATGACAACAGATCAGATACTACACTAACCCCTTCCCAAAATAAGGAAGTAATGCCTGGGACGATGGTATCATGATGAACGAACATATACTACATGCCCCCCCCCCCCGAAGGAGAAGATTGTCTCACGGCAACAGAACAGATACTACACTACCCTCCGCCTGAATTGAGGATTGAAAGATAATAAATTAGTCTGTAAATTGAATTGAGCATGAAAAGATAGGAATTGTATAGTTTTGGCTTCAGACAGACAGATACGAAATCTCCATAATAAATATCTGAAAGTATATCATGCCTTTTGTGCGTGCTGTCTTGATTTAGCTTTGTTTCAATTTTTAGAAATGATTTTCATATTATCATTATATACTCGTTTTACCTATCTGGCGTTGTCCGGGAGTATTTTTGCTCTCATTTATGTTTGCCCCTTTTTTTAGGAGGTTAAATGTTAAGTTTTACTATTATGCATTGTTTGGTCATTATGTTATTAATTGAATCAAATTGCTATAAAACTATAACTAAGTGTTGTTAAGCTAATGTTGTGTCAATCTCTGTTTATAAAATGATTACAAAACTTTCAATATTTTAACATATTTTACTAAGAATTTCAAAGCCAGAAATGACTTTCTATTCTACAGTTTAAATGCTTCCAAATTACTTTCAAAGATTAAAGGTTTACAAAGTAATCCTCTTTTTCGACTATTAACAAAAGATTAAAATTGTTGAGTTGTGTACAAAGAAATTGAGATACATTATGGTGGATTTAATTTCATAATTAAATTACACTTTTAAATATTTTTTTACATTCGTTTTATTTCATGCCATTTCATTTTGACTCTCATAAATAATCGATTAATGGTAAATAATAAAATAATAATTTATGTAAGTCACGTAGAAGTGGGAAACACACACACACACATACAGAGTCACACAGAGTTAGACACGAAGTCGGTTTTTAATGTGGGGAAAATCCAGCTTCCAATCCTACTTAGCATTAGGATTTATTTAAATTATTTGGACTATTCAAACTATTATTTTCATCACAACGTTTTGGCCGATGTAACCTCTGATTTTCTTTAGGTGCTTCTTGTCAAACTCGCAAATCTTCATGCCAAACTAGAGAATCTATCAGGAATTTAGAACTGAACCCTTTATTTAATCCATGAAGACGTTGATTGTTCTCGTTCCGTCAGCCATGATCGGGTAGAAATGTTAACCCTTAAATTCTTTATTTTTTATATTGGTTTGACATCAAAGATACTGATTACCTATTTAGCAGGTGTGCTGATGCAACATCATACTAATACCTACTCACACTTGCCAACAGGCTCGTTGCAGATGTGAAACAAGTTGCAGTTTGACACATTTTCGTTAAATATTATATTAAATAGGCATTTTGTTGGAATGTGTCATATTTGAAACAAAAATAATTTCAGGGTCTAGAAGTAATTTTTATTTTATTCTTAGTAGTGCTTGTAGTGAATATTGAACCTTCAGCTTCCAGAAAACGTTCACTTAGAACTGATTGTTACTCAACACTTTTATCCGTTGCACCACATATCCATGGCAGGTGTTATTGAGTTCCTTCCCACCTTAGCAAGATGTGGCACAAGACCAGTGCCCTCGAGGTAACACTCTGTCTACAAAATAGCCATGAACAGACATTCCCCAGTAAGGATGATTATGGCGGTCAATAAACGAACCCCAGCTCAAAGAGAAGAGGTAATGTAAGGAAGGGTGCACGTCTTAAGACTGAGCCGAACCATGCTTCGCTCTGACAAAAGGAGTACTTTGGCTCTACAAAAATAGCAATGAACAGACACAACGACATTTCCCAGTAGGGGTGCCTCGGGTGATCAACAATAAACCACCACCCTCTTTAAAGAGATAATTAATGCCTGGGAAGGTGCACCTCCTAGGACTGAGCTGAACTTATTCCGAGATTAGACGGCCACGATAACAGCCCCTGGTCTGTCAGATTGTGTGTCGAGGCAGACCTTTGATAGTATGACAACTGCAGGGGTTGATGAACTAAAAGCAAAAAAATGTGCATTCATATGCTCAATCCAGAAACAAATAATTTGCATGATTGCTTCCTCAAGTAGATGGCAGTCTGACACTTTTTCTTGTTACTAGTCATTCGCATGAACCTAGCTCTACCAAATATACCGAATATGAAGCACACAACCCTAACCTTTCAGCTGAGTAGAAAGCTGTCCAAAGCAACCACAGACGCAAACATTAGCAGGAAAGATTTGGGTTTCCATATTTTGTGAAGCACAAAGTATTTTGTTCGATCGATTATCTTAAGAAAGGAAAAACCAGCAATAGCGAAGATTATATAGCACTAGCATGGCTACCCGGCGATGCCCGGGTGCAGAATCGAAAAGCAATGTTTGTATATTCAATTGGTTGGCAGATTAAGTTATCACTTTGATCACTGTTCTCACATCACTTGCTTTTATACTCCTAAAAACTCTTATCACCTAAGATTTCCGATAGTGGAGGTAGTGCACACATTAAAAAGTAGATTACAATCTCATAGCTCAATAGTCAGATTAGTATAGCTTTTTCTATGTACAGGTGGGGGGGATTTTTTATACATGGTTTCCCAAGACGAATGGAACCAGGTAAAGTAAATAATATTTTTATTTATCTCCTTTTCTTCAAATACAAACCACAAAAACATAATTGTCGGTTTTATTATTTCTTTTTTTAACACATGGTGTCACACAGCTTTACTCCTTAAGAGGATAATTTCTATAATTTATTTTTTATTTTAGTGTACATTTTTAAAACATGCTTCAAGTTAACAAAACCAAATATACAATCGAATAAAATGCATAATTATCATATGCTGTTTATGAAAAAAAAATATTTTATAAGTAAAAGTTTAAAACTGATATGGAAAGTTTCAAAATTTAAAGAAAGTTTAAGGAAATACAAACTGCAATCATTTAATCAGAAAATCGTCTGGCATTAAGATTGAAAATCTCTTCATAAAATTATTATTTTTTTATTTTGATGTGCATACACACAAAGATTTGTTTTTGCACCGACACGTGATGCTCCTATATAAAGTTGACCATGTGAAAAGCATGGTTCTTCAAGTTGCAATCCGGCAACTTTTAGTGTTTGGCCTTGATTTTTATGGATGGACATAGTGAAACAAACTCGTACAGGAAACTACAACCGCTTAAAGTGAAAGGTATATTTGATGGTATAATTGGTATCCCTGGAATAAAAACAGTTTCACCTTTGCCACAACCAGTGAGAATGATTGCCTCAATAAGGTTTATCATCAATTTACATTTTATTTTAAAGACGTGGAAATCGAACTTTAATGCAATGACTTATACAATTTTTGATCCCAGACAACGCCGAAAAGCACAATTGGTCTCTGTCAATTCTTGATTTCTTCTCCTCTTCCATTTCAACTCGTAAAGCATGTTTGTTTATGTATCGTCCCTATTATATAAAATCATGTTCATCTATGTAGCGCCCCTGTCACATGAAAGAACTCATAAAGCATGTTCATTTATGTAACCGATATATAAAAGAACTCATAGCAATTATGAGTTGACGATTTCTTTAGATAGTGGATAGTAACGAGCATTGGTGGAAAATGGCGGATATTAGCAGGTCGTGGTTGGCATCGTCTACTAAAATGTAAAATTATAAAAATACAGATTAATTTCCTGTTTTTAATTATGAGTTGGCAATTTCTTTACATGGCGGGTAGTGGCAGGCAGTGTCTACTGAAATGTAAAATCTAAAAAATGCTGACTCATTTCCTGTTTTGAATTATGAGTTGGCTATTTCTTCATAGAGCTGACAATGGCGGAGAGTGGCAGGCACTGGCGGGCACTGGTGGGCAGTGTCAACTAAAATGTAAAATCTAATAAATGCTGACTCATTTCTTGTTTTGAAGTATGAGTAGGCTATTTCTTTATAGGGCTGATAATGGCGGACAGTGGTGGACACTGGCGGGCACTGGCGGGCACTGGCGGGCAGTGTCCACTAAAATGTAAAATCTAAAAAATTCTGCCTCATTTCGTGTTTTGAATTATAATTTGGCAATTTCTTTATAGGGTTGACAATGGTGGACAGTAGCGGGCAGTGGCGGACACTGGCGGACAGTGGCTGGCAGTGCCCACTAAAATCTCAAATCTAATAAATGCTGACTTTTTCCTGTTTTGAAGTAAGAGTTGGCTATTTCTTTATAGGGCTGACAATGACGGACAATGGCGGACAGTGGCGGTAAGTGGCGGACACTGATGGGCACTGGCGGGCAGTGTCTACTAAAATGTAAAATCTAAAAAATGCTGACTCATTTTGTGTTTTGAATTATGAGTTGGCTATTTCTTTATAGACGTGGTCTCAAGGCTATACGGTGCAAAATGGTTCACCACGATAGATGTCAAATCTGGTTACTGGTAAATGAAACTGAATGAGAAATCAAAAGGAATTGACAACATTTATCACCCCATTTGGTAGATACATGTTCAATAGATTTCCAATGGGAGTGAAGAGCGCCCAGGATGAATTCCAGCGAGCCATGTTTGAGAACTTTGGAGATATTAAGAATGTTCTCTCTATCTCCGATGACACAATCGTGGACAGCTTTGAAGAAAATGGTAGCGACCATAACCAAGCACCCAATCAGCTCCTTCAAAGAGCAAAAGAAAGGAACTGCAAATTCAACCCAGACAAGTTGGTGGTACACACATCAGAAATACGATTCTTTGGCCACATCATATCCACAGAGATGGTATAAAACCAGACCCCAATAAGTTGGAGGCGATTGCCCAGATCCAACCCCCCAAGGATGAGAAACAGCTATCTTGCTTCTAGTTAATTACCTCAACAAGTTCTCGCCCTATCTCTCAATACTGACAAAGCCATTACAAGATCTGTTGTCTAAGGACAATGATTTTGTCTGGTCATCTCATCAACCAGCAGCATTTGACAACATCAAAGAAGAAATCCAAAGATCTGCCGTACTGAGGTATTTTGACCAAAAGACACCAATCATGATACAAGTGGATGCTTCTGCTGCTGGACTCGGTGCAGCACTCTTGCAGAATGACATGTCGGTTGCTTTTGCAAGCAAAACACTATCTGGACCGGAGACACGATATTCAAATATTGAAAGGGAGATGTTTTCTGTCGTTTTGGGCCTAGAAAGGTTCCATCATTATGTATAGGGTCACAGGGTAACGATTCAGACTGACCACAAGCCATTAGAATCGATCACACTCAAGAACTTGGCACAAGCACCTCCAAGACTGGCAAGGATGCTGCTAAAGATTCAAGGGTATGATTTTGTAATGAAATACAGCCCAGGCAGAGCAGTTCCCATAGCTGACTGTTTGTCAAGAGTGTCACCTAGACCAGGCAATCACATTGAAGGCATCGACCTCAACATCCACATAATGAACACTCAGCTAAGTGCATCACCAACTCGCCTACAAGACATTAAGCTGGAAACCATGAAGGATTCAACTCTAAGAGAACAACACTGTGATGACCGGATGGCCATCAGATCGCTCCGGTTGCTCCAGTTGCTTACTCCCATACTGGAATTTTAGAGATGAAGTTGGGATCCAAGATGGTGTCCTACTGAAAGGCAACAAAATTGTCATACCTGCTTCACTCCAACCAGATGTTCTGCAACAACTGCACTTATCACATCAAGGAGTAGAAAAAAACCCGGCTGCGGGCCAGAACTGCTGTTTACTGGGTAGGAATAAATAAGGACATTGAGAATATGGTTGCAAGATGCCCCACATGTCAAAAGTATCAACCAAGTATCCCATCAGAAACATTGCTTCAACATGAAACCCCTTCTTACCCATGGCAGTATATCAGCACAGATCTCTTCACAATGGAAGGAAATGAGTACGTTTTAATGGTGGACCAATATAGCCGCAGTCCATTTGTACGACACCTGCAGTCACCAACATCTGCTGCAGTGATCAAGCAGATGAAACAAATATTTGAGGAACGAGGTGTTCCTGAAGTGGTGTATAGTGACAATGGGCCTCAGTACACAAGTACGGAATTTGACAACTTTGCAGAGAAGTTCAACTTTAAGCACACAACATCATCACCACATTACCAATGGGTTTGCAGAAAGAATGGTTGGCGTATGCAAGAAGCTACTTCTGAAGGCCCGAGAGACTGACAATGATTGCCATTTGGCGATGATGTCATATAGAGCTACACCGCTTTCAACCAACCTTAAATCTCCAGCCGAACTCCTCAACCGGAGGCCCATCCGAACACCACTAGTCTCTAAGCAACAGCTCGGAGATGAGCAAACCAGAGACATAATGCAATGGAACAAAGACAAGACAAAGGACCGGTATGACCAACGGAATAGCCACCGCCATCCACCATTGCAGGCAGGTCAGCAAGTCCACATCCAAGATGAGAAAACCAAGTTGTGGAAACCTGGAACAGTCACACAAACCACTGCAGAGCCAAGGTCATACCTTGTAGAATCCGCAGATGGCAGTATTCATCGAAGGAACAGACAGTTCCTTAGGCCCGCAAGAGCGGAGTTGACTGAAAGTCTATATAACAATAGACACAACCACCCACTAACAGTTGATACCAATGCACCATCCATTAGTGATGGGATGCGTGTATACTCGAGCGACCATGGTGTGATCTCTACATCTAGCTAACACTTTACGAGCAGCCAATCTGAACCTACATACCCTACACTAGCACATAATGCACAAACTCTGCTCACAACTGCAAGGCCATATGCCGAGCCATATTTGGAGCCACGTCGCCCTGGACGTCCCCGAAAGATACCACAAAGATTGGACTTGTAATGCTTAAAAAAAAAATGAAATAAATAAATTTTAAAAAATCAAATAAAAAAATCACACTTAAACTTTAACTTAAAGAAGAGAGATGTATCAGTATGTCATAGCTGATTTGTTTACCTTTTAAACTTCCAGTAATTATCTGCCCTTAGCTTGTCCCCACTTCCTGTCCGCACTTGTAATGGCGTCCTATGTAAATAAAGTTTGTGTTCATTTACTCTCCGTCTCTGTTTGTTCTTAATCCAAGCCATCCTCGACCGGCAACAACACAACACATGCATGGAGTATTGTTGCCACATCTGGGCTGGTGCATCATCCGCTAGTCTCTCCGTCTTAGACAAGGTCCAAAAAAGAGTCGCCAACTTGATAGGTCCTTCACTATCCACCAAGCTGCAGCTCCTGTCCCATCGCCGTAATGTTGCTTCCTTGTGCCTGTTTTACAAGTACTTCAATGGATTGTGCTCTGATGTGCTCGCTGCTCTGGTACCCCCACGACGTAAACTCACTAGACCAACCCGACACTGCCAAATCCCATCCATACACTGTGGAGGTCCCCAGATGCCGAAGAGCTTTCTACTCCAAAAGCTTCTTTCCTCGTGCTGCTGGACTCTGGAACTCCCTCCCTGCTTCCTGCTTTCCTGACGTTACTGACATGCAAAAATTTAAAACTAATGTAAACAGACATCTCGCTGCGCAGCTCCTAATTTAGGTTGACCCCCCCCCCCAAAAAAAAACCATCACCCTTTTTTCTCAGTATCCCCGTACGTCTACAGTGGCGGCCTGCCTTGTTTGGGGTGAACTATGATAAAAAAAATTTTAAAAAATAGATATTACAAGGTGAGGGAGCTTAAAACATGAAATGAAAATTTCAGATAAAATGAAGATTAGTAACAATACGAACACAAACATATCTCTAAAGCAGAATCAAGATATTTCAGTAGTTTCAATATCTTGGTTCGACTTTAGAGATGTGTTTGTGTTCTATTTTTACTAGTCTGTTGCTATGCTTATCCACTATTGCATACACTAATATTACATATTACACATGGACGGCGGGACCGGGGGGGGGGGGGGGTTCTCAAGCCCCCCCCCTCTTTTTTTGACTTGGCCTCCCTCACTTTACGGTCATCAATAATGAAGTTATATATGCATGTGTTTAACCGCCCCCCCACGTTTTAGGAGAGCCCCCCCCCCCACACACACACACTTTTATAACTGCCACGCCGGTCCTGTATGTAACATTTTTCTATCAAATATTTATATTATATCTGTTTATATGTTAATAATGTTGGATAACAGAAGAATGTAATATTTACAACAAAGGGGAAAGAAAAGGTTTGAATCAGTTTGAGAAACGCCAACAAATAATATTCAAGTCGAACACAAAGATTCTCATCTACGCAGTTTAGTCAGCGATCGTTCTCTTCCAGACAACTTCCGCCGATGACATCATCGATTGGTCGCTTGTCTCGTCAACATCCGGTTGAGATTCTCGATAAGCGTTACTAACCAAGTCGTTTTAGCTTCTCAGCGGCATTACTCGCCTATCTTGCTAGCGAACGCGTACAAACAAGTCGAGATAAAGCTCACGTTTCAAACAGACACAGTTAAACACAAAATATGGCGGTTCACCGTCGAGTGCAAGCCTTGAGAAAATTACTCTGCTTCTATCGGACGCGCACTCTCTCTTCAAACGTCTTTGCAGCAAAACTAACGTCGAATGGCATTGCATTTTGATGCGTCTTCTCATTTATATGTGTAGCTCGGTCCGTCAGTCGGTCGTTCTGTCGCGCAATATCAGCTTCATTCTGAAATGCGCAGATTGAATGGACGCATCTTATTTTATAGAACTGCATATTAGAAAAAAATCACGGTTGTTGCATATTATGGTGTATTACTGTTAAACGCAAATAAATCCTGTTATATTTTTATAAGTAACGTTTCAATTTTGTGTTTATATCTTTGTTTATGATTTTTGATAATTCATAATTCTTATGACGTTTGAAGTGATCGCCCTAAAAGTTCAAAGAAAAATTGAAGAAAATAATAAAGCATTACTTTCATAGCCACTCTGTTGTAAAAAGACATCAACATTTTATTTTTATAATTATTAGCAAAAACATACACCCTCCGGATATTTAATATACTTGAAATGCGTATAAAGAGATTGGTTACTTTTTGGTTCACCTTCAAGAGACGCTCCGATCACGGATGCACTTTTTTATTGCATTATTGGACAGGCCAAGGTCAATCACTGATACCTGCGTCACTCTACTATTCAAAGAATGACATTTTCGGCCCTTATACAAATGAAAGGGCTTCCATACTAAACGAGTTTCATGTGAAAGGCGAATAAATCTTACATTTTTTCTTCTTTTTTTCTTTTTTCATTCTTTCGTTTCTCTTGCATTTCTTCTGTCATTTATTCAACTACCATGGGCGCATTTCAATGAGAACGATCTGCAATTAGCCGTGTATCACATGACATAATTAGGGATATCAATGAGATTGTAAAGTGTCCTCTTCTACAAGACACAACCGACAGATCATAACATTCTAGAAGGCTCACCCGGCGTTGCCCGATAATAAATAACGACTTCTGTGTACTCCTACTCCCAGCCCTGCTACAAATGAATAAAATCATGGACTCGGACTTGCCTTATCTCGTGAAAGAAACTGCCATGGCGAAACTAGTAGTCTATTTTATTTTTTAAAATCTATTAAGATAGGCGGTAGTGCGTTGGGAAAGTGACGAATTATTGGAAGGCGGAGAGAGAATATATAAACCTTAAGCGAAGTGGTTTTAAGAAGAACGGCAATTGAGAGAGAGAGAGAGAGAGAGGTAGAGAGGGGGAGAGGGAGGGGGAGAGGAAAGAGAAGGATAGACAATACACTAAATATATATTAAAATGATTTTATTATTTTGGACAATTACCAGTTTTATAATATTCTGTAATATTCAATTTATCCTTTTCGTCTTTATTTGCGTCATTTATTTGTTTACCTCATCCTCTTACTCGTTTTCTATTACGCTGCTGCGACTACTATTTTTCTACTAGTATTTTTACTATTCTTTTACGTTATTTATTTATTTACGTCAAACTTTTCTCCTTTTACGTTGTTGCGACCATTTCCCCTTCTCCTATTCCCTCCTATATTTTCTCGCCTCATTTGCCCTTCGTCTCACTATCTAAAACATTCCATGTGCAAACAAGCAATCACAATTATAAGAGTCTTAACATGATAACGATACGTGAAGAGGACAAATTAAATATTTACTTCACATTAGAAAAGTAATTAATAATTACTCTGCCTCCTCTGCTGATCATTTCTTTGTAGTGGTACAGTCTGTTAGTTATGACTCTCTCCAATAAGATGTTGAAAACTGCGGAAGAGAGGAAACAGTCTAAGTCTAGTATGAAGCTGACCTGACTTTATATTATTTCTTGCTGTAACATTGTTTTCATCTTCGAGTATTTTAAGGTGTTTTCCGGGGGCATAATATGGACACACACCTCTCATTTAAAACTTAGAATATTTTAGATTTGCATTGACTAAATCCATAGTTATTAGACACTAATTAAGCAAGATTCCCTGAATTTCAATTCCTTCTAAAGATCCCTTAAAATTCAAACATTTTCTACAATCAAAATCATGTAATGGATTTTGATAAAATAATGAATAAGTATTGTAGACATAAGGTTTAGTACCTTTAAATCTTCTTAAGGGGAAATAAAGTTGGTGCAAAACTGTTCGGAAAATTAATTTTCTTTTCTCTATCCTCAATGAATTTATAATTTATACTTTTATATTCTATCTTATATTTCGTTTTGCTCCATTTTATTTTATTCTATTTCATTTTCTATTTTATTCTCAACGGTTTCAAATATGACCACGTGACTTTCCAAATTTTAAATTTCCTTTTCTTTTCTTTTCTTTTCTTCCACATTTCATTCTTCTGAGGTTAAGATCGGATTCTAACTCTGCCTTATGAGATCTCAGTTTATAACAGCTGTTGATCGATAACATCGACATGCCAGTGTCACAGATTTTGTACATGTGTCTATAAATAAAAATAATCATACATATAAAAGCTCTATTTGATATTGAGCACTTTTTATAAGCCCGGTTGAAATTCTTTGGATTCCTATCCTGTGGATGTTTACCTTGCCTGGGGTGTTGTTGTTGTTGTTGTTGTTGTCGTCGTCATCATCATCATCATCATCATCATCATCATCATCATCATCATCATCATCATCATCATCATCATCATCATCATCATCATCATCATCATCATCTATATGTATATAGATATGAATATATATATATATATATATATATATTAACAAAACTTTAATAAAAAATAAGTTATATCATAATAGTGTGTGTATATATATATATATATATATATATATATATATATATATGTGTGTGTGTGTGTATGTGTGTGTGTGTGTGTGTGTGTGTGTGTGTGTACTAGCCAAACCTATCCCCCCTGGCAGCAATTAATTGGGAGTGTGGCGTATAGATAAGAAAGCATGATTTTTACTCAGAGAAGTCCATAATTTTAACAACAAATTTGGGAAATATTTAGATTAACACCCTCTACTAAATACCCCTACTCTAAAAATGAGATTTTACATTTTACGGGTATTCACACGTAATTGCCTCAAAAGTAGCACCTCACGTTTTGTGGGGTTGGTGTTATACAATATGGCCCAAACTTTTAATATTTTTTTATTTACGCCTTAAAAATAAGGTAGTAAAGGAAGTATAGTTAAAAAATATATATAAGATTTTTTTTAATAATAAAATATGGGTAAATTACAGATTAACACTCTCCGTTAACTCACCAAAAATGAGATTCTGCTTTTTTGGCGATTACGCCTAAACACTGTGGAAAACGGAAAGAATTTAGAGTGGGGTTTTATATATATTTAATGTAAAATGTTTCTTCATTTTCGGGCAATTCTAACATTTTAGGGAAGTTTACCAACTGTTGAGGGCCTGTGGACGAGTGGTTATAGCACTTGTCTTTGGGCTGGACGACCCGGGTTCGATCCTACTCACGCATGCGAATTTTCGGGTCTGAAAACTCCCTCTGTCCACCCAGCAGTAAATGGGTACCTAAAACTCAGGGAAGGTTCAAGGCAGCGGAAGGAGAGGGATGGACTCCGCCTTCCATATGCTGTGCCCTAGACACGGTGATTCTAAACAAATCACCGCCGCTACGGCCATGGACAGTGTGCGATGTCGTCCAGGCGACCTTTACCTTACCAATTGTTTACAACTAACCCTAAGTCTGAGTGGCAAAACCACACGTAATCGCCTAAAAAAGTAGCCCCTCCCCGAAAAAAAACCACAACGGATTTAGCTCCTATATAATTTTTTTTTTAGTTAACTGCACCAAAATGCTAGACTGGTCTGGAAATGGGGGATCATTTTACATTGAATTTATATACGAAACTGATACCCAAATTTTAATTCTAAAATAATAGTTTATATTTTCTTTTCTTCTTTCCGTCCAGTTTTTCAGGGCGTTCACACGTAATCGCCTAAGAAAAGCAGAATCTATATTTGGGGGTGGGGTGGAGGTGAGGTGATTTAGCGGGGTGAATCTATTTTTTTTTCTTAATTTTGACAAATCAGTGCTACTAAAATATTGTTTTCATTTGTCAATGGGAATAATGAAAAGGGTTTGTAAGCAATTAAGCCAAAAGTTTGTTTTTGAAACTTTACAAATAACGCATTTATTTAGCTAATTAAAGTAGGTATTTTTTATTTTTCATGGAAAGTGTAGAAACGTGGCGGGCGATGTTAATTTAACTTAATGTGTTTTAATCATTTATCTGATTGATGTATAAATGATTTATGTCATTACTGTAAATATTAACAAAAATATTGCACACAGATGGATAAAATAGAACTATAAAATTACGAATGAATAACACCAAACATTAATTTATCATCAACTGTTGCAAGAATAGTTATGCAAATGAGCCATCCAAACTTATGTGTATAAGACGTTCATCTCTACAATATATACAGAATTTCAAACTACTTAGTTGTATCACTGATTTAAATAGCAGTAACCCGTTTTGATTGTAATATAGTAGTGATGAATGAAATGACTTTCGCATTTATTCATATATATATATATACTATCAATAAATATAGCATTGGTTTTAAATTTTAATGTTTTCCTTCTATCCTTGGGGTATGGTACGGTTTCAATCACCAATAAAAACAATTACATAAAAATACATTAGATATTTAGATGATAAAAATCGTACACATTTCTAGACAGCGAGTGGTAACACGCTGAACTATAGACATCAATATCGAAGGTTCGATCCTTGTCTAAGTTAGCCATGCTGATGACAACTATGAGCAAGAAACACGTGTCCGTGGATTATTTTATGTACGTATAAAAGTAATATATATATATATATATATATATATATATATATATATATATATACATACATATATATATATATATATATATATATATATATATTCATATATATATATATATGTATATATATATATATATATTCATATATATATATATATATATTCATATATATATATATATATATATATATATATATATATATATATATATATATATATATATATATATATATATATATATATATATATATATATATATATATATATATATATTGGGGGAGGGAGTTAATTTGATCACTTATGTCCCACCAAATAACATTTCAGATTCACTGATCTAATATTCTCATTCTAAAGCTGTTCTTCGATTTAACAAAAATGGATCCTCATCCATTTCTTTTTCAGTCCGCCATTTTGTAAGTATTCACCTCTTTATTTCTATACTTACTAAACGTTTTTCATTGTTTTCCCCTATTCTTCCTTTTCGTTTCGAGTGCTAAATCTATTTTGCTCTCGCTCCGTTCTTTGGGTGCCAATTTCTTTTCTGATTTGGATAAAACAATTCCGAGAAAGTTTTTGGATGATTTATCAGGATCACATTTTTTTCAAATGCTACATAGAAATTCAAATGCTGGCCTATTCTTATGTTTACCTTGTTTGAGTTTATAGATGTGTATATTTGTATGTGTTTATGATTTTGTATTTGTTGGCGCCAGGAACTTTTGGTTTGACAGAAATGTTTAATTAAAAGTCAACAACAGCTTTCAATCGTCAAAACTTTGATTGAACTTTGGTCTGTAAATTAAAGAAAGTGCGTGAATCTCTCTTTTCTTTCACCTCATTTCAATCTTTCTTTCCTTCTCTTCCCTATCTCTCTGACTATATATATATATATATATATATATATATATATATATATGCAGACAAAATAATGTATAGTATTTTTTTAATATAATCTATATTAGCGCTTTTTGTATGACCTACGATAATGCACTTTGACAGTTTTTTTTCTGTTAACTTGATACCTATTATTAAAATTTTACAAAAAATCGAAGGTATTTACATTAGCCACCCTTACGCATAGCAGCTGTGTTCCAAAATTCATAATGATCAGTTAATTAATTTAGAAGTAAATACTATAATAAAAACATATGGACGTACATAACTTTTATATATATATATATATATATATATATATATATATATATATATATATATATATATATATACATATATATATATATATTTGTATATATTAATTTTATACGTACATAAATGTAATCCATGGACACGTATTTCTGGCTCACAGCTGTCATCAGCATGGCTAACTTAGACAAGGATCGAATCATCGATATTTATGTCTATAATCCAGCGTTTTACCATTGGACTACGACGCCCTGTCTAGAAATATGTACGATTTTTATCACCTAAATATTTAATGTGTTTTATGTAATTGTTTTTGTTGGTGATTGCAGCGTTCTTTGTTTTACTAGCGTACTACTAATTCGATTATTTCACTTCCTAAGTGATTAAGATGCAGAAAATAGCATTCTTAGTCGCCCCTAACTTTATAGAACGTATTTTTCGTTAATATATATTTATTAATTTTACACGTACATAAAAGCAATTCATGGACACGTGTTTTTTCTCTCTTCTCTCTCTCTCTCTCTCTCTCTCTCTCCCTCTCTCTCTCTCTCTCTCTCTCTCTCTCTATATATATATATATATATATATATATATATAAATCCAAAGAATTTCAGTCGAGCTTATAAAGAGTGCTCAATCAAATAGAGGTTTTATATATATAATTATTTATTTTATTTATACATACATGTAAATAATCTGCGACACTGGCATGTCGATGTTATCGATCAACAGCTGTTAAAAGCTGAAATCTCATCAGACAGAATAATAATCTGATCATTCCTTTAGCGCATATTTAGAAAGAATGAAGTTGGAAGAAAAGAAAAGAAAAGAAACCTTTAGCGCATATTTAGAAAGAATGAAGTTGGAAGAAAAGAAAAGAAAAGAAACTGTCGAAAATAAAATATAATGTAAACTCATGTTGTGAATGCAGAGAAGAAAAGAAAAGGGGATCAAATTGTCGTGGCACATTTTAACGGCAAGTTAATGTCGGGGTGTGTGTTCAGATTTACTTCTGCACGTCAATATTCTGAGCGATATGGAAGTGGGACGGAAGAAGCAGTCTTTAGCCAAGTCTTGATTCTAGGTGGAGTATGTGGTGTGTGTTAAGTCATCTAGATTTAGTCGAGTGGATTTTAAATCTTTATTATCTTTTTTTATTATTTGTTTCAGTTTTTTAGCAATAAAATAAAAAGGATGATAACATGACCATGCACAACGCACTACACACAAAAGACGATACAGACAAACTCTACATGAAAAGAAACGAAGGGGGAAGAGGACTGGTAAGTAGAGAAGTTTGTGTGGAAAACTAAAAAAAAAGAGCAGAGAAATACATAACTCAGAACACGAAAAGGCTAATCATCGCAGCAAGAGACACTGTTCCATGGAACAACTCGGGAAGCACCGAAACCAGAAACAAAACGACAAGAAAAGAAAAGTGGGAAGAAAAACAACTACATGGACGCTTCAGAAGACTGACAAGAGAAGAAACCAACGAAAATAGCTGGGCATGGCTAAGAAACGGAAAACAGTAAATGCAGACTGTGTAGAAAAAGAGACGAAACGCTAAATCATATAAGTGAATATAGCAAACTAGCCCCAAAAGAATACAAGCACAGACATGACTGTGTGGGGAAAGCAGTACACCGGGAACTGAATTTCGAACACGCAAGAAAATGGTACAAACATAAACTTGAAAGAGTACTGGAAAACGAAAAACAAAATAATCTGGTATATAGATATACAAACAGATAAACTTATACAAGCAAGGAGACCGGATGTTTTAAGAATCAACAAGCAGGGGAAATCTTGCAAAATCATAGACATGCGTTCTAGAAGATCAAGGAATATAGAGTATGAAGAACGTCAGCATAATACCAATAATCGTAGGAGCACTAGAAACAATCCCAAACAAATCTGGGAAAAAGACAGAAAGAAATTGGTATAAAAGGGATCATTGAAATTATATAAAGGACGGCAATGATCAAAACAGCTGCAATCTTAAGGAAACTCCTCGAATGCGGAAACCAACCCGCATAAGCTACGAAGGGTCACATGAAATCTACAACAAGAAGAAAACAAAACCACAGAAAGCGCACCACATAACAAACCAAGTAACAGAAAATGCATAACATCACTTCATTAGTTCTCCTCCAATAAATTACACCGGCCTCAGCTGACACCACAGTGAACCAATGAATAGAAATTGCAAGAAACACCATAAGCTCTCCACATCTGCCTCCTCCCGCTTTCCCCTTCTCCTTCCCCCAAAAATATTTAAAATACATTTTTAATTTTAAAAATAGCGCCAGCCTAGGCTGATACCACACAAAATATTTGCAGAGGGTCAAGGAGAATAAGAAGACAGAGGAGGGGCAGCACAAACCAGACCTCCATTGGAAGCGCGGAGAGTGCTGGGACATTGGGGAGGCTTATTGGCACCCAAATCCCAGAGAAGACCAATGGTCCTTACCAGCGAGAAATCAATGGTAAACGGCTGTTGCGATGCTGCAACGTTATTTGCGGTTGCTATCGAATAGAGGTGGAAAATACTGGGAATCTAGGGAGACTTGGTGTCGCTCAGACTCCAGGGAATATCACCGGTTGTTGTCGGTGACCAATTACTGATGATGACCTGTGTGAGAACTCCTAGTGAGTACAAATAATAATAATAATAATAATAATAATAATAATAATAATAATAATAATAATAATAATAATAATAATAATAATCTTGATTAGCGCAATAAAGTTATTAAAGCTGCTGCCAATACTGTCAAATCTATTCGGAGTAGAAAAACAGAAAAAGGAAGTACAGAAAAAGCCCTGGTAGAGGAAACGTTTAAATGGTCAGATAAAACAACATAGGTTGGCTTTAAGTAAAGTGCAACTGTCGAAAATGGCAAACTCAAAAGTCAGAGCGCTTGTGAAAGACTAATCCGTACGTTTTACATACACCAAAAAGTGTAATTGAAAAAATGAAACAGCGGGTCGTAGCTAAGACAGCCAAAGTTAAACGTTACAGCGACAAAATTGAGCAGTATCGGCAAAACAGACTGTTTGAGAACAACCAGAATCTCCTTTTTGAACAACTAGAAGGAATTGAAAGAGGGAATTACGTTATACCTGATTCTTTATGGTCATCTGTGAATAGTAAGTGGTGCACTGTAAGAAATCCTTATTCAAGTTCATATCCTGCCTTCACATTACGTAAGAGAAGTGTCATTGGGATCAAACTAATGACAAAAAGCAAAGGGGAAAGACTATCGCCCTGGAAATTTCCTGTCCTGATTTTCACTTTTCCTAATGCAACACCTCCTGATATTAAATTGGTTTCTCAATTCTTCATGCTATTCTTTGAAGCTGTTTAAATGTTGGGCTCTATTCCGAAAATCTCCAAGCATTTGTGTATCCATGAATGAGAGGCCATGTCAAATCATTTCTTGTAATCAACCATGGCTAGCTTAGTAGTTCTTCGTTTGCAGTTTATCAGGATCATTTTATCGATCAGAAGCTGATCTTTGGTGTTATGTGATTTTTTTTCGGTAGCCTTTCTGTTCCTCAGGCAGCAAATTGTTTTTGTCGAAATGACCATTAATACTTTCAGACAATATGCTAGTGAAAAGTTTCCACATAACTGAGAGACAAGTGATTGGTCTAAAGTTCGTCACTTCACCCCTTTTGTCTTATCTTTTATGATCAAGACTGTAGTGCCCTTTGTCAGCCATTCAGGGGAGCTACCTTTCGTCAAACAGGCATTTATCATTTCTGCAAAACGTTGGTGAAGATCCGGAAGGTTTTTAAACAATTATCCCTGAACTCCGTCATGTCCACGTGCTTTCAAATTCCTTCAGCATCTCAACGATGACTATTATATTCGTTCGTCGTTCTACTCTAGAGAACACCACCCTTTCAATTTCTTTGATCCATTCTGCATCATCTTGATGCTTTACTTCCTTTTCCCAAATGCCTTTCTAGAATGCACTAGGTTGGTGTTTAATGTGATAAAAACCCAGCTCCCCAACACGGCGCACTCTGGATTGATACACAAATAAAATTGCCTGAGTATAGAAGGATTTGTTCTCTACTGACCGGTGACATAAAAGATGGAGTGTAGTATCGGAGCAGTAATTGGTAATTTTTCTGCCACCTATGCTGATCATTTCTAGAATATTTGGTGCGACGGAAGAAGATGGCATAATATAAGTTGTTTAAAATATACTTTTTAATCTTGTATATCGTAAATTTCCCTTAATGTATGTGTGATAGTGCACCTTGTTCTTCATGAAAATGAGATAAACACTATCCCTGTGACAGGAGCACATACAAATTAAGCCTGGGCCTTGTGTTGCCACAAACACAAAACCATGACAAATATCTGCAAGTGAAAAAGAAAGCTGTCAAACTCAGAGGAACGATATGAGTGTTATGATAGGCAGGTGCTCCCTCGTTGGCCAATATGGGGGGCCCGGTCCGCGTCCTGCAAATGTTGGCTCTTTGAGTTTTAAGAACAATATCACGGACCAAAAACATGGTAAGTAACCTATCTAATTCCAAGTACGACAAGGACACAGACCAAACACAAGAAAGCGGGAATGAAAAGAACAAGCCAAAATGTCATATAAAGAAATGGACTACAAAAGAGAACAGATTGGTAATGGAATGCTACTACAAAAGCCGCCCCCCACAAATAGAGGCTACCGAATACGAATGAAACATCTATTCTACTGACTACCATACAACGGAACAAAAGATAGCAGATCAAGCAAGACATATCCTCAAGAGAGTGTGGTTCTCGGGTTGGAATTAACGGAAATGAAACAAAAGATAAATGGCGGAACAGATCAAGCAACACAACTTGACGAAAACTCCAGGAAGAAAACGGGCAAGGGATAAACACTGAAATTGAAAGAACTCACCGGGGAAGAAACAAGAGAAGTCGAAAACACTAAACGATTTATCTCGGAAAACAAAACAAAACTCTCATCCTTAAGAGACGAAAATTGAAAGAAGTTAAAGTTGAAGCAGATAAATAAACAGACTCCTCGCATACATCCCAACAGATATTATCACAGGCATAAAACAACTTTATATATGCGGGGGCAAAATAAATAAGTATGAAAAAAACTGGTCAAGAGAATGGACCGACAAAGCCTGGATGGGAAATCAGACTGGAAACCCAGATCACCAAACTTCGAAAAGAATCTAAAACCGTAAACAGGATAGAAGAGAACAGGAAACGATGGAAGAGCGGAAATCTTAATCACAAGGAAATACTTAATAAGAAACATTAAGAACTAAAACAAAAGATAGCAGCAATAGAAGGAAGATTGGGATGATATAGATATGAATCGGAACAGCACGAACAGAACAGGACCTTTGAAAACAGTTTTACAAAAACGTATTCAGAGAAAGAACGACAACAGAACAACAGGGTCCGACAGAGACAAAACACTTCTGGAGAAAGATATGGTAAAAGCCTAAAAAACACAACACAAATGCCAAATGGCTGACAAACATTAAAGATAAACTGCAGGAAATTGAAGAGGAAATTGAAACAGAAATTAATGAAAAAACGATTAAGACAAACCTAAGGAAAATGGCAAATCGGAAAGCATGATAAAATACATGCGTACTGGTTTTAAAAATTCACGACCCTACATGAAACGGTAGCGCAGAAGCTGAGAGGAGGCATCCACAAATCAGACGTACCAGATGGGATGACCGAAGGAAGGACAACGCTAATACAAAAAGATGCCAAAAGGGAACGATCCTAAGCAACTACAGGCCAATAATCTGTTTACAAACAATGTGTAAAATCCTAACGTCACAACTGAGAGAACAAACTTATCAATCCCTGAACAATTGTGGAGTGTTCTCTGAGGAACAAAAAGAATGTCGGAAAGGGAAAATAGGGAAGACTGATCTGCTATACATAGATCAAAAGATCCTGAGGAGGTAAAAAGCAGAAAAAAGAACATAGCCATGGCATGGATCGATTACAAGAATACTTACGATAGAATCCATCAAGCATGGATAAGTGAATGCTTAAAAATATACAAGATACAGGACAGGATCATTAATCCTATTAAGAAAGCAATGAAAACATGGAGACTAGAACTGAAAGCTGGAGGGCAACACCTGACTGAGATAAAAATATAGTATAGAAGACTGTGTTGAAGACACAAAAAAGAGCTGAAAAAACACATAACCCAAAACACGAAAAGGCAATAGACACCGTCCCAACGAACAACTCGGGAAGCACAGAAACCAGAAACAAAACGACAAAAAAACAAAAGTGGGGGAAAAAACTACTACATGGACGCATCATAAGACTAATAAGAGAAGAATCCTAAGAGAATAGCTAGGTATGGCTAAGAAAAAGACACTTGAACAAGGAAACGAAATTTTTACTGATGGCTGCACAGAACAATGCGATTAGGACTAACTACATTAAAGCTAAAATAGATAAAACCCAGGAAAACAGTAAATGCAGACTGTGTAGACAAAAAGACGAAACGCTAAATCATATAATAAGTGAATGCAGCAAACTAGCCCAAAAAAGAATACAAGAACAAACATGACTGTGTGGGGAAAGCAGTACACTGAGAACTGTGCAAACGATTGCATTTTGAACACGCATACAAATGGTACAAACATAAACTAGAGACATTACTGGAAAACGAAAAACACAATTTTGGGATATGCATGTACAAACAGATAAACTCATACAAGCAAGGAGACCTCAGCTTATAATAATCGACAAGAAGGAAAAAATCCTGCAAAATCGTAGACTTCGCCGTTTCAGTAGACCACGAGTGAAGATGAAGAAGATGGCAAAACGAAGCAAATTCACGGAACTTGCCAGAGTACTGAAATGAATATGGAGCATGAAGAAAGTCAATATAATATCAATAATCATAGGAGCACTAGGAACAGTCACAAACAATCTGGAGAAATTGGAATCAAAGGGTTCACTGAGACCATACAAAGAAACTTACTCGCATAAGCTATTAATGATAACTTGTCACATGGAAATTACAATAGGAAGAAAACCAAATGACAGGAACAACAACAGTGCACAATCCAAGGGACAGCAACAGCAAGAAATATCATAAACTGACCCCCCCCCCCAATAAAAAGAAAATAAAAAAATGATGGCGCCGGCCTCGGTTGACACTAACAAAATCGTTGGAGAAGGTCAAGGAGGATGAGAAGACAAAGGAAGAACAGCACAAACCAGACCTCCACTGGAAGAGTGCTGAGAGTGCTGAGACCTTAGAGAGAGAGGCTTGTTGCCACCCAAATCCCAGGGGCGACCAATGGCCGTTGCTAGCGAGAAATCAATAGTAGACGGCTGTTGCGATACCGCAAAGTCATTCGCGGTGGTGATCGAAAAGAGGTAAAGAGTACTGGAAATCTGGGGAGGATTGTTGTCACTCAGACTCCAGGGAACATCATTGGTTGTTGTTGGTGAGCAATCACTTGTCTGATAACTTCTGATAAGCAGAAATAATTTAACTTCACATAAAGAGATTTCATTTCTTTTTTACGCATTCTGTTTTCTTCTTTTTAATTAAAAACAAAACCTCTTTTATCCCTCGAAATGGGCAACGACGATTAACTGTGGTTTTATAATAATATTGTGAATTATGCAAATTTGAAGACTTGAAATATTGTGAATTATGCGAATTTGAAGACTTGAAAAATTGTGAATTATGCGACTTGAAAAATTGTGAATTATGCGACTTGAAATATTGTGAATTATGCGAATTTGAAGACTTAAAAAATTGTGAATTATGCGAACTTGAAGAATTGAAAAATTGTGAATTATGCGAATTTAGAAGAATTGAAAAATTGTGAATTATGCGAATTTGAAGAATTGAAAAATTGTGAATCATGCGAATTTGAAGAATTGAAAAATTGTGAATCATGCGAATTTGAAGAATTGAAAAATTGTGAATCGTGCGAATTTAAAGAATTGAAAAATTGTGAATCGTGCGAATTTGAAGAATTGAACAATTGTGAATCGTGCGAATTTGAAGAATTGAAAAATTGTGAATCGTGCGAATTTGAAGAATTGAAAAATTGTGAATCGTGCGAATTTGAAGAATTGAAAAATTGTGAATCGTGCGAATTTGAAGAATTGAAAAATTGTGAATCGTGCGAATTTGAAGAATTGAAAAATTGTGAATCGTGCGAATTTGAAGAATTGAAAAATTGTGAATCGTGCGAATTTGAAGAATTGAAAAATTGTGAATTATGCGAATTTGAAGAATTGAAAAATTGTGAATTATGCGACTTGAAAAATTGTGAATTATGCGACTTGAAATATTGTGAATTATGCGAATTTTAAGACTTGAAAAATTGTGAATTATGCGAACTTGAAGAATTGAAAAATTGTGAATTATGCGAATTTGAAGAATTGAAAAATTGTGAATCATGCGAATTTGAAGAATTGAAAAATTGTGAATCATGCGAATTTGAAGAATTGAAAAATTGTGAATCGTGCAAATTTGAAGAATTGAAAAATTGTGAATCATGCGAATTTGAAGAATTTAAAAATTGTGAATGTGTGCGAATTTGAAGAATTGAAAAATTGTGAATCGTGCGAATTTGAAGAATTGAAAAATTGTGAATCGTGCGAATTTGAAGAATTGAAAAATTGTGAATCGTGCGAATTTGAAGAATTGAAAAATTGTGAATCGTGCGAATTTGAAGAATTGAAAAATTGTGAATCGTGCGAATTTGAAGAATTGAAAAATTGTGAATCGTGCGAATTTGAAGAATTGAAAAATTGTGAATCATGCGAATTTGAAGAATTGAAAAATTGTGAATCGTGCGAATTTGAAGAATTGAAAAATTGTGAATCGTGCGAATTTGAAGAATTGAAAAATTGTGAATCGTGCGAATTTGAAGAATTGAAAAATTGTGAATCGTGCGAATTTGAAGAATTGAAAAATTGTGAATCGTGCGAATTTGAAGAATTGAAAAATTGTGAATCGTGCGAATTTGAAGAATTGAAAAATTGTGAATCGTGCGAATTTGAAGAATTGAAAAATTGTGAATCATGCGAATTTGAAGAATTGAAAAATTGTTAATCGGGCGAATTTGAAGAATTGAAAAATGTTTATCCTTCGAACCGAGTTACGAGCTATCGTGTTACAATAATGTCGTGAGGTATGCGATCTTTTCTTTTTTAATTTCAAAACTGTTCATCCCTTTAACCGGGCTGCGACGATTAATGTGATTCTACAATAATATCGTAGGGTGTGTGATCTTTCCTTTTTTAATTTCAAAACTGTTCATCCTTTTAACCGGGCTGCGACGATTAATGTGATTCTACAATAATATCGTGAGGTATGTGATCTTTCCTTTTTTAATTTCAAAACTGTTCATCCCTTTAACCGGGCTGCGACGATTAATGTGATTCTACAATAATATCGTGAGGTATGCGATCTTTCCTTTTTTTTATTTCAAAACTGTTCACCCCTTTAACCGGGCTGCGACGATTAATGTGATTCTACAATAATATCGTGAGGTATGTGATCTTTCCTTTTTTAATTTCAAAACTGTTCATCCCTTTAACCGGGCTGCGACGATTAATGTGATTCTACAATAATATCGTGAGGTATGTGATCTTTCCTTTTTTAATTTCAAAACTGTTCATCCCTTTAACCGGGCTGCGACGATTAATGCGATTCTACAATAATATCGTGGGGTATGTGATCTTTCCCCTTTTTAATGAATTTAAAATTGTCTATCCCTCGAAATGGAAAACAACGATTAATTGGTTTTCACAATAATGTTATGGGGACTGCGTTCGCGACGGACATCCATAAACAGCAAATATAACGGTTTACTTTATTTTTTATTAGGTAGGAAAATGATACTGACAGATATTACAAATTAAAAATAGTCATATGGGTTTCAGACCTGGGAGCAGGAGTTTCGTTTTTCATGTTTTACAGATCAACGCCGGCTTCGATCCCGCTAGTCCGAACATACTTAGGGAGACTTATGTCTGAGGTTCGATCCTTAAAACCCCGATATTTTTCTTATTCTCTGATGACTTGACGAACGAAACCTGGCTATCTCCAGCGGAATTCAGTAATGTATGTAAATAAAATAATAGATATTTTGTTCTTGTATGACTTATGATCGAACACTTTGATAGATTTTTTCTGCTAGCACGAGACACATACGTGTGTACAAAATATTACATTTTTTGTGAGCAACTTATTTTTCGTACTTTTTTTTAAGTAAAAGGGGACAAATGTGTTTCGGTTTCCTCTGCTAAAATCAAAGATAATTTTAGTTTTGAAATCGATATAAGTGTGGTTTGGAAAAAATGATCTAAAGGAATGTATACACTCAACTTCATACATACATATATGATAATATGACGCTTATTAATAGTTTTTCTTTATACGCATGCACACAAAGAAATAGATTTTCCGTATATATATATATATATATATATATATATATATATATATATATATATATATATATATATATATATATATATGTATATGGAAAATCTATTTCTTGAAAATAGAATAGATCTATCCAATACAAACAGCAGATCTTGCTTGACACTTTATGCAATTTCGCAATAGTTCTGGTCATTTGCCGATCATCTGAAAAACCGTGAAACTGTAGTAAATTGTTAAAATAATCCCCTTTAAATTATATATCAGTGTTATCTCTTATATATATATATATATATATATATATATATATATATATATATATATATATATATATATATATATATATATAAGCAAACTTGATTTATATTGTAAAAGTCAAGATTTTATTTTATCCTACGAAAACATTTTCAAAACAGATATTTTTTAGTGCTATTGTTTTACGAACTCGGTTCGCTAAAAGTAGACCAGCCAATAATAGTATGTCAATATTGGATATGTCCTCCTTCAGCTCTTTAAAATATACAAAAAGTTCTTTGTTTGAAAAATTATACACCGTAGCAAGACATGAAAGATAAGTGTCTAAAAGTTAACCGTGAATTCATATTCGCCTTTTGGCATTGCTTCAACATGTGTGGCAATCCGCCATAGTTCAGAGTCAGCACTAATTCACATAAACTTCTATAGAAATTATTATTTTAGTTTTATTCTTCCGCATTAGCTATGTGATACTTATTGCATATCTATAAAATACTTAAATTACTCGAAGATAATTATCATTACAAAATTTACGTCACTAATATTACTTCATCTTAATACGAAACTAAATGACGAGTCAATACAAATATGTAATCCATTTGACTGGAACGTTTTTCTTATATTGGTTAAATACCATAATAGTTCCAATTTAAAATTAATTACATTTTTTAACCTTCAGGTAAAATTCCCTTGAAACTACACCCTGTCGACCCAATGTTCTAATTCTATTTCTTTCTCTGATGTTGAGATTAAGCATCTCCCTTCTAATGTGTATTCGTTTTCATCTCTACAGTAACATTGGGGGTATTATTTGAAACTATAATAGTTGAGGCTAGGTTTATCGATGTGTAAAAAGATAGTTTGACATCATTTTTATTGATAATCTTACCTAATCTGCTATCATAAGGTAAATTTTTCTCAATAATTCAATAGAACTGTTTAGGCATGTTAGTGAGAATGTTTAAGCCACAAAGTGGATTGGACCAAATTGAATTTCTGCGTCTGTTTTTCTTCCTAGTATTACCCCCTTTCTGTTGGTGTAGGTATTGTTCCTCTATTGATAGGTGTGGTATCCCGCGTATTATTTGTATTTCTTCTATCTTGTATGGTCTAAGATTTCCCATTGTCATGTTATATGATATTATGTGGGATGTTTTCTTATTTCTAGTACAGTCCGCATTTTGTTCCTCCAGGCTCCCTTTCATAATACGTATATGTTAACCATACCCAGACCTAGGTAATGCTTCAGTAATATTTTTTATTCTTATTGGATCATGACTCATTGGATGACAGTGTTGATACTCTCTTAGAGATACTGGGGATAATAGCTTTCTTAACAGAACCCGGGTGGTTCGAATATAGTCCACGTAATAAAGCGTATGATTGGGTTTATGGTACGGTTCATGCGTTTTATTGTTTAGAGTTAAAGTGATGTCTAGAAAATTCACAATCTTATTGTTTATATCTATGGTTACCTTGAGGTCCCGATTTAAAAAAAAAATGTATTTCTGTTGTGGTGTTCTCTAAGTACTATTGCCAGAGTTAACGAAGAATAGTGCATCACCACTGTATAACCCCCTTATATATGGTACCTCTCTCTAGAGCTCCTTCAGAATATGAAGACCAATCAAGTCAGTTACCCAGGCAGATCATGTCAACCATAGTAATATCAAAATTATTTTTCTATCTTTACTTGTCCCTAATTTGTTATCAAGAGTATCTGCTTTGTAAAATGTTTTCGTAAGATAAACTAAAATCTTGACTTTTGGTATGTAAATGAACCTTGCTTAATTATATATGCTCTGTTGTTACTAGTTGACAATCATCGAGCTTAAATTTGAAAGGGGTTGGTAAACATAAAGTAGTGAAAGTAAATTCCAAACCATATATTTTCACACACAAACACACACACACACACACACACACACACACACACACATATATATATATATATATATATATATATATATATATATATATATATGACTTTGTGACTAGGATCGAATCCTTCGACCAACACTAATTATCATATAGAGTTTAGGTAGACATCTCTTCCTTAAACATTTTATGTCCTTATTGACATCTCTAATAATACGTTGAACATTTGATGTTCTTATTGACTTCTCTAATAATACGGTCATATTTGATATTCTTATTGACATCTCTAATAATACGTTTAACATTTAATTTTCTTATTGAATCTCTAATAATACGTTTAACATTGTATGTGATTATTTACATCTCTAATGATACGTTTAACATTTGATTTTCTTATTGACATCTGTAATAATACGTTCACATTTAATGTTCTTATTGACATTTTGAATAATACGTTAAACACTGATATACTTATTAACTTTTCTAACAATACGTTTAACATTGTATGTAATTATTGACATCTCTCATAATACTCTTAACATTTGATGTTCTTATTGACATATCTAATAATACGTTTAACATTTGATTTTTCTATTGTCATTACTAATAAGACGTTTAACATTTGATGTTCTTATAAACATCTGTAATAATACGTTTAACACTTGATTTTTATTGACATCTTTAATAATACGTTTAACAATTTATTTTCTTATTGACATCTCTAATAATACCTTTAACATTTTTAGAGTCTACCCAATTTGCGCAGTCAATTTTATATAAGTCTTCGTATCTTCTAAAATACGAAGCAAAAGTTTTCACTTCATCAGGGGTATACGTGAAGTTGTCGATGGCACTCCACACGGCATTCTGCGAAAAATCATTATCGTTTTCGTTACTTTGGCTCTAAGCGATATTTTTTTCATTAATATCTCAATCTTTTCGTTACTTTTATCCTGTGTTGGAAAAGATTTTTTCCATTTCCATAGAGAAAAACTCTATAAGCTTTTAGTTTTGTTCTAGAAGAAGCTTTTGAAATATTTCTTCAGTTCCACGTTGCATTTGAAATTTTACTAATTCTTCCACCGTCGCTTTAAATTCTTCCATGTTTTTAAAGTGTGCTCTTTTTTGTTAGAAAGTAAATGTTTCCTTTCGGGTACGGCTTGTTAAAAAAGTTATTTTCTGATTTTTTTATGATTGCTAGACGTAATCTTAGTTTTAAAAGAGTATAAAACCTTTTTTTTCTCGATTAAAGAAATCGCTTTTTAAGTACGCTTTTATGCGGCATTTTAGTCAGAGAAAAAATTAAAATACGGGTTCAATTTTTTTTCGGCAGAAGTAATTTTCTCTCTCATGGAGAGAGAAAAAAATTATTATTGTTAAATATTACAACAGTGTCAGAATAGCAGGTAAAACAAAAATTACTGACTTTTCTTCACTATAGAGAATAATAAGTTGGTCTTACGTGTTTTTTCTTCTTTTTTTCACCAGTAAGCCTGTTTTGTTGAATTAGGACGTTGTCTGCTGAATTTGTAATCGATTTCTCCAAGTTTTTCTCTTTAAAGTTTTCCATAATTAATTTTGTCGCCCATTGTGGCATTTATTTTTAAAAGTTATCCGAATCTTTTACTGTAACCACGCTGTCAGTCTATTTTAGTGGTGTAAGTTTTGAAATTTTAAAATCCCACGTTGCCGATTGTTGTAGGGTCCTTTTTTGAAGATTCTCAAGAAAAATCCTTCATGTTTTTTGTTTCCCGTGTAAATTTAAATATCTTGGGGGCAGTTGTTGTTATTGTTGTTGTTGTTGTAGTTGTTGTTGTTGTTGTGGTGGTGGTGGTGGGGTGGTGGTGGTGGTGGTGTTGGTGGAAATTATCTTCTTTTCTTCAGTTTTTTGGTTCATTTTTTTGTCACCTGAAGATCATTCGACAAATAATCGAAAACGTTAGTGATATATATGGAAAATACATTTATTTAATTGTACATAATATACATACACATGTACAAATATACATATTTTCTATAAATATATATCGATAATTTACCTGGGCTTCATTTGTATAATTGTTAGATAATGGCCCTATGGGAATGGACGTATCTGTTGGAGATCGGGTTAGACTTGCGCGAATTAACACGGGGCTGTCGAGTGCAGAACAGGGCTTGTTCTCACAGTCGGAGCTGGCAGACGTGACAAGATTACGTGTGACGAGACCTCAGATCAAGGGTCAGTCTACACCTGCGAGAGGCTCTGTGATACGCGGGCCCTGCGTGGGAAACGAAGGGATCTATGACGTCACTCGCTCTCGTGAGAAGCGAGTTTTGAGCAGTCTGTTTCGAAAAGCGAACTGAGAGGACGTGCGATTCACAATGTAAAGATACGGAATATTTCTCTTCAGGGAAGACAAGCGCGAGAATTCTTCCCCCTCTCTAGGAATAGTTAAGAAAACATTAATAACTAACTACGATACCGTGATATTTGCTCTCTTAGTCTCTCTCGGCGTTGTGCATTTCCCCCAGATGAAATAACAACGCTTGAATAAAATGAAGTAAATTTAAAAGCAGAGGTTGTCTTCGGGGGCGACATGGCTTTTATTGCAGACAACAGACGACAGCAGAGAAGAAAGAATTCATCCACTAGACGACCATTCACTGGACAACACGACCAACCCTCAAGCACGACGAGTATACGAAACGCGTACTGCCGCGGTCCAGGCAAGAGTTCGATGCAACAAAAAATAAGTATATATTAAAATGCGTGCATTTTTCAATAGATTCATGTTTTTTGGTTTATTAGTCTATTCCTCTGTTTTATCTTTTATTTTTGTAATTCATTCTGTCAATGCTACAAGCTGGTGCTCATTTTATAATTTCCCATTTTATATTATTGTGTATATTTTTATATGTTTGCTTTTTACCTTGTATATTAGCCTATCCTTAATTCTGTTATTTAAGGGTTGTTTGGTATTTCTATTTTGTGCTAGTTAAATATGTTTATATTGCTGGTGTTTCAGGATGTCTACTGATTTGTTAAAAAGGTTTAAACGTTTGAAAAATGTAGGTTGGTGGTTTGATTATTTGTTTATGTATAGTTGTTGGGTATTTTGTATTGTTTGTAAGTTTTGCTGTTTAAGTTGAAAGTGATGTCCAGAAAATGTACCACTTTCTAAGCCTAGATGTTATAATACTTGAATTATTATTTCCTTTTGTTATCTGCCACTCCGTCAGATGTGTTGTATAAACTAATTAGACCGTCTTCTCTGTATATACCTACATTTTCTTTGTTGATCTTTGTTGCTCAAAACCCCCACTATCTCGCATAATTCTACTCCATCAAAACTGTACATCGTAATGTCAAAGTTATTGTTTTTACCTTTCTTCACCCATATGCAGTTGTTGCTTTTGAGTACCAACTTTATGCAATGTTTTATTGTGTTTATGTAATTTTCTAGGAATGTCTCTGTACTTCTTGGTAAAATCCAAGGCGTCTTTTAGGGTTTTTTTACACTCATAGACTAGTAGACATCCGTCATGTCAAACTGTATAAAGGTGCATATTTTTTATTGTTGTTGGAGCATGTTATTGTAGCCGTCGTTTCTTCCACTGGTTCAGCATTAGTATGCTTCGCAATTGAGCATAGATATCTTCTAGTATTAGTGTGTTAATTTTGACTATATTGGGTTTTTGGGGGTTGTTTAGCCTGCAATTGCGTTTTTATGGAGTTCAGTTTGTGATCTTTTAGTGTGATGAATGTTTCTTTTTTGGCTAGTCTTTTTATTCTATTATCTATGTGTAGTTAAGCTCATATTTTTTGTTCTCCTTAGTTCAATTTACGTTCTATGATGCTTGTAGATATTTCATAGAATTCTGTTATTTATTTGTTTATTAGCTTATTTGCGTGTAGCAGTTTATTTCATATCTTTTCCTTCCATGTTTTCGTTTTAAAATTTGGTGCGAATTACTATTTATATATAAACATATATATATATATATAAATACATATATATCGCCACTACATAGTAATACTACACATCTCAAACAAGATTAAGTTTAAAGCTCCCCAAATTCATACTAGCATAAAGGATAAAGGCGTTGAGTAATGTCAGTTCAAAGGGACAGTATTCTGGAGGTCGTAGGTTCAATCCTCACTACACTAACTTAGAATAAAGTTTTTTTTAATTACAAACTTAAGACCTCTACACAGTCATGGCTGATGGAACGAAAACAATCAATCGGCCGAAATGTTGTGAGAATAACACCCAAGATGAGAATAGTCGTCCCAATAATCGAAATAATGAAAATTACTAAACTACAATGAAAATAAAATGAGAAAAACATGATCTATAATTTTGTTTTGGCGCATGTGTTCGTTTAGACATGTAATTTTTAAAGGGTTACGCAAGGATAAAAAGTTTGGAAAACGCTTCCTAGTTTCACTTTATTATGTTATTAAAAGGCGTAAGTATTACAGTTCTGATGTGCACCACACTATCAACCGGTGACGTCACCAATTTGACCGTTCCTGAGCTCGGTTGATCACCCGTTACTGCTCAGGAAAAGTTTCTGTACTGATGAAGCCGAATATATCGAAGGGTCCTTATTCGGCAATCACCGCTCTCCCACATTGTGATGTAAAGATCAGAAAGCAACTGCCCGGCGCTGGTCAGCAACTTGGTACCACTAAGGAGCAAAGGGTCATTTAAGCAGAACAATGAAATAAAAGTAATTAACAAATTCTTCGGTTGGGGTTTGTACAAGAATAATTATTTGAGTAGAAACTCGTTCAGTTACAAGCAGTGTACATCCACAATTTTATGTTCTACTGTGTTTAGGACCAACAAATCTTAACAAGTTCTGGGCGATTCTGGTGGTCGATATCAACCCTAAGTCCGGGGTCCGTCTTTCAACGACGTGGATTCGGTGGGCGAGCAAAAGTGAGTCTAAGTGCATCTGTCGAGGCTTGTTACGCTTCACCTTATATTGAGAATCAGATGTTTTGAGACTGGGTGTGACTCCACCCATCTCCCAATAGAATAAATTCGGTAATAAAAATTGTATTTTCATTATTATGTCTTGCCAATATTGATAGTTTCTACTCGCGAGAATCCGCTTTCTCAATGCTCTGAGTGGTTAACACACTCTTACTCGCCGTATTCTTTACTGCTTCTTCATCTGTTTCTATTTACCACTGTTACCTCAAGGGGGGAGATTCCGCCCCCTCGAAACCCATATGTATTTTCATTATCTACACACACGATAATGCTTTCTTCAATAACTGTCAGGGAAGTGTCTCTAAACATACACTCCAATTCCCCATCGCCCTATACAACCACGCCAGTCCCGGCGATGCATGGGATCCTACCTCTCCCCTCATCAAACTAAATAGCCTATTTCTTTAGTAAAAACAAATTAATTGTCATTTCTTGTAAATGTTTGATTTCATGAACGCATGTTATCTTAACACTTCAATGTTCATTCAACGCAAAGAATGTAAACAACCCTGTCCTGTTCGTGACACAGTGAACACATGATGGGTCACTCATATTTTACCACTGCATTTCCCATACCCCAAATTTCAGAGGCAATGAAAGCAACCTTTCTTTGATCAATTTTTGTTTTTCTTTTTTCGTGTTAAACACTTTTCAATTCTCTTTCGTTTTCATAAGTTAAGATAACCAAGATCATTTTCATTTTAATCTTTTTCAATCTGACAATATTATTACAATCGCAATTATCTGCAACGGGCCTTATTGTTTTTGCAACAAAGGAAAGCCAGATAGTCCAGCCCTAATTCACGACCAACCAGCGGATGGAGCTGTTGACACTACAACTGACGTTGATGAATGTCATCGCTCTCATTTGGGATTTCCTATCTCCCAAAATATCGAGCAAAGAAAAACAACTCTTTTCTTTATTATCGGACTTCATATTTCTTTTGGTGCAAAATTATCTGAAAGTCTTCTTAGGAAAAACCAGGGTCCGGCTTCCAATCAACCCTTTTCTGTCCGATAATATTGTCCCACTAAAAGCGGAGTGGAAGGCGGCCCATAAGGCATTAATAATTTGCCTCGTACGGAGGGAATCATTCTTCAGGTTCCTATGTCTTATGGTCAAAAAGTAGCTAGCAGACAAACAAACACCACAAACTCATTAGTAGAATATATGTTTTATCTTACTCCCACAAGATACTACACTTTGATCTTAGCCAAAAGGCCATTAGTAGAATATATGTGACTACGTGTTCATCCCAGCGTCACTTCTCGTCGTGTTGACATTAGACTAAAGCAATGCCAGATCAGCAGAAAAGCGATTGGATTGCGCAACTCTTACCTCACTCATCGTTGTACAGACACGTTTTCATGGGATATCCCTTACTCTCGAGACAGAATAAGGCTAATACTAATAATAGTGTATGCGTGTGAGAATAGGGACATGAGTTCGTGTGGCGAGTGTTAAAGGCTCAAACCTCGGCCTCTAAGATGGCCACTCCCTACTTTTATTTTGACCTTTGACTTCTATAAATTGCATTTATCTTTGAAAGACATCATCCACTCCCAAACTCAACCCTATTTCTTTTACTCCTAATTAAATTCTACTCCCACTTAGAGATCAACCTGCTTGTTTTCGGGTTTAAACAAACTGGGAAATAGTAATCAGTCCACTCTTAAAAAGGGCAAGGACGGTCTTGCTTACTTGCCCCTTATTTTATTTGAATTTCTGTGTTTTTTTCTTTTTTGTGTGTTTGTCCCACTCCTCATCTTTTCCGAATTAATTCTAAATATATTATTTAAATAAAATTGATTTTAAACCATTGGGATATTTTATGTAGGGTAGTCCATAGAGTAAATGTGGTATTGTGGTGACTGCTGAAGTGAAAGTGGTGGAAAAATTATGAAAGAATGAAAGGAATGGGTCAAAATGCGTCGAATTACAGGTACGATAGACACCGGATAACTACACCCTACCTACCAGTGTTGATGGCCTTGTGCCTAATTTTCAAAATGTGTTTATCTTTTGGGGCGGATAAATAATTCAAAGTGTAATATCTGTTCTGTTCTCAGGAGTTATTGTTATTGACTGGGGTCATTTCTATTTTTGTCCCAACGCAGAGTGCCCCTTTTAGGGGGGGGGCATGATTGTCTACCACATTAAATACTGACCTTTATCGAACTTTGCCGTCGTGGGAGGTAAGTCAATAAAAACATTCACGTATTTATTGTGTCCAATGTGAAACAAGAGAGGAATGTAGAGAGAGAGAAGAATGTAGATGAAAAGGGGGGGGGGGTAGAAAGAGAGAGAAAAATGTAGAGAAAGAAATAGAGAGGAAGAAAACGAGAGAAAGAGAGAGCTTGATGTATTATTTTGGATCAGTCTATTCACATCATCTTCTGGTCATGTTTAGGTGAGTGTGTATGTTGGCGTATAATTCTATAACAACGCAAGCATCCAAACACAAAAATGACTGTCTTCATAGAAATCCAACAATTCGAAGGTGATCCTCATCAAATTCAAAATAACCTCGGAAATATCTTTCACTCCCTCTCTCTAAATTCTATCTCCCAGTCTCGACATCTTATTATCATTATCATTCATTCCCTCTCCCTCCCCCATCTCTCTCTATTCATTTTTCTCTCTTTTTCATGATCTCAATTAATTTATCACCTATTCTCTCCCTCTTTTATTCTTTTATTCCATTCTTACATTCTCTCATTCGCTCTATCTAGCATTCATATTATCCCTTCTCACATTCACTCTTCTTCTCTTTCTCTCTCTCACTCATTCTCTCATTACCCTCTCGGTCCTCCGCCCCTCTCTTATTCTTTAATCTTGTACCGATGTCCTTATTTATTTTCACGTTATAAACCCAATTCTGCAGAAATATTACCACACAACACCCACACATAGTATATATATATATATATATATATATATATATATATATATATATATATATATATATATATATATATATATATATATGTGTTTATATATATATATATATATGATAGTATATTTTATCATTATCAATGTTTCTCGGATTTACTCAATCACACCGCTGAGGTAATCCTATATTCATCCCAACTCAGAGCTACTGATATATATATATATATATATATATATATATATATATATATATATATATATATATATATATATATATTGAGAGAGAGAGAGAGAGAGAGAGTGAGAGAAAGAGTTTGAATTACTTCTAGACACTACCCTCGAGTGTCTTCGGTCTCTCTCTGCAAGGGTTTGGCAGTACAACTTGACATGAGGATACTTCCCCCACAAGTAAACTCTGGACAAATATTCAAAATAACATAGTATTCGCAACACATATAATATATTTTTGGTATGGCTACCCAACATTGGCTTATACGAGAAATAGTGCACCTTCTCCAAGTGATGTTGCCTATAGTAACACCACTTGGAAGAGATGCACTGGATACTCCACCAGACTAGATGAATTCTTGCACTGGAATCCGGTAAGACCAAGAGACCACAAGAAAAATATCCTAAAACATAGTTAACTGGTCGATTGAGGAGAGGAAAATTAATGTTCTTAACTTTTTTTTACTAACTCAACGTTTGAGAAATAAAGAAGAACTTTAATAGAATATTCGAATATCTATGTATCTAATATAGAGATTAAGTGTTAGTGACAAGAAAGATCCCTTGATTTCTGAAAACTTTGACTGAAGTAAAATGAAACAAAAAAGATATAATCAAGGTCATACGAAAGTTCTTTGATATTCTCAACATCTGAATAACAATCAAATATCGATCAGCTTTAATCAAAATTTAAATTCTTCCTTTCCTCCCCTTCCTCACACTTCATTTCATTTCTCCCGCTTTACTCTCACCCCCCCCTCTATCACCCATCTCTCTCACTCTTTCTTCTCTCACACACTCTCTAATTCTATTTTTCGGATTCTATTTTAACCTTACACCCACAATTTCATCGATGTCTAATAACTTTATTTTCATTTGTTCCTTGTTTTCCTTTTCTTTTTAT
>OY744535.1:64441679-64484179 GCA_963556195.1 Sepiola atlantica | reverse complement strand
GTCCGACTCGCTCAACAGACGAACAAACATTAACAAGATGATAACAAGACTTCAGAATTCCGTTCAGACATTTCATCGTCTAATCAATCAGGTTTTATTCGTCTACACCTACGGTATAATCATTGCTGGTAGGGGCGTTGAGCAGCATAAGTGTCACCTAAATTCGTTAAATGAGCTGATAATACCGTAGCAGACAACGCATGATCTCCTACAATATAGTCTATTATAACTGAACATATCCTTTTCCACGAGATTATTGCAACTGAACAAATATATCGGATCCTACGTTGTCCGAGTTCATTTCCAATTTATCTGTTCGACTGAAGGATTATCCCGTTCCATTTGGAAATGCATCTTATTTAGGTGATGCTTCAACAAACACCCCTACACCGTATATACCCGAGTTTACGTTAATTGATATTTGAACGCCTACATAACTTATCGCATCCTGGGCAGCGTTGATTTGTGAAATTCATCCAGAAATGTTTTGTTGGGCTTCATATATCACCGGATATTAAACCCTGAGCTGCAGTGTACATACTATATCAGTAGGATAAGATTCAGCGACACACAAAATCCCTCCCTGGTACTTTCCTAAATCCTGGCGCACGTTTCGAACATATTAACACGCACGTTGTAGGATTCCTACCTACTTGTCAGGATCACGAATATATTCTTATGAGTGTATACCCTCCATCAAACATGACGGAAAAAATATCATTCGCCAGGAAAGAAAGAAAATGTTTCAAACTAGAAAGTTAAAAAAAAAAGGAAAGAAAACGTCTGGTGGGTTGTCTGACTTGCTAATTGCTTTCTAAATTAACCTAAATACCTGCAATGTATTCGTTCGGAATATTTTTACCCGATAACTTCTGTGTGAGAAAACGAATATATATATATATATATATATATATATATATATATATATATATATATATATATATATATATATGTAAGTAAATTTCGTGTACAACAGAATGGTAGGATTAATTTTAGAGGAAGCATTATTAAAATCAATGAAACAGACGAGTGGGAAAAAAAAAAGGAAAATTGTTAAAATTACCTTAAGACCTTGTCGTCTGACCCTCTGAGAGGAAACGTCAGAATGGTAAATTAAAAAAAAAAACTAAAAGTCGAATGAGAAATGAAGGGGAAAAAAAAAATATATATATATATATATATATATATATATATTTGTGTGTGTGTGTGTGTGTGTGTGTGTGTGTGTGTGTGTGTGTGTGTGTGTGTCTATTGCTTGTGATTATAAAATGTAGGATGATTGTCGACCGATTTTCTCATTTACGTCTTCATGAGATATGTAAACAGAGACAGTCACGCAGTTATTTTATAAGGATGGTAATAACAGTGTTGATACCACTACTACTATTACTACTACTGCTTTGACTAGTACTAACACCACTGCTGCTGCTGCTGCTGCTGCTGCTGATGATGATGATGATGATGATGATGATGATGATGATGATGATGATGATGATGATGATGTAGACTTTTACTTGTCGATGACAAGTTGCATAATAAATGTGCGTATTTCAAGTCGAGCGCCTACGCATATTTTAAACCAATCAGAGCGTAGCGCGCTAAATTGTCTAGATTCTAGAAAGCTCTGAGAAAAATCCCTACATAAACCAATCTTGATTTAACATGCCAATGAGTTCAATGTATCTGGTAGAAGAAAATGCCTTTGACGGCGAAAGTCGTTTGAGTATTCTTCCTCCTAAATACCAGTCGAGAATACGTTCTGGCAGAGACGGGGCCATTTCGATGGACTTTTATCTGTCGAACTGTGACATATGTCTTGCGTTGTCCTAGAGGGCCCATCCTCTTTGGGAAGAAGTCAATTAATCGGTAACTGCTTTAGGCACCCCTACGGCGGAATGTCGACGGACGTGGCTGGCCAGGCTATTTTAGAGACCAGTCTGACTCTTCCACTGGGGTGCTGGCTTTTTTTCTCCCTAATGTCCGGCCTTGTGCCACATTATACTTTGTGGGGTGTATATAAATACTGAGTTCAATGTATCTGCTTGAGAATTTCACGGCAGAATGTCGTAAGAACTCCTGCATAAAATTCGCCCTCTTTGAGAACTTTATTAACTGACTTTTACTAAATCGCCTGAAATGATGAGACATGTCAGAAAAATATTAATAAAAAAATAACGAATTTTGCCGAGTAGCAGCAACCACATCAGCTATTTACTGAGTATTGATTTACTCCTCTCCAGGAGTTAGGCACAAGGCCAGTTTTTATTTTACTCCCACAAGTAAGATGTGACCCAAGGTCGGGTCGGGAAAGTGGGGTTTGAAAAGCCAGCGCCCGAGAGGTGAGCACTCTGGCCATTAAAAATTGCCTGGGCAGCCCTGTCGGCATTCCCCGGTAGGGGCGCCTCAGGCAGTAAGTAATAAACTTACTCCTCCCCAAAGAGGGAAGGCGAAGCCTGGGAGGGTGGACCTCCTAGAACTGCACATGACAGACCCATAGACCGGCGTAAATCAAGCCCCGAAGGCCAAGACAATACCAGTTTATGGGGTGCAGTATCCATCGGAACAGATACTACACTTTGATCTTGGTAGCGCCGTTCGGAGATGGACGAAGCATCCAAACCTTTATTACATTTCTATTCTTAGTTTTTTATTTTTATAATTATTTTCAAAATATAAATAAAATAAATTAAAACCTATTCACTTTTTATGTATGTCATGGCGGACGCAGACCCTACAAAACGAAATAAACTTATCCAACTATACTTGAATATATATATATATACAGGGTGAGCCAAAAGTAGGTGGACAGTAAAAAACATTTTTTTGTCGAAGCGTAAGAGGCAGACTTCAAAGCTGTGTAAATCAAGAAGGAAAACAGTTTAGAACACTTGCGTTGATAAATAACATTTAATTTTCATTAATATAATTGTTTTATTACATGTAATTGTACGTATAAGTGATCTCTAAATAAATGTTTTTTACTGTCCACCTACTTTTGGCTCACCCTGTATATTATGATGGTCTATCTCCAAAAGCCGAGAAAGTGTTTCTGAACAAACCGACGGAAACATGAGAATGAATGAGAACAAATACATAAAAGATGGCATCAATTTTATTAATTTTATTCTATTGATCAGTTACGCACATTTAATACGTCTTTTGGCAGGAATAAATGTATTTGTGATATTTGGGGTTGTGTCTGTAATTCAAATTCTTTTGCACCGTTCCTGTGATTCAGTCCATGTTCATATGTAGAAACCGTATGTCGTGTGGATGATTTTCAAAATGTCAACACAGTAAATAATATCCATGACATCATTGATTTATTGGTTTCAATTTATTATTATTATTAAATAATTAGAATTAAATTTATTCTTAAAGAGCGTTTTTTGTAAAATAATATAAAACAAACGTTGAAAAATGTGTGCATATATATATATATATATATATATATATATATATATATATATATATATATATATGTATGTGTGTATATATACATATATGTATGTATGTATGCATATACATGTATGTGTGTGCGTGCGTGCGTGCGTGCGTGTGGGTATGAGCGTGTGTATATGTGGTTGAGATATTCCATGAATTTGAAACGAATCGGAGTTATAATCAGAACAGTAATTGAAATGTCGACTCACTGGCAACAAATAGAATAATGTACGGTAGTTAATCTTGCCTCGACTGGTGTCGTTTTTAGAAATGTTAACCAGTGTCGTCGGCGTGTGGCGGTGACGGTGGTGGTGGCGGTTTTATTCCTCCAAAATATTCGCACCTTACACATTCTGTGAGGAATATCTTTAATAAGAAGAAAACAGTAATACCGGGCGACGCCCACGCATTCGTGATGATGCGGGGATGGAGGGGGGAGGGATGTATTACGAACGAACAATGGTAAACACTGGAGAAGCAATCACGTGTTTGAGAGACGAGATTGCCCGAAAACGATGTGCATCGTTATTCGGGTCTCGACGGCACGAAAGACAATATTCACGGCCACCTGACGGCCAACATGTGACCGATAAAGCGCCAAAACACTAGAAAGAAAGACAACTATTAAGGTGAAACCAAGTTTGGTGAATTTCGTTCAATTTGTCGCAATCACAAGGTCAGATATTCTTATAATGCACGCATTCAATCTGAGCGAATAGCGATGAAAATGCTATTTCAGGCCAAAGCGTGACAGACTGGCCGACTTATTAGAAACACAAGGATGTATCGGTGCTTCTTTACTTTCGCTTCGACATGTAAGGCCTCGCTTAAAAAAAGTAGCTAAAGAAATTTATAAACTTGCTTATGTACAGGGTGGGCCAAAATAAGGGTCCTATCTTTAAATTTGAATAACTTGAATTTGAATAACTTCCACAAAATAAAAGTTAAACTCACTAAACTGTATGTGTGTGTAGACTGACCCTTCCGAGATTTTTTGAAATAAACAAAACAAATTTTAGCCGAAAAACACTTCTTAAAACTTACAAAAACTAAAGTATTGTTTTTTACACTGTTTTGAGTTTTTTAAGCAAAAATAATGTTTTCTAAATGAGGGTACGTTCCTTAGGGCTAATACGGCTCATGCTTGCTTCGGAAGGGGTCCTTTACTTATTCTAAAAAAAAAAAAAAAAATCAATAAATAAAAAAGTTATGAATTTTAAAAAATAGGACCCTTATTTTTGCCCACCCTGTACTTACGTGGTAGCTGAAAAGAAGACTGTACACAAAACATTACGCAAATTCATCCAGTATTTATTGAATTTAAAAAACAACACGATTTTATCTATTGGTCGGCATTTTTTAACTGTATCCTGTATAAATTTATAAAGTCCTACATTTATGTCTCTTAAACAAATTGCTGTATAAATTCATAAAAGTCTTACTTTTTAATATTTACTTTTGTTTAATAAAATGTTTTGTTTTTTAAATCTTATATCGTACTTATAAGGTGTTTTTCCGAAATTGGAAAAAAAATTGAGTTATGTCCCTTGCCCAATCAGAAAGCGGAACTGGTTAAAAAATGGCGACGATAAGTAAAAAACGTTTACTTTTTTTATTTTTTATTTAATAAATACTGGATTAATTTGCGTAAATGTTGGTGTACAATCTTATTTTCAGCTACCACATAAGTACATAACAAAGTTTATACATTTATTTAGCTATTTTTTAAGAGATCTTAACATGTGTGACAGAAAGTAAAGAAGCACCGATGTATCTAACAAAATTAACCCGTTTTGCTATGAAAAGGACAGTTCATAGTATTATCGACCAACAGACAAAGCCTCTTTTATAGAAGCATGGTCACATTTAAAATCATTCATAGCATTTCTATTTTTCAATCGTTTTCCATATATAAAAAAAACAAGATGCGTCCATTCAATTTGTCGTTTAGCGATGAAAATGCTATTTCAAACTGAAACGTGACAGATCTACAGAACGCCTAACGGATAGATAGCTGCTTATATAGATGTAATGACGCAACTTAAACTCGGTTTTATAAAAAATATAAAATCTTTTTGAAATGCATATCTGCCTTCCACCGTTTGTTTTCAAAATCCTGAATATTATGTGCATAGTTTAATGCCATTTAAATAACTACCCTGGGCAATGCGGGTGTTATGTTTTCGGAAATATTTGTTTGTTTGTTTGTTTTGTGTACATCTAAACGTCCGCATCGCTGGAGCAATCGTCACCAAACTTGATCAACATATCGGTCAGAACTAACTTAATTTTGGGATATCTACGTTAAATGCAACTTATATACTTTGACATTGACCTTTGGCGTTGACCTTGAGAAGTTCGATAATGTTCGAAATTTTGACGAAATTTCAACCTCCGAATTTTTCAAACTTTGATGTATGGATCTGATGCTCTTTGGTAACAGTAACCACTATGCAAAATTCCAGCTTTACCAGATAAACAGTTTTTGAGTTAATTTCATCATCTCATAACTTCCGGAATATTTTTACAATATGCAGAAGTAAGGTCCAAATAAGACTTTGGCGTATTCTTACATTGCCACGAATGACGTATTTTACTTATTACTTCTATACTGAGTGTGATCTTAACTGGACAAACAAACACAACATAGCTTGAAAAATGAACGGTTCTCTTTATTTGCTGTATTCGTACTTTGCTGTATTCGTGCTTTCGGGACGTTGTGCACTGATATGTTACTCATTCTGAAATCAGCTGTTCGTTCTTTCAGCTCACCTGGCTCAAATTCTGACAAACTCTCTACACGTCATGGGTAAAGTGTAGTTTCACTGCTTAATTTTACAAGGAAAAATGAGATCAATGCGAAATTGCGTTTGTTTCCTTCTTTTCATTATTGTTGTATGATCAAACGAATAAATTAGAAACTAACCCGACTACTCTTACATACATTTTTATTACATATCGTTTTATTAACTAGCAAACATATGCGAACAGATGTCGCTTCTTCTCACTATCCCGTCCTAAATAAAGAAGGTACTCCCTGAGAGGATGGTATCATGAACACAAGATAGATACTAAACTCCCCCTAACTCCTAAAAAGGAGGTAGTAATGCCTGGGAGGATTGTCTCATGACAACAGAACAGATGATACACTACCCCTATACAAACAAGAGATGGTAATGCCTGGGAGGATGCTATCATGACAACAGAACAGACACTACACTAACCCCCTGCTTTGGGCATTGGAAGCTAGTACATTAGTCTGAAATAGTATCGTAAACTGAATTTCGCATTAAAAGATAGGAAAATAGAACAATATATAGACGTAATAGTATAGTTTCGGCTTCAGACAGATACATACTCTCCATTGGTCATATGATGTGACCTTCCTATTTAAAAGTGACAAATGAAATTATTTGTAAAATTGTTAAGTATGCACCTGAAATTTAAAGAAATCAGTTTTTAATAACATTTTGATACACGATTGACTGGCTTACAACATCAATCCCGAGACGACTGTTGCGATAGCCTCCCTGCTACGACATAAGAGCCAACAACTAATACACGTTGGGACCTAAAATACACTTCTTCAAGTTTGATAAGTTCCACAAGAGGACAAATTCGTAAACCGCTTTCTGTATATGTACTATTTACACCTACTATTTTACATATCATTTTTGTAGATCAACTTGAATAAGTAAAATTGCTGATTTTGTAGACGGTTGCTTTTCTCTTTTCTTCGAAGGTTCTCGTGCCAATTCAACTTTCTGATCTTGTCTATCAGTACAAATCTGTTGTTCTTCGGGTTTGAACTGAACATTCTTTCGGGGACAAAAATCACCGCGCGCGTTTTTAATTCATAAACATTTACATTACGCGGAACATTATATAAACTGTTAGAAACAGCAGCAGCAACGAATGTTGTTTTTACATATCGACTCTGTATTGGACAAAAGATGAACCAGAGAAGCGAGAATATAAAAACCCGAATACACAGCATTCTTCATCTTTTCTAGCATTTTTATTTCAGAGACAACACACGTACACGCTCTCTTAATAACAAAATAAAGGCACGCTTATATACAGACACGTCTACAATGCCAGTCCCATGTATACATATGTAAACACATAAGGCGCCAGCTGAAATGAACATTTTTGCTCAATTTCTCTTATTAAAAGGTGTTTTTGTTTTGTAACAAAAACACCTTTTTTCACCGAGAACGTTCTTTGGACACTTCGAACTCTGATTCGTTACGAACTCTTTATCTTTCGCTGTCTTCACAAATTGTCAATAAAAATCCATAACTTTTGTACGGATAGACTTTGTCATTCTTTCATTTGATAATTTCCTATCGTCAACCAAACATTTTCATAAACCCAAATAGACGTCAAAATCATCGGACTTATTGAACCTTAGTAGGTTAGAAAGAACAACGGACACAAACATTCATAATATTAAAATACAAATAACATCAAGATACATACAAAATACATAATACAAACATTCATAAGATTAAAATACAAATAACATCAAAATACATACAAAATACATAATACAAACATTCATAATATTAAAATACAAATAACATCAAAATACATACAAAATACATAATGCAAACATTCATAATATTAAAATACAAATAACATCAAAATACATACAAAATACATAATACAAACATTCATAATATTAAAATACAAATAACATCAAGATACATACAAAATACATAATACAAACATTCATAATATTAAAATACAAATAACATCAAAATACATACAAAATACATAATACAAACATTCATAATATTAAAATACAAATAGCATCAAAATACATACAAAATACATAATACAAACATTCATAATATTAAAATACAAATAACATCAAAATACATACAAAATACATAATACAAACATTCATAATATTAAAATACAAATAACATCAAAATACATACAAAATACATAATACAAACATTCATAATATTTAAATACAAATAACATCAAGATACATACAAAATACATAATACAAACATTCATAATACGGGAATAAAATCCCCGTGAATGAAAAATACATCGGAAGAAGGCCCGAGGAAAAACATCGGCCGAAACGTATTAGAAATATAAATATCAGCATTGATGCGGACAATAGTCCGAACAGAAACAATGTTATAACGCAGATCAACTTTAAAAAAAGCGCATAAAAATATCCGTTCTCGTTGAAGAAAAGGATCTACGTGTTCACCAGATGAGCCAATGTAATCCCTCTATCGATCTGACCGCCTTTTCCATGCCCGCCATCTTCGTATTTTTTCTCCATTTGCTTCAAACTTCCTTCGTCTCTTCAATTACTTATACGTTCGCGCCTTTCTTTCCCCTCTCTCTCTCTCTCTCCCTCTCTCTCTCCCTCCACCTCTCCCTCCCTCCCTCTCTCCCTCCGTCTTTCTCTCTCTCTTTCGTCGTATACCTCCTCCCCCGCATCACTCGCACCATTTTTATTATCAACGAATTCTGTTTCTCCTCTACATCTTCCCATTCATCTTTATCCCTTCTTCCATTCCCCTCTCTCTCCCTCTCTCACCCCCCTCTCTGTCTTTATTGTCGCATTTCCTTCTTTAACTTATCTTTCTTATCTATCTATCTATCTATCTATCTATCTATCTATCTATCTATCTATCTATCTCATCCTACATTTATTATTCCTCTTCCTCTCACTTCTCATCCCATTTCCCCCTCCTCTTACTAACACTCTCTCTTTTCACGAAACTTACCATCTTTCCATATTTTCCTTTTACTACTTCTATCTATTCATTGTTGTCTATTCCTCCCCCTCCTTCTTCTCCTCTTTCTGCGTCTTCCTTTCATGCAATATCTCTTCCTATCCCCATTTCCGTATTTTTCCTTCTCATCTATTAATCATTTCCCCGCTCCATTTTCCTCGCTCTCATGTTCTTATATTCTCATCCTTCTATCTATTTTTGTTGTTTGATCTTTTTATACCTGTTATTCTTTCTACTACTTCCATTCTTTTTAATCTCCTCTAGTCTCGTTTTGCTCCCCCTCTTCCTCTCCGACCCTTTATCTCGTCCCCCTCTCCCCTTCCTCCTCTTGTAACTTTCTTTCTTCCCCTTATTATTTCTCTTTTTTCCTCTTATCTCTTCTTTCTTTCCCAGTATCATTCCATGTCTTCTTTTTTTTTTTCGCCTCCCCTCCTTTTCATTCACCCTTGTCCATATTACTCCCCCTTCCTCATCTACATCCCATGTGTCTCATACTATTCCGCCCTAACCCAATCGGTCATGCCAAGTTCAAATCTAATCAGGTAGATCTGTGCTCGGTTGCACCCGAATACTGTAAGAAAAGATATGACCGGACATATCATTTCGTCTGCCAGATCTGTTTGCTCACATAAACAGATGCAGTTGTCTCAATAGAACGATCGAACAGATGCCAGAATCGGCTGTCAAAGTCGAATCATATCCAATTGCATGCCTTTACTTCTTATGTTTATGATCAAGACACGTCCACGCCTGGCGTGATTCTCGATGTTGTCCACTGGTGTGTTACTCATTCTAAAATATGTTGTTCATCCTTCAGGTCACGGGTGTCAAATTTTGACTTCTTCTAAAACAGTTTTCTTATTCCCTTTTTCTTTCTTTCTTGAGATGTTTTCATATCTTTCCTTATGCCTTTCATATCTTTCGTCTTGCTTTCCTAGTATTATTTCAATGGGCCATCTTTATATTTCAATAATTGTACAATGTATTCAAAACAATCAACGTTTAAATAAGGTGTTCAACATCTTCAAAAAATACAAGAGCTAACGTGGAAACTCCCCAAAATCCTTGACCCCTATTCTAGAACTGTATCTTCGTTCACTTAAACCCCAATTGGTCACTTGACATAACAGTTCGACTAACGGAATTTCTCCAGTCTGTGTCCTGAAATCTCAGAAAATGACAAGCCAAAATGTGGCATGATTCGTCAGAGTACGATAATGATGATATTTAATGATTGACTGGATTTGATATGGGATAGCGCATATCAAATCCAGTCATTCATTTAATATCATCAACCAACCCCATCGCCACCATACAGATGCATTATCGCACATCGTCATATTGCTACAAAAGTATGAACCCTAATCACTGTACTTTTCAGCTATCACCCAAATAATAACTTGTGTTCAATTAATCGTACTCAATAAACCGTTTACAACAGGTTTTGTGGTTTGGCATCAAATAACCCCAAAAAAGTAAAACTGAGAAACCAAACAAAGTTACCCCTCCTCTTATCCTCCTCCTCCTCCCCCTTGTCCCTGTGTCCCCCTCTCCTGCTTTCTCTCTTTGTCCTCGTGCCTCTACTCCTTCGGTGTCTTTCTTCACCTCTTCCTCCTCTAACAACTATCCACCTTCATATTCCTAACCTTCCTCTTTTCGCCCCCCCTCTACCTACCTTTGTATTCCTCCTTCTAGTATTCTAACCATCCTCTCCCTTCGTCCTTATTTCGTATGCCTCCTCCTTGTTCTGCTATACGTTTACAGCTTTTCCTTTCCATATTTTACATATAATTCCTCCATTTTCTCTCTCTATTTTCGCATAACTTCCCCTTTTACTCCTGTTTTATTCTCATCCTTTCCCCTCTTCATCTTCATATTCTTTCTTCTAAATTTTCTCAGCGCCATCTTCCGTCTTCCCTTTGTTTTCCACATCCCCTCCTCTCTTAATATCTTTATTCATATTTCGTATTCATTCTCCTCTTTCTTTTCCCTCCTAATTGTTTCCCCCTCTCACCACCTCATTATTCCTTCACCCCCTCCTTCTTGCTTGTCGCCATCTTCTTTAGAGTGAGTCCTTTGTCAAAGTCATTTATTAAGAACCTTTGAATGACAGAATGAAGTACACACATCTGTCATTGCCACCGACTGTGGAGCTACGAAACATCTGTAGGTAGACATCTCAAGACGAAGGTCGCATCTTGAGGACTGACATCTGTTAGAAACTGTTTTAAATGGAATGAACAATTTAAAAAACACAACAACAAAAAATGAAAATATTGACGATAACATATGATATATCGACTAAGTCGACTGCAACGCAAACAGCTCCGAAGAAACTAACCATCGTTCGTTATCGCATCTTTTATAGTAGTACGAATAGAATAGAAGAGTGCGGGGGTGGAGGAGTAATGGCGAGCGCACTGGAACAGGTTGGCAGAAGACGGAAGAAAATTCTTGGGGACGAATAAAGACAACAGTTACCAAATAAGAGACGAAGACTGTGTCATTGATAACGAATCAGTTTTTTCTGTTTTGTTGCAATCTAAGCTTTAGTAGAATTCGACATATTGATGAAAACTCCAGACATATATTTATCTATTGATATACGTATATCTGAATGTGACTATATAACTGAACCTATCGATCTATCACGTGACTGTCGCCTCTTCTTTTCTTCTCCCTTCTCTCTCTCTCTTTTTCTCTCTCTCTCTACCTCTCTTCTTCTCCCTCTCTTTCTCTCTCTCTCTACCTCTTTCTCTCTCTCTCTCTCTCTCTCTCTCTCTCTCTCTCTCTCTCTCTCTCTCTATATATATATATATATATATATATATATATATATATGTATTTGTATAATTAGGTAGCATTTCTTTGTTTATGTGTGTGAGTTTGTGTGTGTCCTATAGAAAAGTAAGTTCGAGAATTCATATAGAATCGAAAAGTGTATTCTCATGTATAATTGATCGGGTAAGATAATGGAAGTATTCTCGAATCCCTAAGTGCATTCCTAAGGGGTATATGGAGCAGATTTTGTCAAGTTTTTCAGCCATCATTTGGAAAGAAAACACTGTAATTTCAATGTATACCTTCCGTACGGGTGTTCTTTCAAAATTATTTAACGTTTCTTAAGCTTCTCTTCGGACTCTCTTCGGGTGGTTTAGTAGTGCTCTGGAGGAATCCTTTATTTTATTTAGGTAGTGTAAGTAGTACTTTAAACGGGTGCAATAAATGTAAGATTACAGTTTTACATTTGGTAAGTGGTATATAGTAATCCAAAAGTGCTCAAAATCCTAGATAGAGCAGTAGTGTTTAAACACAGCGTTGCCCGAGAGAATAGTCTTTTCCATCCTTTGTTAACTTGGTGTGGCCCGGTAGCCATGAAAGTAATAATACAGTATTATATTTGGTAAGTAGTATAAATTAATCTAAAGTGCTCAATATCATAGCAGGTGTGTTTACTCGGTGTTGCCTTGGAGTCATCAATATTCTTCATAGAGCAATCATACATAGAGCAGGGATTTTTAAACGCCGCGTTGCCCGGGAAGAAAGATTATCACTGTATTTTGCTATACTATTGTATACCAAAAAAGTCACTGTTAAATATCCTAGATAGAGAAGGTGTGTGCAGTAAATTTTCAATGTGGCATGTGCTTGATGGAGAAAGGGGAAAATAAGAAACTTAACGTTTCCCGGGAATACACTAAAATAAATATAAGTTTCATTATATTATTAAGGAGGAGAGGGAAGATAAAAAAAACTCAGTATTGCCCGGGTATAAATTGAAATAAATATAGATTTCATTATATTTTTTTAGGAAGAGGAGAAAGAACTCGGTGTTGCCTGGGAGCAATAACTTTAAAACTGAAAGCTCGAGTGAATGACTTACATTATTATTATTTTAAATACATTAAAACAAAATGAAAAACATGGGGCGGGTGGAGGTGAAAAGGGGTGGTAGAGAAGGATGTGGTAAAACGCGGAAGAGGGGTAAAGAGAAACGGATTGAGATAAGTGAATAGATGAGAGGTTTATTATAAAGATGTTATTTTTTTGCTCCCGGGCAACGCCAGGTAGAACTGCTTGTATATATATATATATATATATATATATATATATATATATATATATATATATATATATATACAGAGAGAGAGAGAGAGAGAGAAAGAGAGAGAGAGAAATAGATAGATAGATAACTCGTGACTCTCGCTTCCCTTCTTTTGTCCTTTAGTCTTTAGATTCCATAAGCGATGTTTTTGACAAAGGGGGAAGAAGTGCTGTTATCTGGGTCAGAATCTATTCATATCACACTTATCGTGGCTAGTTTTTGATCTTGAAGTAGTATTTCTGTTTTAGCTCCTTATATCAAGTGGCTACGTTCCTTGTCTGGAGCGATTTCCATAAAAATAAGATATGGAACAGAAACAAGCACTATATATATATATATATATATATATATATATATATATATATATATATATATATATATATATATATATGGGAAATGAAAAAGGAAAAACCAAAAATGGTGTTTTTTTATATATTCATCAATTGTGAGACCCATGCTCTACACGTCCATGCAAAGCGATCCATGATATGCAGGATATCATTCTGGAGTAATCCACGAAATTCACATCATCTGCATAGAGCAAATCTCGAACAACAGTTGAGAATGTCCTTCACAGAGTCTTGAAACGCTGTAAGTTATACAGCCGACCCGATGTGCAAAATCGAAGATACACACATTTGTCACAGTTAGTGAAAGCCAATGAGAGTTACAGCAAAATACATAGAAAACAAAGTAGGTGCAGGTATATCACCCTGTTTAACACCATTGTCAACTGCAACGGGTTCAGAGAGACAACGATTGCAGTTGACATGTGCTTTCATGTTGTTATGCAGCTTACGAAGAAGTCTAACAAAGTGAGGAGGACATCCCAACTTACACAATACTTTCCACAGCGCATCCCGATTAAATGCATCGAACGCTTTTGTCAGATTTACAAAGACCTGATATAAATCTAGACGATGTAGTTGATGTGCCGTAAAGCTCATATCAGTGGTAACCCTATTTTTTCTAAAGCCACACTGACTCTCAAGAAGTAAGAAAGGACAGATGTAGGCATTCAGGCTATTCAACAGGATTCTGGTAAATACCTTTCTTGTCCCATTCAAAATAGAGATGCCTCGATAATTACCGCACTCATCTTTCCTCCCATTGCCTTTGTACAGAGAGACCATAATTGAGTCACGCAAATCTTGGTAAACATGCCCGTCAAACCAGATGTTGTAAATCAACCCTTAATTTAAACTGCCAATGGTCTTCCACCACAGCAAAGGACTAACACATGTATACCATCTCCACCAGGTGCTCCGCATCTCAACTTCCATATAGCCTCCTCCACTTTCTTGAGGGAAGGAACAAAATCCATTTCGCGACGTGCACGTTATCTATATATATATATATATAGAGAGAGAGAGAGAGAGAGAGAGAGAGAAAGAGAGAGAGACAGACAGACAGAGACAGAAAGAGAGAGAGAGAGTGAGAGACAGACAAACAGACAGAAAGAGAGAGGGACAGATACAGAGATATACAAAGAGAGATGTGTGTGTGTGTGTGTCGTGTGCATAAGTATGAGTGTTCTTCCTGGCTTTCTTGTAAAAATACATTCTAGGCAGATGTATGCATCAATGGAACTGTTACATTAATGAAATAAACCAAACGAAATAACCCATCAATAATGTTGACAATGTCGGACAGATAATCGGTTTGACGAAAAAAAAGAAGGCCAGCTCTGTATAATGGCAAGCTATTGAACGAAGGTGTGTGTATGTCTAAGTGTGTATGTGTGTGTATTTGTATGTGCGTGTGGGTTTACTTTTATTGTGTAATCAGATTGAATTGCTGGAAGCTTTTAATTTCTTTCTTCTTTTGTCTTTCTTGTTTGAACAAGAGATTTTCTGGCGACAAGGAAGTGTATTTTCAATGGTATATATATATATATATATATATATATATATATATATAATATATATATATATATATATATATATATATATATATATATATATATATATATATATATATATATATATATATATATAGAGAGAGAGAGAGAGAGAGAGAGAGATAAAGAGAGAGAGAGAGAAAGAGAGAGAGAGAGATAAAGAGAGAGAGAAATACTATTTTTATGTAGTTCAATACCACATCAATATGACAGAGGACAAACTCACGTCATTTTTACAATTTATATTTTATTTCGCAGACAATTGTTTCGGCTAACATCAAGATAGTTGCAAAATGCTCCTATGCATTTTTTTCTTTCTTGGCGTGGCTATCTTCAGTGCAAATTGTACAAAACAAATTCAAAAGGGGTGCATGTTTTTAAAGTTTTAGAAAAACATTGACTTTAAACGTTCGTAGCATCTTCAAAAACTCGAAAGCTGTGTTAGGAAATCGCTGGTTTTCAGATTAGGATCAAGGCATTGCTTTCTATTTTCAGAGAGGGGATGGGTTTTATTGTATGTCTCTTGGGGCACCCTCAGTTGCGAGCAAATGACGATGAGGCTATACAGGTATTTTTGTTCTCATCCAGGGTGGCCCTTTTGTGGGAGGTGGCTGTTTCCCACATTAAAAACCAATGTTGTGTCCAATTTTGCATTTATACGAAGTAAATATGGACATCTTTTCGACGTTCTTCTTATCGTGTCCATATCTCTAATCTTTAATATCCATTACTAAGAATGGCCATTTTCAATTGTACATTTCAATAATCTATGTTAAACTCTAAGCAAAAAATGATGAGCCAAAATTTGACATGACTCGTCACAAGACGACTGTCTATTTTATTAAAATTCAAACTGATTTATCACTTTTACCAACTAACCCCCACCGTCACCACACTCACACATCATTGCACACACATATGTTCATACACACACATATGTTTATACACACACATATGTTCATACACACGCGCACGTATTTGTAAATAATATAAATAAAAACACTTCATTTCATAAAAATTTCGCTTTTTTTAATTTAATCTTCAAATATAGATTGATCAAATTCGAAAAAAATTATACTGTTCGTATCTGTTGATCACCTCCTCGTTTTTCTTATTCTAAACAAATGTATTTTTCTTGAAGTAAAATCATTATTTTTACCTCCATCATCGGAATATGAAATTCGATTTTTACCAAGTCATCATTAATCAGTGCATTTTGGGAGTTGGACACAATTCTTCAAATGAGGCTCGATAATGTAGAAAACTGCGAGAGAAAACAATTAAAGCAATTAAAAGCTGAAAAGTATAATTACTTTTCAGCTTTTAATTGCTTTAATTGTTTTCTCTCGCATTATTATAATAAATGATGTCTGTAACGAAAACTACGTCACAAAAAAACAAATTTATTCACACACCTTTTTAACATAAAAGATCATTCAAAATTTATAATGGAAAGTTGTTTTTTATTCGATTTGTATTTTTATCGTCGTTTATCAATATAACGTATCCGTAACATATAAAATGACGGTATATTCTAGACTAGTTCTTTAATGGGGACCCATGTCTGTCGGTCGGTTATCTTGGCTCCTCGTAAGTGATGATGTCTTCTTTGGGCTGGAACAAAGCTCCTAATCGCACTCGGAAGAAATGTAAACAACCAGAATTACACATTTTCTTCTTTTTTACACTATTGGGTCACCATTTATCATGGGCAAGAGCCACTTATGGGTAAGTGTTAATGAGACTGGAATGGTTGCCAGCCGAAAGAGTAGGAACACTATAGGTTCACTAACATTTATCAATGGAATTAACTAATTATTAATTATAGGGCGTTTTTTTACAATAATTTGTGTGATATTGGATTTGAAGACGACCAAGTTAACCTATCATGTATTTATCTACTTGATCCATTTGATCCATTTGATCCATTTGATCCATTTGATCTATTTGATCCATTTGATCCATTTGATCTACTTGATCCATTTGATCCATTTGATCTATTTGATCTATTTGATCAATTTGATCTACTTGATCCATTTGATCTACTTGATCCATTTGATCTATTTGATCCATTTGATCCATTTGATCTACTTGATCCATTTGATCCATTTGATCTATTTGATCTATTTGATCCATTTGATCCATTTGATCCATTTGATCTACTTGATCCATTTGATCTATTTGATCCATTTGATCCATTTGATCTATTTGATCCATTTGATCTACTTGATCCATTTGATCCATTTGATCCATTTGATCTATTTGATCCATTTGATCTACTTGATCCATTTGATCCATTTGATCTATTTGATCTATTTGATCCATTTTCTTAAGAAAGTTTCATCTGGTTATTTTTTTGAGAGGTTGAGCCGCCCTTGTTTGTGACCTTAACTACATTACGTCTCTTCGCTTCTATGTTTTGATTGCTACTGAATATACTGTTGCGTGACTCAATCAACCAATCATCTATCTGCTTTGTATGAAGACTTCACTGGTGCCAAGGTCGAGTTCTGCTCAGCAAACACACTAAACCTCGAGGTTTGAACCAAACGTTTATTCCGCTAACTTAATATTCACAATATATTTTGTTACTTGTTAGGAAGCTTAAATAAAAAATAATATTCAATTAGATTGTTACCGTTTCAATATGTAACTATTACTATGTTTATATAATGTATGCTTTCTTTAAAACCTTCGAGTAAAGTGCACTGCCAAACAAGTAAGATTTCAATGCATATTTAAGTCATTTTCAAATGTAAATAATCGATTCAGTTAACGTGTATTTGTTTATTATTACAAAGACTATTATTTCCCCAACAGATGAATATTTAATGTAATTCTCATTAATCCGAATAAAACACAACTAAAGTTTAAATTAGCAATAAAAAGAAAAAAAACTCTCTTACTCGCTTTCTCTTTTGTATGGAATCTCACTGTTAACGTTGAACAAATGTGAGATGCAGTTTCTATTTCATATGTCATCCTCCGCTCTATAATTAAGACAATATATATTTATTTGTACATAAAACATATATTTATATATTTGTTTAATAAATGTATTTCTCTCCCGTCACGAGAGAAAAAAGTGTCGGACAAAACCATTTCAAGTGTTGTGTTTTTTTGAAAATGGGAGGAAGTGATGAGGATGAACTTGATAGAAAGAAGTATTAATAAAGACTTGACCAAAGAGAGGTGAGTTTAGAAGCCATCATGTAAAACGGACGCTCAACCGATGATGATGATGATGACGATGACGATGACGATGATGATGATGATGATGACGATGACGATGACGATGACGATGACGATGACGATGACGATGACGATGACGACGATGTCATAAGAATGTAAATAAAATAAAACAACTGATATATATATATGGGCGTGGAGTTAAAGCGCTAGCTTGCAGAGTCGAGGCTGATTCTGTACTGGGTTCGTGCCTTGCGACCGTCTGAAATTATCACCTCTTACACTGATGATAGCAAAAGCTTGAAACGCCGGTGTTTGTAGGTTAAAATAATTTCATATTTATCTAATAAAAGATTGTTATTAAACCCTTTAAGAAATCAAAGCTGATCCCTGTCCGGGGAATTAAAATAGACTGTCACCTAGCTATAAGCAAGGTTCCGAAAACGTTCGTTGAATACTTTAGACTGTCTACTGTCTGTTGCCCGCTTTCTTAACGCACAAATAGTACTTAATTTCCCTTCTCTATGTGATAATTTCCCGTGGTCGTGGAGTTAGAGTGCTAGCTGGCAGAGTCGAGGATGATTGTGCCCTGCGACCGTCTGAAATTGTTACCTTCTACACTGATGATAGCAAAAGCTTTAAACGCCGTCGTCTCTAAGTTAAAATAACTTAATATTTATTTAATAAATCAATTTTGAAAAAGGTTTTATCGGTTAAAATATTTGTACCCCCTCCCGCTCAAACCTACAATTATTTTTTTAAAATATGTATTTTTATGCCCCAATTCGGTATTATACTTTTATTGTAAAGATGGATACTGACTTTATAGCCGGTGTAACTGAAGTTTATAATTGCTATTTTAAAGGCAGCTAAAATGACCTTTTTAATCAGAATAACGAATTTCAGTTCGATCGGCTATAAAATCAGGGTCCATTTTACAATGAAGGTAAAATAGCGAACTGGACTCACATCAGTGCATGAAAATAAATTGACATTTTGACATTTTTCGATAATCTTGCTATAAACGCGGTAATCTGTATTGGGGGAGGTAAAATGGCTAATACGCTAAGCGGACTCTTTTTCTGAAACTTCGCCGAATTTTTTTATAAAGTAAGCATGTCAATATTAATTTTAGCATCTGAAAAACATTGGACGGCCTTGTACCAGACTAGGAAAACTCAAGATGTGATAGTAGTTGAACGGGAAAGCTGACTTCAGATGAGTAATTATCACGCCATAAAAGAGGAATGAACAAGTGTTATGAGATGATAAAAGTTAGTTTCGTAATAATAGTCAACTGAAAGACGACTGATAAATATCAGAATGGCAGATGACAGAATAAAAACCCAACTTTACTTATAACGATGATGGATATGGTTATGATTGAGTGAGGTATCACTCAATCATAACAATTATTTCTCTTTGGGGATTTTCTTTTTTAACCATCTTCTCAACTCAAACCTTAAAATCATTACTCATGACATATATAATATTAATATACACAGCCAATTGTGTTAAATATTTCATCCGATCATACCCAACAATGCCCACTTCATTTCTTTTATTTATTACTAATATTTCTGAATTCATCCAATTCATCTAATTTAACATTTGCAACGCTATTACCATTCTTATTCTCATCTGGCAACTTTTATAAAAATAGATTACACTATTAGCAAAAAAAATTAATCGGTCAACAGATTTAGGATGTTTTATCTGTTTGAACTGTAAATTTTTAATCGGGGAGAAATATTTTACAAATGTCTACCATAGTTCAAAGTTTTATTAATTATTTAGAAGGTGTCAATTAAATCAGGTCTTACTTTAGTAAAATAGTTCATCTTATTTGTCCAATCAGCCCTTCTCTGTAATCAGCTGGGAGTTGATTATATTCGTGGTTAGTTTTGTTAGGATTATTAGATATGTGCATCCGGAAGGTGAATGCATTTGCAAGTTATGATTAATATCGGATTTATTCAGGTAACCATGCTATCAAAAAATGACGATAATTTGTACACGAAATAAAATCACTTTTCTTAATATTTCACAGTTCATAGAAAGTTTGTGAAAAGAAACCTTAATATAAATAATCGTTTTAATAAGAAATATTAATTAGAAATATTAATTAGCAATATTAATTAGAAATATCAATTAATATTAATGATCAAATTAGTTCTAGATAGTATTAAAAGTATTTATCAGAATTTAAATTTGTCGTAAAATTGTATTTAAAAAAATCTGCGTTGAAATGAAGGCGGTCGTTTAGTTTGTTATTTAAGTTAAGCGTAAATTGATCTCTATAGGGATGTGTCGTAAGAACGGTGTTACCCAAAGGCATTTTTCTGCTACTGCTTCAATACCCCACCCCTTAAATAAAAGTTACATCACTTTGAATAAAACCGTTCCCGGGTTATTAATTTACGTTAGATTTAAACAGCAAGAAAATTAAATTTAAGATATTTAAAAAGAGTTTGAATATGTAGATCAAACTCGCCGGAATATTCCATCTAACAGGCCCAAGAATGTTGATTTCAATTTATTTATTTTACCATTATTTCTACCTTCATCCAGTTCATTCTTTAAAATTATTTAAATTAGAATTATTTTACTTGATTAAGCAATTTGTACCAAAATATATTACTCTATCCGAAAAAATATAATTGTGCTACAGATTTAGTTTTTTGAATCTTTATCTTATATAAAAAGTAAAGTGAATGTTTCTTCTATTTCATTAACCATTATAGCTTTCGAAAACAAAACCTGCATATGGGAACCTGCTCCAGTAGCCATTACACCAATTCCTAATGCGTGTTTTCGAAAAATATGCGTTCGTTTCGTCCGCTTTCAATAATTTTTACATTTATTCCGGCTCGACAGCATTTCCTAACACTGTCATCTATACAAGAGGTCGGGTGTGTTTTCACTCTCATGCTCAGATCTTCTACCCACTTAACTGGAAACTTTTCGTCATAGGTGAACTATTTCGTGGTAGCACCGTTGGTATTTTATTTTTTCACAGGTAATTCCCTTCAACTGCACTTTCTTTTGTAGTGTCGTTTTGATTGGCTATTCCAAATACATTCTTTCACATTCCCGATTGGCGGAATAAACAACTAGCAAATTAGGTTTTAAAAATTACTAACTGGCCTTCCAAGTTAATACGACAATAGTCATTTACATTATTCATAACTATTTATTTAAAATTATATGATGTATGTACCAGCAAAAATTTGGTTCCCGAGTTACGCCTGGTACATTAAGGTATTTATTTAGGTTTCTATTTTTTCCTCTTCATCTCTCGAACTCTGTGTGCCACGGATTAGCAAACCGTGGGAATAGAATTCCCCGAACAGACCACAGACTTCGACGCGATTTTCAAAATGGCTACTCGACTGTCGCTTCGATTATTCTTACAACATAATCTTTTTTATTTCTTCTTCTTTAAACATTCTATTTCATATCTTCCACTCAATCACAAATTAGTTAGTTGATAGTCAAGCTTCCCTCATTAGTGAGAGTTTATATTGGCCCTCTCCTATACTTACGCTAATTAATTTGTCAGTATAACAACACTCCCATGAAACGTAAAGATTTTGTGCCCTAGTAGTTCTTGTACTTCTTTTAGTGATTGTATCACTTTCGAGATTAATTTCCCCCCCCCCTCTCCTTTTCTCTCTCGTATTTCTTTCCCTGGGAAATCTAGATCTTTCTCGCGCTAACCAGGCAAAAAAAAATACGAATATTGTATTGATTATATTTATGTAAATGAAAATAAATTGAGAAATTTCCCTCGTTTGTCATGTGAATGTAAAATGTCTTCGCTGAATATTTATCGGACGGACAATTCTCGTTACAGACATTTGGCAGGTGGACATTTTGCCCACGGATATTTGGCAAATTGGTTGTTTTGCTGGCGGACACTTAAGAAAATACGCACATAACAATGGGTTGTCTAATTAGGTTTGAACTCCACATTTTGAACAACAGTTTGAAATGATACGCAAGTGAAAGACTTGATTTCAGAACAACAGTAAATAAGAAACCTTGTAGCCAAAATAAACGGAAAAACAAGTTAGAACTTGGGACAAACGTTATGAATAAATTAATCTGGGAAAAAGAACTAATTTAATTTTAAAACTTGATCCTTACACGTTCATGTATTCATGCCGCCATTGAAGTTTTGAAAATAAATAGTGCGAAAGAAAGCAAAAATTAAAAAACAATTAAATATTAAAATATTTTTAAACTAATGGAAAAAATAACAATCGTTTCATTATTTATTTTTTATATTTTGTTTCAACTGTTTCTTTCTGTTTCACATCGGTACGACCTCCAAGAAGTACAGATTCTTTTTTATATTCTCATTAGCCAATTCATCCATTAAAAGCCACACAATAAACACGAAATCGATCAAAAGTATCTACACTAGATATATTCTTGAAATATTCTGACAAATTGTTCTAGTATTGAATAACCTTCATTCTATAATTAGCTCTATTTATTAATTACATTTATTCGTTTAAATACCGTAAGACATTACCTTCATTCATTTATTAATTATCTTAATAAATTACTTTCATTCGTTAATTACCTTAATTTATTAATTATCGTCATTCATTAATTATTTACCTTCAATTATAAATTATATTATTTAATAAATTACCATTTTTAATAATTTATAGCTATTCGTTAATTACCTTGATTCATTAAATATGTTCATTAATTAATTACTTCCATCCATTAATTTCCTTTATTTATTAATTACCTCTGTTCGTTAATTACCTCCATCTATTTATTACCCTTATTCGTGAATTACTTCTATTCATTACTTTCAATCATTTATTAATTACCTTCATTAGTTAATTATCTCCATTAATTACTTACATTCGTTAATTACCTCTATTCATTTATTAATAACCTCCATTTATTAATTACCTTTATTCAGATAGATCTGTTCTACGATCTAAAAGTGTTGTGATGCTCTCTATTACTAAGAAATGCCATTTCTAATTTTTGTGACCCCTTCTCAATGCTTCTTTAATCTATATTCAGAATAATCTTGCAGTTTTATATGACAACCTTTCGGTGCAGATAATTAACAATAACTCAAGACGATATCCGTTATTATGGAAATACGAGTTTTTAGACAGAATGTTGCGTAACAGCCAGAGTTTTCTTATCTTATTATTGTCCATGAAATTAAATTGTGTTAAATATAACATTTAAATTCTTGTCTATATTACCTAATGTTAAAATTGACCCTAAAATGAGTAAATAAAACTTACATTCGTCTGAGAAAAGACACATTAATAAAAAAGACTGTGACATGTGAAAACTTCATGCAACAATCTTCTTGTATATAATGAAGTAAAGTCAGTCGGGTTTTCGAGTTTTGTCATCAACACGTTCCTTCAGACAAAATAAATATTTAATTCTGAATTATTAAAATAGACATCTTTTTCAATAATGAACTAAACAGTAGCATCAGCTAATAAAAGATTTCAGCTTTCAGAGAAAAACAATTATATATGTTTAAAAGAAATAATAAACTATTTATTTCTTAAAATTGATTGTTTATTATAATAGTAAGTAAAATAATGTTATTTCGAACAACTAATTACAATTCTGTTTCAATGAAATGATACAAGCGGCAGTTTATTAATCCTGAATAATGGAGTTGAAATGATACGAGCAGCTGCTTATTACTCATAAACAATGGTAAATTCATTATTATTATTATCTATTTAACTCATTAATTCTAAATTTAACATGGAATTTCTACGGCATCAACTGACTTATATCTTAATTGCATAATCTTAACTTACTTACATACAAATGTTACTACTTACTAACATGCATATTATGATATACTAGCTGTATAGACCCAGCATTGTCAGGGAGTCATTTACTTGTTTATTTCACGCATTGTTCTTTTCCACTATTCTATTAATTTCTTATTAAAAAATGTTTTAATATTTAATGTATAAATAAAATGATCATAAAAATAGATTTTGCAATAAAATCTATAGAACGTCTGACTAACTGTTGAAATTAAAATCCCATATATGTATAATTTTGTTTGAGCATTGATGGTGGCTCATTTTTAGGAATGTGATATTAAAGTTTAATGTATTTACATTTTATTGTTTTGACAGATATTTAAAAAATTAATACTTGCTAATTTAATTCCCCGTTACTTGTACGATAAAATCAAATGAATTAGTTTGATTTATAGTCTATTCATTATCATAAAATTCTTGAGGAATTTTTCTTTGCAGCCTAGGGCGACCATGACCAAATAATTTTGCAAACTTGAATCATGGAAAATGGAAAAAAAATTCAATTACAAAAAAATGTAACTGAAAACATTTTTCGTGATATTTTTGAAATATTCTAAATATGGATATAAATGAATTCAAAAGTTAAAGTAGTATATATTTAAAAGACGGGACTAGTAAAGAATCTTTTTAATATTTTACATAAATATTTTACAAAAATCACTTCGACAATAACATTTTTGATGAACTCAATCTCACGTCAAAATACTTGACGCTGCATTTAGGGTCTGTAATTAGTTTCATTGGTTTGGTTGTTTTGTTTTATGGCATATCAACCATTTTCGGGTTATTTAATGCCGAATCCGGTAATTTTGGTAAAGGTTTTTATGCTTCAAGTTCTTTATGTCTTCAAATATTTATTTAGAGTGTTTGGTTTGATTGTGTTGTAGAGAGAAATTGTAGTTTTTTCGGTTTCGCAAAACATGATTGAGTTTTGCAAAGGTTTCCCTTAAAAACAAGAACATCAATGTTTGATGCATTTTAGTTTATGACACCAGTATTTTTAGACAGTTTAGTCTTGTAGCACAAGAGATTATTTTCGTTGATTGTGTTACATGTTGTGTTATATGTTGTTATATAACGTATTTTTTATTTTTAAATTATTTACATTTTTTCTAATTTAAAATGAAAATATCCACATTTTTTTATAAAAATGTTTTTAAAAAGTAACAATCTTAAAATATTTAAGATTGTTTGAAATGTTTAAAAATTAACAATTTAAAAATATTTTATGACAGTCGTACATTTAATGTAGATTGTTTAAAATGTTTAAAAAATAACAATTTAAAATATTTTATGACAAATTTTTTCACATTTAATGTTAATTTTTTATGTTTTAAAAACAGCAATTTATAAATATTTTAGGAAAGATCTTTCACATTTAATGTAGTACGTTTTTAATGTTTAAAAAATAACAATTTATAAATATTTTATAACAATCTTTTCACATTTAATGTAATATTATTTTAATGTTTTAAAAATAACAATTTATAAATATTTTATTAAAAATCTTCCACATTTAATGTAGTATTTTTTAATGTTAAAAACTAACAATTTATGAAAATTTTATGACAAATTTTTCACATTTAATGTAATATTTTTTAATGTTTTAAAAATAACAATTTATAAATATTTTGAGAAAAATCTTTCACATTTAATGTAGGATTTTTTCAATGTTTAAAAACTAACAATTCATAAATATTTCATGACAATCTTTTCAAATTTAATGTAGATTTTTTTTTAATATTTAAGGAATAACAATGTAAAATATTTCGTGACAATCTTTTAACAATTAATGTAGATTTTAAATAATGTTCGGCACAATCATCGCGATAGAAAGTGATTTTGAAGAGTTTAAATCGTCATTCCTGGAGAAACTGAAACCAACTGTCCAGTACATTTGTGATGATAAAGCAAAGCGACAATTGTAAATGACATAAATGTGTAAATCCCGGAAAAGTACGTTGTTTTACTTCAAATTAAGTGTTGTTTTTAAATCAACTTGAAACAGAAACTACTGTACTAGTGATTTGAACTGTCTGATTTATAAATCAGAAAAAGCTAATAGCCAATTATTATTATTATTATTATTATTATTATTATTATTATTATTATTATTATTATTGAATAAAACGTTTGTGAAAGAAAAAAATAAGTAAAAAGTAATTAGGATAATATATTAAACATATCATTTTTATCTGAAATCGGACAGAGATAGAGCTAAGTAGACATTTCTGTTTAATTATTTCGTAAGCGGCTAGCTCTGTTTAGCTCGACTGCATAGAATAGAAGTAAGCAGTAGCGTGGATGTGGGAAAAATACAGAAGCGTTGTAATCTCTCTTACTGAAGTTCGGTAAGACTCCTGACTGTTGATCACAGCTACAAATGATCTGGAGAACAATTTCCAAATTTCAGCGTAAAAACACTTTTCAGTCTAGCCACTCCGAAAAGCCATGATACTGTGAACCAGATTTCTATGGATGATTATATATATATATATATATATATATATATATATATATATATATATATATATATATATATATATATCGAACTAATGTATGTTTAGTGTCAATTGAAATTTTAAAAATATATACGCTCTAGCATAAATAATTGAGCACTCTGGTTATTTCTCATCCACCACTAAATACACGATATATATATATATATATATATATATATATATATATATATATATATATATATATATATATATATATATATATATATATATATGAGTAGGTTTGTAATCCGAGGCTGGAGCAATGTGATATATTACCGGAAGGTGGAGAAGGTGAACAAAGACAAACGAGAAGAGAAAACAATCTCAAATCAAACTTTAGCTGAATAATTATATAATTAAATTATGAAAGGAATAATTAACATTTTCTGTGTACCTACTCTTTTTCTCTGTGGTATTCTGTGAACAACAGTTGATTCCATCAGTGCATCTCTTTCGTTTGTTTTTTCGACCACTCGGTCGTTAATTTTTGGTATTTTGATAATGAAAGTTTTTCTTTCGAAAATGTAAGATTACCTTATTCCGGAACTTTATTTGCCTGACAGTAACCACGTTTTTATTTACTGTTCCGGTATTTAATCTGTTTTACGTGAAATATTAATAAATTGATTTGAGATTCCATTCTTGTTTTCTCTTCTCGTTTGTTTTTGTTCACCTTCTCCACCTTCCGGTACCTATACTACATTGCTCCAGCCTCGGATTACAAACCTACACTTATATTTACCAGCAATGCTTCAAGCAAACTACAATCTTCTTTATATATATATATATATATATATATATATATATATATATATATATATATATATATATATATATATATATATATATCGTGTATGAGTCGTTTAACACTGTTGCTTAAATGTGTCCCCTTACTTAGACATAAATAGATCTTAATCGTCTTCGTTCAACGTACTTGGTTTGGTGGCAGCATCGTTCTAAGCGTTCAGACAAATGGTTAAACTGTTGACTTGGGTTTGAAGGTTTCGAATGGTGTGCTCGACAGAACAATTTCCCTCAACACTGATGATTCCCGGTAAAAAAGATGAAAACATGTGTCTGTAGATAAATATGTAATAATATTTATTGTAATATTGTTTAATACTAAGACGGGCATTTTAAAAGAATTAAAAAATTAAGCTGTCAAATTTAAATACGTAATGCTAACTTCCGGTCAACGTGTTGTTGAACACTGTTGCTAACAGCTTACTATATGGTTTCCTTTACTGAGACATAAATAGATCTTAATTATCTTTCTTGAACGTGGTTCGTTTGGAGACTGCATTGTTCTAAGCGTTGAGACCAAAGTAAAAATCTTGACTTGGGTCTGAAAATTTCGAATTCTGTGAAGAGCAATCACCATTCTCACTGCTGATTCTCGGTAAAATAGATGAAACACATGCGTCTAACAATAAGAATTCAATAATATTTATCGTAATATTATATATATATATATATATATATATATATATATATATATATATATATATATATATATATATATATATATATGTAAAGTGTGTTGAACACTCTCGACTGTTTACTGTCTGTGACCTGCTTTCTTAACGCATAAATACAACTTAATTTCCTTTTTACGTGATAATATCTCGTGGCCGTCGGGCCAAAGAGCTAGCTTTCAGAGTCAGGACTGATTCTGTATAGGGTTCGTGCCCGACGACCGTCTGGAATTGTCACTTCCTACACTGATGAAACGCCATCGTATGTAGGTTAAGATAATTACAATTTTTTAAATAAAATATTATTATTAAACCCTTTAAGAAATTGTACGGGGAGTTAAAAATAGACTGTCACCTAGCTATATGCAAATTTCCGGATACGTTCGTTGAACACTCTAGATTTTCTACTGTCTGTGGCATTCTTTACTTTACGCACAATTGTAACTTAATGTCCATTCTTTACGTTATAATTACTTGTGGCTGTGGTGTTGGAGCGCTAGCTGATTCTGTATAGGGTTTGTGCCGACGACCGTCTGAGATTGTCACATCCTACACTGATGATAGCAAAAGCTTGAAACGCCGGCGTATCTAGGTTAAAATAATTTCATATTTATTTAATTAGATTATATATATATATATATATATATATATATATATATATATATATATATATATATGTGTGTGTGTGTACACACACATATATATATATATATATATATATATATATATATATATATATATATATATATATATATATATAGTTACTGTGCTAAAACTGAGTTTATGTAGTGCTGTATTCTCATACAAAGGCAATGTTAAAATAAATCCAAATACTTGAAATCATGTGAGTCAAAGCGTTTGTGGATATGCAGAAGCGAAATTGAATCACGTTCCACTTTTTCATACTAACTGAGCGCCACTATTGCAACTACTAATGCTGCTTCGACATTTCTCATGATTTATTCAATTTTATCAGTCCAGCGGCGGGGAGGGGGCGTTGCTGCAAAGCTATTTATGCAACGGATGTAAATATCTCTCCGTTTATTTCGGTGCCTCCTAATATCGACACGACTCAACTCGAGCTATTTATTCATCCATTCGGTGCAGCGTGGCTTTTTATAACAACAGATGCCGCATCATCTCTCCCACGATACATTCAATTGGCGCATGCGCATGTACCGTAGTCTTACGACCGCCATTATTTCTTGCGTCATTTTTTCACAACCGTCGCAGCCATTATGAAGCAAGCCACACTTTTATTATTATGAAACGATAAGAACGAAATTTGCTGTTGCTATACAATTTCGTATCACTAATTTTTGAGATAATTTTGATCTATCTTGACTAGAGCGATTTCGTTTCGGCTAATTTGGGGTTTTGTATAGTTTATTACTACAGCGTTACTTTATTTTTCTTTACCTTTAAAAAATAAAACTGTAACGAGAAAGCTGATTTGTTTGTAGATTTGTGGATAAACACTTTCCGCTGAATCACCCCCTCCTCCCGGAAAAATGAGATTCTACTTTTTTAGGTAATTAACGCATCACTCAATAAGTAACGGGCCTGACATATGGATAGCGCTACTAATAAAAAAATCCATATCATTTTATAAAGTACTAACCTTCAAATGGCAAATGTTTCAAAATGTGAGTCTAATCGGATTATTAGTTTACAAATCATACTTATTTAAGTGAAGCTACTGTTGAACATTTTGAAAACAATGAAATAATCTGAATCTCGTGTGTTGATTAAGCACTGCTTTCTGATAGAAAAAATACTGTTCAAGTGAAGCAATGGTTTTATAAGTGTTATTCGGAAACAACGTTTAAGATGTGGTATGCTGACTTCAAACGCGGTCGTACAGACATAAAGGATGCTGAACCCTCTAATCGCCCAAATTAGGCAGTTGTCCCGGTAAACATGAAAAAGTCATAAACCTTGTTTTTGGCTGACCGTAAATTGAAGTTGCGTGAGATAGCAAAGGAGTTGAAGATGTGAGAAGGCAGTGTAGTCACAATTTTGCGTTAGAAAGCTGTGTTCAAAGTGGGTGCCGCATTTGCTCACAGTTGATCTAAAACAACAATGCGTCAACGATTCAGGACGTTGTATACTGAAAGCTGTCGAAAATTCACCAAAAACAAACATCAGTAAGCAATGTTTGGGCCTCCGTATTTTAGTTCGGCAAAGTATTTTATTCATTGATTACCTTGAGAAAGGAAGAACCATCAACAGCGGATATTATATGGCCTAATTATTGTTACGTTTGAAAAGAAAAATGCTAGACAATGCACCGTGTCATAAGTCAATCGCAACGATGGCAAAACTAGGTGAATTGCATTTCGAATTGCTTCCGCAATCAGCCTATTATTCTCCAGGTCTGACCACCACCGACTACGGGCTGTTTGCAGACCTCAAAAGAATGCTCCAGGGGAAGAGATTTGGCTCCAATGAACAAGTGATATCGAAAACCGAGATGTATTTTGCGATTAAAGACAAATCTTCTACAAATAAAAAGGCATCGAATTGTTAGAAAAGCGTTGGAATCAGTGCATCACCCTAGAAGGAGACTATGTTGATGAATAAAGTCGAATTTTGCCTAAAACTTGTTGTTTTTATTAGTTACACCCGGGACTCATTGGCTGATGTGTTATATGTAACGCATGTTTTTGCAGCTAAAAATGATAAATTTCTTTACATTTGACAAATAAAAAATAACCTTATAGAAAACATGAAAGCCGGTAACGAAACAAGACCAGCCTTTCTCTGTGTATCTCCACATCGACTTCTTGCTACTGGATGCAAGCAACACCGGTTCAAGAGAGGTGTGGCAGCAGATTGTCCTTCATTATAGACTTCTCAAGGACGAAAGAGGGCCTTTAATCAATTTCATATACTTAGTTTGTTGCAACATCTAAACCCACGCGTCGCACCGAAGTCATCCTGGGATTCATTTCCTGCGGTTGGGGCGGATCGAATAAAGTGAACACGGACACATTGAATATTTACAATGTCCACGTATTCATGATGTTCACCAATTTATATGGCCGGTTTGTTAGTTCACAGACAGAGTTCTAGAAACCATCCATAAATGTTAATCTTCAAGTCTTGCCATAAAAATTGAAGCCTTCCTGTTCGTCATCGCTACTCGACGGCAACTGCACTTTAATTCTAACCATTTAAAATATTCGCCCCCTTTCATTTATCTCGCTCGACCAATCAGAACATCTTATTGTTGACATTTACGTACTTATACTGTTGGGAAATTTATGAACTTGCAATGAATAAAATAGCAACTCATGTGTATTTATTACATTTTTATTGTTATGTTCAATACATTAAAACAAATAAGTAGAATGGGCAGGGTGGAGGTGAAAGAAGAGAGTAAAGACGCGAGAGAAAGAAAGAGAGATAGGAAGAGAGATAGGAAGAGGAAGAGAGAAAGAAAGAGAGAGAGAGAAAGAGAGAGAGAGTGGGATAGAGAGAAAGAGAGAGGGAGGTTTTAAGACAAAGATGTTGCACACAGTTTTTAAGCTCTTCGATTTTTTGCCTCGGGCAACGCCAGGTAGCCCTGCTCGTAAAAGCTCATATTGGGCCCCGGTATACAAACTTATCAATATGAGAAATGGACATTATTTGGTAACCCTAACTATTTTATTACGCGCTAATCCCTAGGTGTTCCTTTTCTTTCCTTTTTTAAGTATCTCAAGGTGTACATTAGATAATAAAAGATTATCCTGTATCTAAAAAAACAATAAACAAGCAATGTAACGCACGAAGAGTAGTTAGTTGACAATAATATTATTAATGACGTGTCCTCATGAGACGAGTGATCACTAAATTATATACTGCATAAGGAGTATTAAAAATAATCTCAATTCCATTAAATTAATAAAGCATTGCAGCATCTTTCGCACAGAATAGGGGTTGCTAGTCTTTCTCTACTCTCTCCTTATTTTCATGGTAAGTGCTCGACTGAGCTTCAATCTCTGGTCCCTCCTGTAAAACATTCACAAAAAACTCGTCTAACTTGGCCTTTTGGCTAAGATCAAAGTGTAGCATCTGTTCCTATGGATACTGCACCCTATAGACTGGTATTGTCTTGGCCTTCGGGCCTTGATTTACGCCAATCTATGGGTCTGTCCTGCGCAGTTCTAGGAGGTCCACCCTCCCAGGCTTCGCCTCCCCTCTTTGGAGAGGAGTAAGTTTATTGCTTACTGTCTGAGGCGCCCCTACCGGGGAATGCCGACGGGGCTGCCCAGGCAATTTTTAAACTCCACTTTCCCGACCCGACCTTGGGTCACATCTTACTTGTGGGAGTAAGATAAAAACTGGCCTTGTGCCTAACTCCTGGAAAGGAGTAAATCAATACAACCACTGTAAATAATTTTCCTTTCTTCGTCTGTGTACCTGGAGTTAACGGAACTTCTATGAGCAGAGTATTTTTCCAAGAACTCCATCTCCGTGGAAGAAAATATCACTGAGCTGCTTCCCAGCTGACTACAACATGGTTGTTTTCAATGTTAACAAATTCTTGTTTAGCTGTCCTCTTAAATAATCATATTCTGACCAGGTTTGACCATCGTCTCCAATCCCAACGGAGTTTGTCACACCGCTTACCTGACAAACTCATTAATCTTTATTCTCCAGTGGACCTTTATACATTAATTAAAAAAAACAAGTATTGTATTGGTCAAATAAAAAAATTAAATTGCTTAATAAATGCTTGAGAAACTAGGTTGTTGCCTTTGAAACTTATCCAGGCCAAGGTATGTAATTAGCTCGCTTGTATATTCCAAACAGTAGTAGTTTTGTCATGTGTCTGGTGTGGCTTTTAATATTGAAAATCAAAAGCAATTCGAAGGATGCAATTCTACATCACTTGGCCTATATATGTCCATAAATTTATTCTAACTCGGTAATTACTCAAAACTATTGCCCCCCCCCCCATTTTTTTTTTTTTAGATTTTAAGCAAAATGAATTAAACTAAATATAAAACCATTGGCTATTTTTCAATCCAAAAGTGCGAGTAATTTAATTTTGTTTTGTTTGAATGAAAATAAAATAAAACTCCTTTAATTTTGAAAGTGGATATATGTTTTCGTCTTGGACCTCTGTGTTAATCAATCTTGCTAATGAAGAAATATTTTGCAAAAAAGCATCTACGAGTTTTCCCTTGACCGTTCTTTAACGATATCGGCTATATCCATATATTATTCACAGGGATTGCATTCGACGAATTTTTATATGCTGATGAAGAAAATCCTATATATTTTGAAACTTTATTTGAATGTAATTTTGCTAATAAAAGTGATTTTCAGAAACGCGTGTACATATAAATTGACATTGTTGAAATGCTGAATATTTGAAATTATACTTTACAATTCTTTGAGTTTTTTTAAATCTATATTAATAATATATGAGAGCTCTGATCAATATAACCTATTCATTATTGAGCTTATTGTTACTGCAGTATTTAAGCATAGCCTTCAACATGAGAATATTTATTTTTACTAAAAGTATATATAAAATATATATGAATTAATTTTACCCAAGAATTGTTTTAGTTTCGTAACTTTAATTTTCCCTCATATATATATATATATATATATAGTTATTATGCAAAAGCTGAGTTTATCAACGTTTGTTTCCCTAAGTCTTTTTCTTATATATTTTAATCACACAAAATACATGCTAAAATATTCCTAAGTTTTAAGGATTGACTTATGTTTGAAAAACTTCCATTCTAATTTTTCTAATTCGTTTTAATTTGTAATTGACTCACCAAGTAGCGCACATCTTACTAAGTTTCTATATAGTACTCTCAGCGTCTTTGATAGTATGCCGTTTGAACACCACTCTTATTTTATATGGCATCCATTATTCTCACTTCCGCTACCATTTCTCTGTCGAAAGTAATAAAGAAAGAAAAGAATAGAAATATAAGAGTAGTTCATTATACGCACCTTTCTAAAACAAATGTTAATTTGTAAAATTAGATTTAAATAAATATAGAGAATGTAAATGATTTTCTTCATCAGTATATTTCAAATGGATGAATTTTTTGACCCGACTGGTAACTAATATTGACATAACAGAGATCTCCAAAAAACGATTCCTAGTTGGGAGAGAAAATCTAATAAATCACAGATTTCAACGAATTCTTTTCCATCAAAATATTTTTTGTTAAAGCATCAAAACCGAACTTTCCACTTCTTTAACAAATTAGTTTTTATTTATTTATTGTTTCCTTTCTTACAATCGATATGTTATATAAAACCACTCTTAAATTCCAACACAATCCTAGCGATCATATAAAATGACCGATCCTGACTCATCGACTATTCAGATATAGCCTATTTGAATAATCGATTTAAGCGACTTGGAACAAAAGTTTTTATTTTCAGCTTCATTTAAAGAATTAAAAACAAATTTAATTATGTCTCTGTCACGAATTGCGTGTCTGGACCAATCAAACAATTGCAATATCTTCTTCCTTTCGGTGTACAGACACTCTGTTTTCTCGTCTGCTTCAACACCGCTATTATGAGGGGTTTCATCTACTCTTCTTTTCATCAGTTCTGTTTGATACATAAAAGATGTGAACGTCCTTTCGAACAAAACAAAATCCGCGTCTCGTTTATTTCCTCAAGGCCATTTTATCCAACATACAATTTCAGAGATTCGCCCGACGGGTTCAACTCTGCTCACCCCACAATCAATTTAATCAAAATATTCCTTTCTCCCTATAAAACGTTTTTTTCATGAAACTAACTAAACTTTAGAATTTTCAGGAGAAAATAAGGAATTATGGAATAAGCTCAATTGGATATTTGTTCTAACTCACTTTCAGACCCTTTTTTCCATTAACTATAAAAATGCATTTTTAAACATCATTCAACAAGTCCGTCACCTTGTTATATGTACCTCTGTATTTGTATAAAGTTAAGTATGTGTATAGGTTTATATTTTTATATGTATACGATTCACTCCTAAACTATAATTAACCGAATAATTGTTACGAAATTCGAAACACAGCTGCTAGGCATAAGGGTTGGTAATGTGGGATATTCTGAGTTTTATTTAGTTTTATGCAAAAACGGAATAAAAGGCCTTCATTAAAATTCAGTTACTTCCGATTTTTGTAGAATTTTAACAGCAATTAATAAATATTTCATGGATTTCAGTTTCTTTGGAGTCTTTAAAAGGGTTTTAAAGGGGGCATAATATTAGTACAACCTCTAAATATTTCAGATTTGCATTAAATTGCATCCATAGTCAGTAGACACCAATAAAGCTAAATTCCCTGAATTGCAATTTCTTCTTAAAATCCCTTAAGTTTTAGACATTTACTAGAATCAAAATCATCTAATACAAATTCAAGACATAAGGTTTAGTAGCATTATACCTTGTAATACCCTCTGCATAAAACTAAATTAAACTAAATATAGCCCATATTATCCACCATAGGTGTTATTTTCCAAAATTCATAATGATCGGTTAATTAGTTTAAGGGTGAATCTTGTACATATAAACATATAAATATATAAACATATAAACATATAAACGTACCTAACTTTATATATAATTGTTAAACTCAATGGATATTAAACGTTTCTACTAATATTTAAATCCAGAACAGTTATAAATTTAGATATTTTTCGACAAAGACAAAATTTCGTATCAAACAAAATATCTAAACACCGGTGTTTTTGTTGTTTTTTAGTGTTTCTTTTGTGTTTTGTAAGGAAATATAACTGTGGGAAATATCTCAATACGAACTCTCTAAAGTTGAAAAATGTCGGACTCTAAGTTTAGTTCGTCGCGTGTATCAGAGTAAAAACTGGACTTTTTTTTTGTAAAGATATCCGACGTAAGTCGTTTTTTTCTGTAAATCTGAAGATTTTATTTTACAAGATTCGGTTTTTGTTATTACTAATGTATCGATTATATTGGTTTTTGTTATTACTAATGTATCGATTATATTGGTTTTTGTTATTACTAATGTATCGATTATATTGGTTGTTGTTATTACTAATGTATCGATTATATTGGTTTTTGTTATTACTAATGTATCGATTATATTGGTTGTTGTTATTACTAATGTATCGATTATATTGGTTTTTGTTATTACTAATGTATCGATTATATTGGTTGTTGTTATTACTAATGTATCGATTATATTGGTTGTTGTTATTACTAATGTATCGATTATATTAGTTTTTGTTATTACTAATGTATCGATTATATTGGTTGTTGTTATTACTAATGTATCGATTATATTGGTTGTTGTTATTACTAATGTATCGATTATATTGGTTGTTGTTATTACTAATGTATCGATTATATTGGTTGTTGTTATTACTAATGTATCGATTATATTGGTTTTTGTTATTACTAATGTATCGATTATATTGGTTGTTGTTATTACTAAAGTATCGATTATATTGGTTGTTGTTATTACTAATGTATCGATTATATTTTTGTTATTACTAATGTATCGATTATATTGGTTGTTGTTATTACTAATGTATCGATTATATTGGTTGTTGTTATTACTAATGTATCGATTATATTGGTTGTTGTTATTACTAATGTATCGATTATATTGGTTGTTGTTATTACTAATGTATCGATTATATTGGTTTTTGTTATTACTAATGTATCGATTATATTGGTTGTTGTTATTACTAATGTATCGATTATATTGGTTGTTGTTATTACTAATGTATCGATTATATTGGTTGTTGTTATTACTAATGTATCGATTATATTGGTTGTTGTTATTACTAATGTATCGATTATATTGGTTTTTGTTATTACTAATGTATCGATTATATTGGTTGTTGTTATTACTAATGTATCGATTATATTTTTGTTATTACTAATGTATCGATTATATTTTTGTTATTACTAAAGTATCGATTATATTGGTTGTTGTTATTACTAATGTATCGATTATATTTTTGTTATTACTAAAGTATCGATTATATTGGTTTTTGTTATTACTAATGTATCGATTATATTTTTGTTATTACTAAAGTATCGATTATATTGGTTTTTGTTATTACTAATGTATCGATTATATTTTTGTTATTACTAATGTATCGATTATATTGGTTATGAGGGAACAGCTGTAATTTTAAAAAAATAAAGACCAACTTTGCTTCATGCGAAACCATGTTCTTTGTCGGACAAAATATTTTTATTTAAATTTATATGTATGCATATATATACGGGTTTCGGGGGAAATTTGACACTTTTGGAAAGGAAAGAAAAACGTCATAGTTTTAACCTGAAACACGTTACCCTTAACCTGGAGCACACGACCTTGGATGTGTCTCGCGAAAGACGCCTGAACACCAGTTCCATCCTAGTAATCATCTTGTCCTCTGTGTTGTTGGCGGTATGGTCGGCATTTTTCTCAACTGCGTCCCACACATAAATAGTTTATGGATTGCAATCAGGCAAGTTGGGGGCATATGTTAGCACTTGTGAAGTCGTGGATGTTCTTAGACAGTTACTTCTTGGGGGTTTTGACAGGGAGTTAAGTCCTATTACCACTCGTATGACTTTTCCTAGGCCACCGTCTCCACCCAGCGCTGTGATACAATTGACAGAAATTCAATATAACTATCATAATTGAATCCTAACCCCTTTCGAATATGTGGGGCGACATGACGTGGCCTTCGTTGGAAACGCATAGTTGAAGGTAACTTGGTCTTCATGACGCGCGGGACAAACCGTCGGCAAGCCATATGTTGTTCTGCAACTGGTCTTGGCGGAAGTTTTTCTCATCTGAGAATAACCAGAGCATCCCTGGCTCGATTGGATATTTTACTGGGTGTTTGAATTTGAGTGTATTGGCTTTTGTAAAGCTTTGCAGTGACTCGTGTATGAGAAATAGCAAAGAACTCATTCATCGCGTTTTCATAGTCGCCACTCTGACTGCTACATGTCTTCCCAAGGTCCGCATCTCCTTGCCTGCATCTTGTCGCATCTTTCTTACAGCTTCTCGGCGAATTTCATGGTGCAGACCTAGTCAGAACGCCTGCTATGATTTCCCCTGCTAGCCATGGCTTTCCACTTGTCCATGGTATCCAGTTCTTAATAGTACATAGAAACACCAATCCATTTTACCACTATTAAATACTTCAAATGGTTCTGAAATGAAAGAATATCAAAAAGAAATTTTAATGTATGGAACATGCTTTCTGTGTGTGTGTATTAAAAAGTTGTGTTTTATTATGCCATAATCACGGTTCCACGCTCTTTACGATCTTCCGATGACTTAACGCAGGAATTTGGGATCAAATTTGTGTTTGTTTTCTATGCTAACTTCGTATTTTACTATGTAGTTGATTTTTCTGTCGATTGCATTATTTCAGCTAAAATTATCGTATGTCTTCTAAAGTGTCCTTTTTTGTTAGAAAGTAAATGTTGCCTTTCGGGTATTGCTTGTTAAATAAAGTTATTTTCTTCAGATCATGATTGCTAGACGTAATCTTAGTTGTAAACGAGTATAAAACCTTTCTTTTTTTCTCGATAAAAAATCGCCCTTTTCAGCACGTTTTTACGCGTAGTGCGGAACCGTAGAATTTGCGGTCGGCATTTTTAGTCAGAGAAAAAATTAAAATACGGTTTCAATTTTTTTTCTTTCGGCAGAAGTAACTTTCTCTCTTTTGGAAAGAGAAAAAAATAATGTATTCCTTATTGTTAAATATTACAACAGTGTCGGAATAGCAATTAAAACAAAAATCACTGACCTTTCTTCACTTAAGAGAATAATAAGTTGGTCTTAGGTGTTTTTTCTTCTTTTATTTTCGACCAGTAAGTCAGTTTTTTTTAATTAGGACGTTGTCTGCTGAATTTGTAGTCGATTTCTCCGAGTTTTTTTTCCATAATTAATTTGGTCGCCCGTTTTTGCGTCCATTTTAAAAAGTCCTCCCGAATCTTTTACTGTAACCACGCTGTCAGTCTATTGGTGTAAGTTTGAAATTTGAAACCCCACGTTGCCGGTCGTTGTGGGGTCCTTTTTTGAAGGTTCTTAAGAAAAATCCTTAATATTGTATTTATCCGTGTAAAATTGAATACTTCGTAGCTAGTTTTTGTGATGTCCTTTTTATGTAGTTTTTTTTTTCTTTTCGAGTTGTGGGTTTCCGTGTAAATTTGAGTACCTCATAGCCAGTTTTTGTGAGGTGTTTTAAGGGTTTTGGCGAATTGTTGTAAGGTCCCGTGTAGATTCAAATATCTTTACAGTTGTTGATGTTGGGTCCCGTGTAAGTTCGAATAATTCGGTGTTAATTGTTGTGGTGGGTTCCCGTGAAATCTTGAATATTTCGTTGTCAATTGTAGTGGTGACGGGTTCCAGTTTAAGTTCGAATACCTCGTCGCCAATTGTTATGGCCCTGTTTAGGGGCAGGAATGAGAACACGAACACGGGGTTTAGGTAAAACAAATATATTGGAGAAAAGTATATACAACAGAAGAACAAGAGAAGTAGTACGTCAGTACTGACTGACAGTGTAGACTGGGGTTGGCTTTAAGGTATTTAATTCTCTCCCACCGCAGGAATATGTGACACAAGGTCAGAAAGTGGGGGAAGAGTCAAGCCAGCGCCCCTAAAAAGAAGCACTCTGGCCTAGCAAAAATAGCCTAGGCAACACCGTCGGCATTCCCCGGTCAGGGATCCTCAAGCAGTAAGCGATAAACTTACTCCTCCCAAATGAGGGTAGGCAAGGCCTGGGAGGGTGCACCTCCTAGGACAACCCAGGACAGTATACCTCAGCCCATCAGATAAAAGGCCACCGAAATGGCCCAGTTCCTGCCGGACTGATTGTCGAGAACGAATTCTCGACTAGTATTACCCCATCCCGACGTCTTCAATCAACCGAAGTTAATGAGAGACTTATAGGGTTGGGGTTGGGCTCAACGGTATCTAATTCCCTCCCACCGCAGGAATATTTGACACGAGGTCGGGAAGGTGAGGAAGAGTCAAGCCAGCGCCCCTTAAAAAGGAGCACTCTGGCCTAGCAAAAATAGCCTGGGCAACTCCGTCGGCATTCCCTGGTCAGGGCGCATCAGGCAGCAAGCAATAAACTTAATCCTCCCCAAAAAGGGGAGGCAAGGCCTGAGAGGGTGCACCTCCTAGCATAACCCAGGACAGTATACCTCAGCTCGGCAGATAAAAGGCCACCGAAATGGCCCAGTTCCTGCTGGACTGATTGTCGAGAATGGATCCTCGACTGGTATAACCCCATCCCGACGTCTTCAATCAACCGAAGTTAATGAGAGACTGATCGGGTTGGGGCGTGAGAAGCGTAATGCTTCCAGTATTTATTTAGAATGTTTGTCATAAGTACGACACCATAACAGTTGAAGAGTGTATTCCTTTTTTTAAAGCTTATTATCTGGTATGTGTCCCTTAGGCACAGTCAGCTATTTTGAAAGATACAATATAATATCATTAGACGTAAAACAATCGTCAGAGAAAAATCCACAGCAGAGTGACAACCGGAAGTGAGCATAGAGAAAAAAGAACAAATTCGTGCATTGCGCCTTCTAAAGATCGCAAATAGCGTGAAACCGTGACTATGTCATATTAAAACATTTAATTCTTTTAAGTACTATGAAGCTCTGCCTCAATGTGTGTCTCTATATGAGATACATAGATATGCAAATATTCTATGAAAGTTCTCCTTTACCTGTCAAACGTTGAGTTAGTACAGAAGTAGAGAACATTTATTTCCCTCTCCATAATTGGCCACTTAACTATGTTATAGTATATCTTTCTAGTGGTCTCTTGATCTTATCGGATTCCAGGACAAGAATTAATAGTACCCAGCAAAGTCGTGTTACTTGATGTAACATTACAAAGAAACGGTGCACCATTCCCCGTAAGAACAGTGTATAGATGTATCTAGAGAATCTTATTTCGGCTTCGAATGTTATTTTGAATATTTAGTGATGGTTTACTTGTAGGGTTGAGTATCCTTATGTCAATTTGTCCTGAAACCCCCTTCTACTGAGAGACCGAAGTTTGTGTTTATAAATAGCTTTTATCTGCTAATTCAAAAAGAAAACAGTTAAACCAAAATGAATTTACAATTGTTTCGAAACGAGTTTACAAACTTTTTATTGGCATTCTCGTTTAATCGGGTGAAGGGCGGGAGAAAATTGGTTTTATTATTAATCCGTCTCATTATGTTTGCCATATGCCATTTATTTTACGCCCGTTAAAACCAATTCTGTTTTTTATAACTTCGTTCTGTGATATTAAGGACGCCGCAAAACTCGAGGCCTCGGGCAAGAATAGCAAGTGACTCAGACTTGAGTTATTTTCTTAATATGATATTAAAGGTTGATTAAAAATTTTCTTGAAAGGGTTAAATTTATGGTTGCAAATATTAAGTTTAGAAAAAGAAAAAGAGATGAAAAATGAAAACAAGTGTTGTTTTATTTTACTGTATGTTTAATAAGAAAATGCATACAAAACGTGAGAGAAGAGATGGGGTAGAAATACCATTTTTTCATACATGTTATTATTTTTGTTGATTTTTTGGCCTCGTTTCCTCTCATGTGTAGTGATGGTGGGGTTTTCACTCGTTTTGGGATAGAATTTGTCCCGCTTCCTGTTGGTGTAATATGCATTTGTGGAGCGACTCCCCAACAGTTGGAGTTGAGAGCATGGACTGGATACGACTAGGCGGTGTGGCGACCCCATCCCAGCGGGGTGTACGCCCCTGAGTGCGTTTGGGTGTGTTTGAGGAGCGGTGCGCTGTTTCGTTACGTTATGGGAATATAAGCCTAGGAAGTGGATTGGTGAAACATTCAGTGTTCCCTTCAGATAGAGGTTTTCCATAAATCACGGACGCGCGGTGCTCGTTCATCTCAATATCCCCGGTTAACTAGGGGGAGGGGCGCAGAGTGGGTCTGCTTGGATAATGGCAGGTCTTATGAGGTAAGTATTGCGTGATTTGTTAAGGAATCTCACTATGTCTCCGATCAGACTCGTTGTTCGGTGGTGCCCGCGTATCGGTTAAAGAGTGGTATTTAAGATACATTTAACGGAAATAGATGAATAATGCAGTGGGTATTTGCATTGAAGTCATGGTCAGAATGTTGATATAAGACGAGACATATATTGCTGCGGGATGCTGGGACAAGAGGCATGCGGCTATTCAAACATTAGGTAGGGATATGACGGAGTTAAAGCCTGTGGATGGGGACTGCCCTCCACCTCGCACAGGATGTGCAATCGATTCTGCGACGTAATGGCAG
>OY744535.1:64419179-64431679 GCA_963556195.1 Sepiola atlantica | reverse complement strand
TTAAATAGAGACTCTCTTCTCACAATAATACTTTCGGATACCCAAGTAAACGGGTTATCAGCTCTCTAGCAACCACCATATGGAATCTCAAATATTCCAACACACCCCACAGAATTAAATGGAGAATTATTGAAAAACAAAAATCCTACAACTCCATATACAAGAAACGCCTCAGATGTACCACAGAAAAACTTAGAATTCTACAAGCGATTAAAAACCCATCCATAAATTGCAAAAATATAAAATATCAAGTTTTCAGAATGTTCTCCCACAATCTAAATAGTTCAATAACAGAAAAATATAACACATATGTACACTCTCAAAAAAACACTAGAAATATGTAGATCTATAAAAAAATAAAATATATTGAAAGTACAAGAGCTATCCGTCCATACAAAGAATTTATATCGCTTTAATAATTATAATAAAAATAAAATAAAATAAATATGATATAGCCCCTCTATACCTTCCCCATATACATTATCATATATACAACTAGTATACCACTAACCCATCTCCATTAATTAGCTCCAATAAACTTTATACCCCAACTTCTATGCAACCCAACACCAAACATATATAATAAAAGTAAACGTATACAATAATATAATATATATAGCAAAAACCATACAAATATAATTAATGAAAATATACATAACTAAGGGAGGGCCTGTGGACGAGTGGTTATAGCACTTGTCTTTGGGCTAGTCGATCCCACTCACGGCTTGCGAATTTTCAGGTCTGAAAACTCCCTCTGTCCACCCAGCAGTAAATGGGTACCTGACTAAAACTCAGGGAAGGTTCAAGGCAGCGGAAGGAGAGGGAGGGGCTCCGGCTTCCATATGCTGTGCCCTAGACACGGTGATTCTAAACAATGGGCAGTGTGCAATGTCGGCAACGACACTCGTGCGCGTCCAGGCTATGCGACCTTTACCTTTACTTTTACATAACTAAAAATATATGTTTAAGAAGATTTATAAATTGTATAAAAGATATATATAAAAATAATAAACAAATTATAAAAACAAAATTTAACCAATATGCATATGTAAATTAATATTATATATATGTATTTATATTTAATAAGACAACAATAAAATAATAAATTAACACAACGAAATAAAATAAAACATAATAACCTTACTACATTAAGAAAACCCTATATAAAAAACTAAGAATAAACAACGTCAGAATTATAAATTACACCAAACCTACCCTGATACATCAAAATCACATTAAATCAATCACTTAGGCAAAATACCGATATAAAAGACCATCATACATAATTCTCCATCCAAAACCCCCTAACCATCCAGCCATCAGCGTTTACATTTAAAACTCTAGATTTACCCAGAATATCCTAATTACTGATTTCCTTCCTAGATTAATATTAGATACACAATTTCCAAAATTAGCATGATATACACATTTTTCAAATTTACTACCTATGTTACAGTGTCGGGCAGCGCTGGTATGTGTTGACCGTGAGCCTACGAAGATCGATGGTACACTTACTACGCTAGTATGAATAGACAGAAAGAAAAACTTTAAAATCTCTGAACGGATCGCACAGTTGGTAATGAGACAAAGAAACCGAATTATTATTTTATGGGCTTATCAAAGATAAAGAAAAAAAGAATTAACTTCTCAAAGTCGATATGAGATTGACAGCTGAACTCAGGGAGAGTTAGAATTGCGGTCGAGTGTCAAATAATCTCGAATCGGGCCAATTGGTTTTAAGTGGTCGTCCGGAAAAGATGGCCGATGATTAATTACCCTGCGGTACAGTCCTGATATCTATCAGCTGTTGTCGAATAGAAATAAACGGTCATAAACGAATTTAGCAGCTGTGTCGAAATTACTTTTAGAAGCTCTGGATAAACGCAATAAAATTTATGTTAATCTGAGACCACCGTGAAAAGCCCCCGCGTATAGACGAAGTATGTCTCGATAAAAGGCAAGCGAAGACAGTTTACAAGGTCAGTTTAGTCGGAGAATGAGTCAGAGAGTCAAAGGCCGCTGAGGCCGTCAGTTACGAGAGAATCGAGCGAAAGAACTCGCCTCTGTACTTTCCCCACAGAACGGCAACTTCTCCCGAGCAGTACCGAGTGACCAACCGAACCCGCAACAGCCGAACTGGTGACCTCGCAAGGTGGGGAGTGGGGTACACCTAGATTAACATAAATATTAATTTCCTATAATTAAAACCATTTAAGCTGGCCGATTTTTTTACTCTCCCTCGTTCTTCTCTATCTCTAATGTTTACTTCGTTCCATAAGAGTTGGTGGTCTTCTATTTCCCTCCATATGTGGTCAGCCATACCAGATTTTTCGATATCTCCACGCATTACGGCTTCCCGGTTTCTTCGAGCCTTACCTTTAGTGGACGACATGTCTCACCTTTGTATATTTTCCCACACTTACATGATATCGCATACACGCAGTTCTTAGTCATACATTTTTCCGTAGGAGGTTTGACTCTCAAAAGATGCTTTCGGAGAGTTATGGTCGCTCTTGAATACTGTCCTGATGTCATATGGATTACATATTCTTTGAATTTTTTCGACAAGCCCTTCATATATGGTATACAAACTGTGGTGAGTTTTCGGGTAGTGTCCCTATTGTTTGGTCTAGATATCTTGGAGCTGATATCATGCTCTCAGGATAGGTGTTTCGGTTGAGGGTATCTTTCAAGCTGTCCATCTCCTCTTGATATGTATTGCTGTTACTACATATTGTCTTTCCTCGGTGTTTTGGGCAGTGGACGATTCCTTTCTTTACATTATATGGATGGTGGGAGCTAAAATTTAGATACTGTCCAGTGAAAGTTGGCTTTCGATATACAGATGACCTTTTCAATAGTGAACTGTATAGATAGACGGATAGAGTTCACATGGTACAGTAATGTTTTAGCATCTTTCTGGTGAGACCAGAGTATTAATGTGTCATCCACATATCGTAGCCACATTGTTGGCTTTATTGGTGTTGATCATAACCCCATTTCCTCGAAGTATTCTATGTATACATTGGCCAGTACTGGGGACAATGGTAATCCCATAGCTAGACCTTCTTTATGTCGGTATATATTAGATCCAATCGCGAAGTATGTGGGTTGTACACAGAAGGTCAACATCTCCATCAGATTATCAATTGGGATACAAGTGCGTTCATTCAGTTAGGTATCTGAAGTCAACTTATCCCGTACCACGCCAGAGTCTCATCAGTGGATACTTTCGTGTACAGACTCACTACATCTGGTTGGAATGAATGGGAGCATTGTTGATTTTTTTCCACGAAGTGAGCTGAATTCTTTACATACGATGGAGATTTGCCTATGAGTAGGCTGATTATACCTACCAGGAATCGGCTCAATGGATGGCATGATGAACCTTGTGCGCTGACAATGGGTCTTAATGGAATACGATCTTTGTGAATCTTAGGAAGACCGTATAGGTGTGGTAGCTTGCTGTAATGCTGAACTAGCTGTCTATATTTTGCAGGTGGTATTAGATCCTTGTTCTTACTCTCTGTTTCTAAAGTCGGATTCTTTTCTACTTTATAGTAGCCACAAGATCCTATTAGATCTGCTCTATCCATTAACACTGTAGCATTGCCTTTGTCTGCTTGTAGTATTATGATGTCATCATCACTGCGTAGTGACTCGCTAGCCAATACTTCTTCCTTTGAGATGTTAGGTTTTTGTGACAATGAAGAGGAACATTTGTCAGCAGGAAAGAAGATGAGGTGCTTCGCATGTCGTGTCTGCAGGGTAAAGAAGGGTTTCAAATTTTTATAGTGGAGTCTGATTTTCATATGTGGAGATCAGCTGATATGAATGAAGAGGACGGCTGGGAAGCAACAGAAGCGATTTGGAATGCAGAGAGAAAAGCAAAGAAAAAGTGGTGGTATTTAAAATTATTGAAGTTTAAATACCATCAAAACTTTTTTGTTTTATTTTTCTGGCCGTGTTAGGTAACAGTTTTGGAGGCTTTGAATTCTCGAGTGTTTGTCTCACCTTCCACATTTGCTTATCGCCTTGTGTCTTGGGTTTATTCAAGGCTGCCTCTTCTATTGGAGCTATTATATCTAAGTATGGATCCGCTTGAAACATTGTGATGATAACACTCAAGATGAGAAATGTAGTCCAAATAACCAAAATTATACAAATTATCAATCCTCATCTCAAATATTCAGAAATACTTATCTTGTTTGTTCCCTATTGTTTTATTTCGTTCAACTAATAAAAGACTTACCTTTGTCCCTTATGCTGTTGCTGTCTATTCAGTGTGTTGTTTTTATTATTATCTAATCTGAACCCCAAAGCGGAGTTCGAGACGGTTGATCGCTTGTTTTACCTTTCTTTCATTCTTATTTAAGCCTGGGAAATATTTCGTTGACGCCCGGCGATTACGAGGTACCTTACATAACACGTTGTAGCCGGTCCATAACAATAGAAATATATCAACATATGCACATACCTAACTTATATATATATATATATATATATATATATATATATATATATATATATATATATATATATATATATATATATATATATAAAGAGAGAATGGTAGTGTTCTTAAAGCATTGCTGGGAAATGTAATAAATGTATTAAGAAAGGTGAAGGCAATGCAGAGAGCTGGATTGATGAGAAGCTGCAAAGAACAAAAGTAAACAATCAATGGAAAGGGCTTACTACTATCCATTTATTTTTATTTTCAATCTTGCATAAATAGCAAGTATGGTGTTAGCTGTGTGTAATGTCCGGATAATGATTAGAAACCATTTGATATTTCGGGAAAATCTTCCCCTTGTAGTATAATGAAACATTTTACATTCTGGCATACATCTTAGTGAATTCCACACAGTCAGACTTTTCTTTTACGTCCATTTTTGACAAGGGAAAGGTTTTCCCGAAATATCAAATGATTTCTAATCATCATCCGGACATCACAATAGATAGTTGTAAGCCATTTCCCTCGATTGTTTATTTTTGTTCTTTCCAGCTTCTCATCAATCCGATGAACGTATGTGTATTAGTCTGTGAATCTTTTTGTCCAACACCTCCTGGGAGAGAATAACTTCACCGACCTTCATGAAATCTGGAACATAGTAGACATATAAGAGAGTATAATGAGCTAGTTTGAGGGGGCGGGCAAAGGGGTCATAACATTCCTTTAAAATAAATGGAGGTGGTTTCCTTATGAAATTTGCAGCATAGACGTATGTACACACGTGTACATTGTTTTTATCAAACAGGGTTGATATCGCGCATGACAACAATGTTTTTAATAAATTAGGAACACGCCGAAAACAAAAACAATAAATATATTCACGATTTCAAATTACGACGCCTGGTCGAATCCAATCTAATTCTACGATGCAATAACATGTCACAAAGGCCGATTTTTTTACATCGCTGACATCATGGCCAAAATGATACTTTGTGAATGTAATATAAAAAATATGATCATGGATAATCTCATTTCCACAAAATGTTATTCTCCCTCTACGTGTTTATTTTCTTTCTTTCCTTTCTTTTTTCCTTTTTCTTTCCTTTTTCTTTCCTTTTTCTTTTTATTTTTGCAACATAGTCTCATTTTAATTCTTATTTCATGTTTTTATTTTTATTATTTGTATTATTTTCTTTTATATGATCACTTATCTTCCCATCTCGTGTTCCTAATTTATTCTGTCCACATGTGTTTAGTTTAATTTAATTTATTGCTCCATGATTTCATTTATTTTCATTCTGCCACCCACCTTGCCTTTTATCTCCTTATTTACTACCCTTCTCACTCCTCCCTTTTCTCCTCGTCTCACATACCTACTACACACAGTATATATTGCCTCCTTCTCCTACCACAGTTTCTCCTCCTTGGATATTTTCTTCTTACATTGTATAAAACTTTTGAGTTTGGTTCAATATAGCCAAATCACCAAAGGAATATGGTTGAACCATGGCCATACCCATAACAGGCCGGCTAGACACACGTCTGACTGCTTGAACTGGGGGCCGGTCAGTCACCAGATAAACTTTTAGCTGGAAGCACTTCGTTGTCACTGGTCCAAGCAAATTCCATTCCGAAACTAAATTTTAACTCATCAAATTTATTTCAGCTGAGGTGCTGTTATCTTATTATTTACATTTGGATTATAAATTCGTGAGTTAAAAGTCAGAATTGATTTTTCTTATTTACATGTAAACGGCTCTGTTATATATGATTGACGAAATCACTTTTACTTTTTTTTAAGTTTTAAAAAAGTATAGTCTTTTAGAATTTGTTAATAAATCGTACATTCTGAATTTCAAATCTTTTATATATTCTTAGGAAGTATACTATAAATGTTTTAACGTTTTATTTACATCTAAACAGCTCTGTTCATTGACGAAATATCACTTTTTTAAGTTTAAAAAAGTATTGTCTTTTAGAATTTGTTAATAAATCGTACATTCTGAATTACAAATTATTTATATATTCTTAGGAAGTTTACTTTATTTACATGTAAACAGCTCTGTTAATTCACGAAATATCACTTTTATTTTTTTAAATGTTAATATAATGTGTTGAATATTTCTAAAAATGCTCAAAAAGTGTTGTATGACAGCCTGTCAAGGAAATTATGATGAGTAAAATAAGGTTCGAGTGTTTCGTATCCCAAAAGATCAAGATAAGAGAGAGAAAGACACTGTTGTTTGTGAAAGGCATTTTCCACCTGGTTATGAAACTGTGTTTGTTATGGGAGAAGCACGACCCAAAGATCCTCCTCAATATTAAATAATTTGCCATCAAGTATGATACCAAGTCCATTATCAAAACCAAGGACAACAAAAACAAGTTCCGCTTCTGTACGAAGTGTACAAAATGAGGAGTTTGCACATTTTTTAGATAAAGATAGAATTGATATTTTTTACAAATTTGTGTGCTGATATTGACCATCATGATTTTGCGCCAGCAGTTACCTGCTACAATTCTAACAATCAACAGTTCATCCAGTCTTGTCGTTTTTTTACTGAAAGTATTCCGATTTTTTTAATTAAAATTTTTGAAAACTTAACGTTTGAATGTTACCATGCAAGTATACTCACACACATTTCTTCTCTGTTGAAAAACAGAATAAATAAGTTTCAACATTAGTTTCAAATTGAGAAAGCAATTCGTTACCTTAGTAACTTGAAAATTGAACTAGAGAAACAGGTTTTGAGACAACATATAGAAGTTATGTCACCACGAATAGTTGGCAAAAAAGTTTACGAGTCGGAAATGCTTGTCCAAGCATTTGAATATTTTGCCACATCTCGGTCTCTTTCGAGATCATTACAAATTACCCAGTATGAAACCACTAGTGAATATGACCTCAAAAGTTTCGAAGGTAAATGATCTGAATTTTCTTGGTGATGTGTTTAACAAACTGTCAGATAAACAGAAAAAAATTATCATCCTAGTTGATGAAGTTTATATTAAAGTGAGTTTTCAATATCAAGAGGGAAACATATTTGGTGTTTCCAAAGATTCTGAAGAGGCATTAGCAAAAACTGTATTGGGTATTATGATCAAATGTTTACATAGTGGACCAAAGTTTTTGATTAAGATGATCCCAGATGCCAAACTAAATTCGGAATTTTTGTTTCAAAATGTTAGAAATGTTGTTGATTTAGTCAATCATTCGAAAGGTAATGTAATTGCAGTTATTTGTGACAATAATCGGACTAATCAAGCTTTATTCAAGAAATTTGATACTGTTAAAAATAAACCTTGGGTTACTAAAAATGGTATATACTTGCTTTTCGATTATGTACATATATTTAAAAGTATTCGAAATAACTGATAGCAAAATGGAAAAAATCAATTTGTTAAGTTATCACAACTAACAGAAGTAGCGGTTCTTCCAAAACCAGTTGAGAGACTAAACGTTTCCCACTGTTTGAAAGTGTTTTGTGATGAGACTAACTGCAATGAAAACTCATCCATTATTACAAGATGATGATACAAGAGAAACTTACTTTCATCGAAGTTTTGAAATTTTGGAAAATAGTGAGTGTACAAGATATTTATGGAAGTGTCAAGACAAATGATCCATTGAAAAGCGTATTATCAGATCGAAATGATGGAAATTTGACATTTCTTGTAAATTTTGGAAGTATGGCAAAACAAATGAGGGGAAAGCAAGGGAAGAGAATAAAATCCTTCACAAGAGACGCTAGTATGGCTATCAAGCATACATGTAATTGTTTAATTGACATTTACTTAAGAGTGGGTTCAATTTTGTTATTCTTGGAGGATTTACAACCGACTGTCTTGAAACTGAATTTTGTAAATTGAGACAAGATTCTGGTGGTACTTATTTTATTACCGTACAAAATATTATTTAGAAATTCCATATTAAAAAAACAAAATTACTTCTTCAGTTGAAAGTTGATGTTAGAGAGTATAGCCATGATTCAGGCCATACTTGCTCACAATGCGGATATCTGTTGGATGAATTGGCATACGAAACATTTTATCACCTGCCAGACCTAGAAACTGGTATCTCCAAAGATATTAAAATGTCGCTTTTATATATAGCAGGATATAGATTGTCTTACAGAGGAGGAAATATTGAATGATACTGCTTTTTATCATGAGTATGGAAGTTTTTGAAAGGAATAGATCGTGTTGATTTAAAAGTTCCACTGGATACCACTGTTCAGTGGGAAATTTTAATTACTACTTTCAGATTTTGAGGTGAAGAACTTTCCTTAGACATTTTTTGTAAGTAGTGCCATCCTTGTTTTGCCACAACATTCTGGTTATCATAACTCATTGCTGTGAACTCTGTCCATTTTATAGGATCACCTATAGATTTTTAACTAAACATTCTATTTAATTTATGGATATTGTATTATCTCATTTCATCTTCCATTTCAGTGAATTTGTTTGCTTAGATTAATCGACTACGAGACAACACTAGAGATCTGGATACTGAAATTTTAGTTTGAACTTTGTTTTTGGATAATTTTAAGATGTGAAATGAATACTATAGCCAAAATGTTGTGTTGAAAACAATCAAAATGAGGACAGTTTAAATTTTTAGTTAGTAAACCACATATCACATTTAAACAAACTTTTTTTGTAACCACAATATACAAGTAATGATCTTTTGACATAAGTACAAATTCTCTTTAAAAAATCCCACATTGAAATAAAAATCACTCATCGAAATATGCATTTGCCTTTGTTTATTCAAAGTTACCTGTCTCTTCATTTATAGGAATAGATCAATAATTGTCAAATTTATCAATTAGCTCATTGTGGTTCTTATTATTTGGTATTATTGGTGTTCTTATTATTTTATGTAAAACACATAAAAACATCAAGCTAATCTCACAGGAAAATTTTCCCTTTGTTTGCAACTTCTATATCGAATAGTTAAGAAAATTCACATGGCCCCCAATAAAAGACCCCAGTTGCATGATTACCTGGCCTATAGTAGGGATGGCCCTGGGTTGAACCCATCGACCGAACTCACTTGATCCAGCTTTTATGATGCGTTTGTGTCTTTATTTTTACTAGCATGTTACTTGCTTATCTACATTTCCATAAACTAATTGTACATACAAAGAATGTAAACAACAATTTCGCAGTAAAATCTATTTACTTATTCCTCATTTGAAGGTAATTGCATCTTGTAATACTGAGAAAGCAAAAACAAAATAAGTTTTGAAAAGTCGTAAAAGCAGGGAACTAACATGAAGCTGTCTTTATTTAAAATTTGGTTTTTGGTAAAAAAGAAGCAAATTCTGGATGACGTATGAAATGAAAGTAATAGAATAAGAATGCTAATAATTTTCGTAAAATGCCGGTCACTTCGATAATTACGCGTGAAATAATTATTTATTTGTTATTCTCAAAATATGTAACTATATTAAAGGGAAATAAACAACAATTGAATGAAATGTATTTTTCTGTGGCTATATTAGCTAACTGGCCTCCATATTGGTTTATATAGCCAGGAGCATAGAAGCATGTTGAAGATAAAATATTTATTTATGTCAAAAAATTACTTATAAAAAAATTGGATTGCGTTATGAAAATAAAATAAAATAATATATTATTTGATACCAATAAAAATGTATTTTTACATTACTATCTGACTGCAGAATGAACGGTGCTCGTAAAAATACGTATCTTACTAAATATTTGAAGATGGTGGTACGAGTGGTAGGAAGAGTACATATAACTTAGTGGATAAGTTACCCCCTTCCTCTATTTGTGACTAAAAAAAAATTAAATAGCGAATTCAATTATGTACTCAAGGCAAGAAATAGTGATCTGAAGAGAACCTCTCCAGATGTGGCCAAAGTACTTCATCTGACTCTTACATAGGTAGAGGATTGTATAAGGAGTCAGGTACTGAAACGGTAGAATTATCCAGCAACCTTAGCAACAAATTATTATTAATTTGTACTACTAGGAGTATCACACAGATCATCGTCAGTGATTGTTCACCGACAAAAACCAGTGGTATTTCCTGGAGTCTGAGTGACAGATTTCCAGTATTATTCACGTCTTTTCCATAACCACCGCAAAATAACTTTGCAGTATCGCAACAGCCTCTTACCATTGATTTCTCGCTGGTACGGACCATTGGTCTTCTCTGGGATTTGGCTGGCAATAAACCTCCCCACGGTCCCAGCATTCTACGCACTCTTCCAGTGGAGGTCTGGTTTATGCTGTCCATTCTCTGTCTTCTCATCCTCATCGACCTTCTAATAATAGTTTGTTTGGTGTCAGCCTAGGCCGGCACCATTTTTTAAATTTCTTTTAATTTTTATATATTTTTTTTGGGGGGGGTGAAGGGAAGGGAGAAAGCTTATGGTGTTTCTTGTAATTTCTGTTCATTGGTTCATTTTTGTGTGGTGTTAGCTGAGGCCGGCGTAATTTATTGGGGGAGGGGAGATTATGAAGTGATGTTACTTGCAGTTTCTGTTCCTTGGTTCGTGTTCTTCGTGTGGTTTTGTTTTCTACCTGTTGTAAATTCCTTGTGACTGGTTACCGTGTGTAGCTTATGCGGGTTGGTTTCCGCATTCAAGGATTTTCCTTAAGATTGCAGCTGTTGGTCATTGCCGTCCTTTGTATGGTTTCGATGGTTAATTTGATTCCCATTTCTTCCAGGTTTTTGGGGGATTGTTCCTAGTGCTCCTACGATTATTGGTATTATCCTGACTTTCTTCATGCTCCATATTTGCTTCATTTTTCTGCTTCTTTGATCTTCACTCTGTTGTCTGCTGGAACGGCGAAGTCTATAATTATGCAAGATTTTTCCTTCTTGTCGATTATAATAACATCACGTGTCCTGGCTTAGATGAGTTTATCTGTTTGTATATCCATACCACAGAGGATTTTGTGTTTTTTGTTTTTCAGTACTGTTTCTGGTTTATGGTTGTACCATTTGTTTGCGTATTCGCAGTTCAATTGTTTGCACAGTTCCCAGTGTATTGCTTTCCCCACACAGTCATGTCTGTTCTTGTATTCTTTTTGGATGAGTTTGATACATTAACTTATTATATGATTTACTGTTTCGTCCCTTTGTCCACACAGTCTGTATTTACTGTTTTCCTATGTTTTATCTATTTTAGCTTTAATGCAGTTTGTCCTAATCGCATTGTTCTGTGCAGCCATCAGTAACGATTCCATTTCTCTGTTCAAGTGTCCTTTTCTTAGGCATGTCGAGCTATTTTCGTTAGTTTCTTGACTTGTCAGTCTTATGAAGCGTCCCTGTTTCTTCCCACTTTTCTTTTCTTGTCTTTTTTTGTTTCTAGTGGCGGTGCTTCCCGAGTTCCTTGTTGCAATGATTAGCCGTTTCGAGTTATGTATTTCTCCAGCTCTTTTTTTTAGTCTTCCACACACTCTTCTATACTTGCCAGAACTCCTCCCCCTTCATTTCTTTTCATGTAGAGTCTGTCCGTATCATATTTTGGGTGTAGAATATTGTGCATAGTCATTAATTTTCATAGTCCTCTGGTCTTTAGTCCAGCTTATGAATGGTTCAGAGTATCTTATTAGCGATACTGCCCACCTGTTTATTCGTGTTACTAGATTCCTGTATATAATTACGTTTCTGGGAGTTTTCTTGTTCTTCGTAAATATTCTTTTCCTATCTTCTCTTTTATTTCTGTAGATTTGATGGTGTCTGCTTCTAGAACTCCCAAATATTTATAGCTATCTTAGCACCCTCATCCCCTCTTGGTTGTGGAGTTCCACGCCCTCTGTTTTCTCCAGTTTTCCTCTTTTCATTTCAAGTTGTGCTCACTTTTCCATTCCGAATTCCATTTGGATGTCCTGACTGAAGATTCTGATCGTATTTATCAGCTTTTCCAGTCTCTTTTTTCTTTTTGCAAATAGCTTCAGGTCGTCCATGTACATCAGATGGTTTACTCTTAGTTCTGTGTCTGTATAATTGTGTCCGGCATCACATTTTCTGAGTATGTAGTTAAGTGGCATCATAGCTATTATA
>OY744535.1:64384179-64414179 GCA_963556195.1 Sepiola atlantica | reverse complement strand
CTATTAACACTTACCTGACTACGCTAATTGTAGCTTATTCACAATTTATGTTAAGAAATGAAGGAACGGCAATATATTTTTTAATGATTGCCTGTTAAAAAGGGATACTTAAAATTAACAATATTTTGTTATTATACAAAAAATAGTTATCCTAAAAATATGCAATCTAAACCAGTGGATTAAATAAAAAGGTTCAGTTCGAAATTCTGTACTGATTTCTGAGTTTGACATAAAAATTCCCGAGTTTGACAAGACGCATATGCAGAAGGTCAGATGTTACATTGGCTGAAACCTTATGAGAATACCATCCAAGATGGAACAGTAGCCTGTATAATCCAAATAATACAAATTATCAATCCTTATCTAGAAAGTTCCGAAAATTTGTTATCTCTTTCTACATTGCATAACCAAAAAAATGTGTTGATATGCCGTTATACAAAGAAACCAAATCTACCAATGAATCGTTTACTATGGCTATTTGGTTTCGGCACTCAACAATCCCCAAATGGTCGATATGCTGTTAAACCGACAACCCTCATCATCGTAATTATTAACAGTAAATCCACTAATATCGTGTGTGTTTCTTCATTCGTATTCGTGTCGGGGAAATAGGAGGCTGATTAATTTTAGTTCACTTTTTCGGTATCAACCCAAATCATTACTAATGCTTTCTTCTTTCTGCTACCTTCGAATACCTTCTTTTTACACCCACCTACCCACTCTCTCGCTCATGTTTAACACCTTCGACTACAACTGTATTTGCACCCCTCCCTCTCTCTCTCTCTCTCTCTCTCTCGCTCTCTCTCTCTCTCCCTCTTCCTCTTATTATATTTCATATGCTTTCGTTAAGGTCACCTTTAAATGCCCTCCTCTCATCCACAATGATATAACTTGCCATATTCTGAGCATCACATCAGTGTTTCCATACTAAATTCCTTATTACCGGAGAACTTTTTTGTCATTGCACTAAGCGGCACAGTTTGCGCAAGTCGCGTACAACAATGAAAATACAGTTAATAAATAATCATTCTTTTTTCTTTTTATCTATTGTTTCTTTCTTTTTTCTTCCCAATTTCCAACACGAGAGCGCATTGTAATTAATTATTAACATTTTTGGTGCGCCTTATTACTACTACTGCTGCTCCTGCTGCGCACCGCAAGACATTCAGCTTCAATATGTCCTTCTTCAACTGAAATAAACATTACGAAAACGTTCCATTTTTTTGGCTTCATGGATGTTTTCCCTGGTGCTTCACACATTCTTACAATGGGAGAGTTTTCTAAGTGAAAATAGTGAAAGTATACACACACACACACACACACATATATATATATATATATATATATGTGTGTGTGTGTGTGAGGGGGGTATGTGTGTATGTTGGTGTGTGTGGGGGAAGGGGGGGTATGTGTGTATGTATGTGTGTGTGCGTACTAGAATAATACCCGTCCCAGGACGGGTAAAGTTAATTCCTCGAACAAAATTGCTTTGCATCACGTTTATGCCCTCTTACGGCGATTAAAAACATATAATCCTACTAAGCCTTATGTCTACAATCCTGATTCTAATTTCTTGAACTTGTCTAAAATTTAAGGCTCAAGGGGTCTTGAGAATAAATTGAAATTCAGGGAGTCTTGCTTAATCGCTGTCTAATTACTGGCTCAAATTCAATGCAAATCTTAATTATTTGCAGTTTTAAATATGAGGTTGGCCCATTATGCTCCCTTAAACCCCTTTAAAACACTCCAAAGAAATTGAAATATAGGGAATATTTATTAATTAGAGTAAATACCTATGTTAACATTTCAGAAAAATCACACATATATATATATATATATATATATATATATATATATATATATATATATATATATATATATATATTACTGCAAACAGTAATATTGTAGGTTAGATCTTTGTCCAGGTTAGTCATGCTGATAACAGCTGATAGCCAGAAACACGTGTTTGTGGATTCCTTTTATATGTATGTAAACATTAATTAATTAATACATAAATAAAAAAATAACTACGTGTCCTATTAAAAAGGGCGACTTGGTGCAGTGTTCTTTACCGCTTAGGAAGTAAAGACAGCTATGTTTCTATCGCCAGCAAAATCAATAACAAAAACTACGTAACATTATGGCAATAAAAAATCGTACATATTTCGGTCTACTTGCAAAACGTCAAACTGCAAACAATAATATCGTAGGTTCAATTCATGCCCAGGTTTGCCATGCTGATGACGACTGATAGCCAGAAACACGTGTCATAAAAATTAATTAGTAAATATATATATATATATATATATATATATATATATATATATATATATATATATATAGTATGAAAATATATATATGGCATTTTCCATGGAAATAAGGATAGAGTGGTGAAAAGCCTGGCAGCGTCTTCTCTGTTGGAAAATGGTTGTAGAAACAAGAAGAGATCATTACCCACTAGATTGCGAGGTCGATTTTGTACTCAGTCCAGACAAGAAATAGGGTCGTGACCAGCACCTCCCCAAATGTGGCAACAGTACTCAATCGTAGAAGGTTTCTGACTCTTCTACAGGTAGAGTATTTCTGGAGTGGTAAAACGACTAAATTAGTTTTCCAGCAAGCTTAGCAACAGATTAGATGCAAGTCTTCCATTTCAGATCTGAAGTGAAAGTCAGTCCTAAGAGCTTATCAAAGCAACGAAAGGGACATTCATTTAACTGAGGCAAAGCAAGTATCCGGGCGTTGGTGGTGAAAGAAGAGAAGCTTAGTTTTATAGTGTTAAAATAACGAGCCATTTTCCTTGTGTTCAAAGTCGGAAGAAAGAGAATCAGCCAGGTCTTGATCACCAAAACTTCGGAGTGCTGTCATAGACGGTCGTGTTGTCTGTATAGATGTAAAAAAATGATTTCAGAGTGTGGTTTGAAAAATTATTGATGAAGATCAGGACAATATTATATCCTTGGGGCCCGCCGGCGTTGATACTACGTGCTTCAGACTTCTGTCCATCAACAACAACTTTTAGATTCATGAGAAAGAAAGAGCAACATTTGCAGATATCCTATAGTTACCAAGTTTGTAAAGTAAACGTTTGTGCCTAAAGCTTTTGATATGCCAAGAGCTATCGCCCTAGAAACGAAGCCCCATTGATAGATTCGCTGATCCTATGCTATATTACAGTCAGTATGTCAGTTGTTGATTTTACAGGACGAACTCTATATTGTTGTCACTTAGTAGATTCCTTTTGCTGATGGGAATGACAAATTCTGGATTCATCACAGATTTAAATAACTTACTAATGAGGCACAGGAGATCAATCGGTCTGTGCTGAGGTGTAGAAGTGATCACCAATATTTTCATATGCTGGGCAGACTGACGAAATTTTGCAATGGTAAGCATTTATCATTTAAGTAACGGTTGAATAATTCTGAGGCAAATTCTAGAAGCAGATTCCTAAGCACAATGATTAACAAAACCATTTCGTAAAAGCGAATAGAGCACTCTTCGGCAGTTGATATGATAAACAGTAATATTCCTTGCGCCGATATGGTAGTGGATAGAAACTCGGACTGCCGAAAAAACGATCGACTTTCAATCTCAGTTTGAAGCACTGAAATGAAAAAAAAAACTAAATTTACTCTCAAATGAGATAGGTCTATAAATATATATCCCAACATCACATTTCCGACTTGCGAGCTTAATGTATTTCATGTACAGAACAAAGTTTAAGAATTACGAATAACAACATAGACGTGCAAGTCTTGAAAATAAGATATTAACAACAACAGCAACAAAAAAGGAGATTCAAACGTATATAACACTTATAATGTACATGTTCTTGTGTTTTATAAAGCTTCTCCCCCCCCCTCTCTCTCTCTCTCTCTCTCTCTCTCTCTCTATATATATATATATATATATATATATATATATATATATTATTATTATTATTATTATTATTATTAAAAATAACCGACAATTTTTGTCTGGTTATTTTAGTATTGATCCTTTCAATTTTCCGGATTAAAATCTTAATCTCGGAAGAACCAGACGGGTCAGAAAGTACTCTGGACCAACATGTACATTATGGCAGTTTCATCAGCCAATTTTCTTCCGAGGTTAAGATTTTAATCCGGAAAATTGAAAGGATCAATACTAAAATAACCAGACAAAAATTGTCGGTTATTTTTAATAATACGTGTCTTAAAGAAAAAAGAAAAGATGCTGCCTCGATATATATATATATATATATATATATATATATATATATATAAAGAACTTTCCTTCTGTGGAATAAATTGGCACAGGATTGCTGCTAGAGGGGCTACAGCACGCTTGTCATAAACTGCCTTCATAAACCATCAAATCATATTATTTCCATTCATTATTTTCAATAAAATGCTTCATCATTTAACTGTGTTTAGCCTTGATAAATGGTGACACATCAATACAAAAAATAATGACTAGAAAATCTCATGTGAAAAACATTCAGTTCACATTACGTCATGACGTCTCGTTAAAATTGATATCTTCTTCAAATATTAAAACAACAACAACAACAAAGGATGTTATTCCATTAAAGATGATATTAAGTTGAGCTTTTTTTTTAATTTGTACTTACCTTTTTTTAATTTGTACTTAATTTTTTTTAATTTGTACTTAATTTTTTATTTAATTTGTACTTAATTTATTTTCAATTTGTACTTAATTTTTTTTTAATTCGTACTTAATTTTTTTTTAATTTGTACTTAATTTTTTTAAATTTGTACTTAATTTTATTTTAATTTGTACTTAATTTTTTTTTATTTGAGGGTAAAATGTGAAGTTTTCGACCTTGCTGTTTGTTTTTGGTTGGGTCAAATTGAATCCGTTTGCATTTCTGTATCATTGAATCGCAATGAAATTTTAAACAACGACTTTACAGTTCGATGTCCTACGACCGTGAACCAGAGATAGAATGAGATGACGTTTCGAATTACTTTATAGAAATCCACCACTAGTTTCAATTTTTTTATCTTTATTTTCTTTGTAAAATGAATTCCAGTTTTTTTTTTCTTTTTGCTATTTTTTTGTTTCTGCAAAATCGTTGGAAGTTTCATCACCTGATCTCCATGAATGAAATATTCGTGTCAAATGTAAAACGGTGTCACAAACACTGAGTGAGGAATTGAACACTCTTTACACGTTCTACCTTATAAGGCGCCCAGCGCCGCCGTGTATCGGGTTCTTATTTACTTGTCTCCCAACGAGGCCAAAGTTAGATACAATATCGTTTTTTGTTATATGGAAAATATCCTGCATCCTACAAAGGAACACTTTAAATGGGACAAAAATAAAAATTGGCCCAGTCAGGAAGGATTTGTTCTCCTCCGACCGAGGACAGAACAGATATTACACTTTAATCCTAGCCCAAAGTTACGTATTATTTAACAGTGATAAGTTTTGGAAGTAACTGGTAAACTAATTTAAATAACGTTTTTTATTGTTTTACATACGACATACTTTTTTCAAACTCTGATAAAACACAAATAATTTAATAAAGCTTTCTCTCATCTCACATACAAAGTTATTTTGTGAGAAAGTTGGACGTAAATAGCATTTAAGCTAACATCAAAATGTGATACTAGCCAATTTTATTTTATTCCTTTCTTGTTATTGGCACTATAATCAATTAATCAAAAATATATATACAGTACCGCTCGGAAATCAAGGAAAATGGAAAAATCTTGACAGAGAATAATTCATATTTTTATTGAAGAATATGAAAAGACTTGTATAAGTTAGATTATTCGGACTACCGTTCTCATCTTAGGTGTTATTCTCACAACGTTTCGACCGCAGTAACCTCCGAATCTTTTCAAACTGTCGAACTCGGGAAGTTCAAACGAAACCCTTTATTCAATTCACGTTCCTTCAAAATCTTTGCAATTCTTCGTATCGCCCTCACGGAGGATTGAACCTTCAACCTGACTATCACTTAGAACTCAATGTTACTAAGTACTATATTCACTGCGCCACGTGTCCTTGCGGACAATACAAGGATGAATTATAAGAGCCTTACACCGATTCTTGTTTTAATGTACAGGCTTACTACTTTTATTGCTACATATCACTGTATATATATATAAATATATATATATATATATATATATATATATATATATATATATATATTTATATATATATTTATATATATACTTATCTATTATTTATAATTAATGGTTCCCATATTGTATTAAATTCTATACTAGGTCTGCTTAGTAAGTCATTCGTCCCATAAGGGTAGATTTGTTTCCCTTTTACTTGCATATGTGGTCAGCCATACCCAACTTTTCGATACTTCCACGTATTACGACTTTTCGGCGTTCTTCTAGCCTTACTTTTAGTGGGAGACATGTCTCATCTTTGTATATTTTCCCACACTTATTTGGAATCGCATACACACAGTTCTTAGTCATACATTATTTTACGTAGGGGGTTTGACTCTCACAAGATGCTTTCGGAGATGTTCAAACATTACTAGACCATGGAAAGAAACATAATAACAGATTATCCTTCTTAGATGTGCTGATAACTCGCACTGATCAGTGGTTTAGGTCTTCTGTATATCGAAAGTCAACTTTCTTTGGAAAGTATCTAAATTTCAACTCCCACTATCAATATAATATAAAGAAAGAAATCGTCTGCTGCCTATAACATCAACCAAAGACAATATGTAGTAACAGCGATATATATCCATCTGGACAGCTTGAGAGAAACTCTCAACCGAAACAACCGAAACAACTATCTAGAGAAATTCAGTTCTAAGTGACAGTCATCTAAAGGTTGATAGTTCAATCCTCGGTGCGGTCGATACGAAGAGTTCCGAATTACTGAAGACTTTTCCCAGTCATGGCTGACGGATCGAAAGCATGCTACTTCCGTGGATTAAATAAAGTGTTCCGTTGGAAATTCCGTCCAGATTCCCGAGTTCGACAGAAATATTCCCGAATTCGAAAATATACACTTGAAGAAAGCCAGAGGCTACAGCGGCCGAAATGTTGTGAAAATAACATTCAAGCCGAGAATAATTCAAATTATTCAAATTATCAATCCTCATCTCAACAATTCAGAAACATACTGCGACTAAAATATTGATTTTTATGTATAAGTTTTAAAAAATACGCAAACAGATGAAAATTAAAACCTGAAATGACTTCACTGCATCCCGGACAGCGCCAGGTTGGTAGAGCTAGTATAATATTAGATCTAATTATAACCAATTGAAATCTTCGGTTAATTTATTTTAATCGTTTTTCTTATAAATTACGTAATGTAATCTTTTAAAAACATCTTCAAAGAAAATGTTGTACGTTCTTTACTTTTACTGATGACTCATCTTTCGTTCCTGATTCAACGTTATGGTTTATGTACAGTTGAACGTTTAAACTCCTACTTCTTTTGTATTTCTTGGCAATCAACTAATTGTACTTAATATGAACGAGCTACTCATTATCCCAGTCTGACGTTTACCATTCGTTGTATCCATGAATATTAATGTGATTGATGAGTCTAGTATTTACAAAGCGCATGCGCTGTCCTATAAGCGAGTAAACGTGATCTTTCACTACAAACGACACGTACGTTAATCCAGCTAACCAATTGACGTCGATATAACGTTATATATGCATTGCGAAAACAACATATATTGATAGACTCCCCACAAAGTTCACGCAATTTTACATCGTAACGTTGTAAATAAGTCGTCTTCTAACGAGACATTTACATTCCATATTTAGACTCTCCATAAAAATTAAAAATATAAAAATAAATATAAAAATAAATCGAAATAAAACTTAAGAAAAGAAGAAAAATGTAAGAAAACGAAATGAACCGAAATAAAACAAGGTCCATTATTAATCACTAGAATATGGGACGATAAAAATGTCTGCGACAATCACATCCGGTGGAAGTAGAACTCTCGGAATACCGTCTTTTTATAGAAGTCCGTGTTGCATCGATAATTACGAATCGATGTATTCGTGGCGATTAATAAGGTAACATGCAAGGCAGTAGATTCAATTTAATGGAGCAAAGAATCGCAGTGTCTAAGTTTATCACTCAATATCAATGGCCGAGTTGTTAGTTTGTTTTCATTGTAAAATGCTTGTATTTGAACATGTATGTAGGTGAACTGGTGCTGTCAAGCGTCGGCCAAATCTCCTCAGTCTCTTCTGTGTATCTAAATGCCAGCATCATCTTAAGTACCAGTTGTTTTAATGTATATGTCTTAATTATTTGGTTTTATTTGACATATTCATATTTTTCTATCTCATTATTTGTTATTCATGTAGTAAAAAAAAATAATCTTGTCGAAAAAACATAATTTTGGCAAATCACATTTAACAGCAGAAACAGCCGCGTAAACAAACACTAAATAAAAATATGCAGACAAAAAATCTATGAAATTGAAATATTTGATATTTCATTTATTCGTTTTTATAGCGTCACACATATTGGAGCCCCTTCTTTGAACGAGTATCGCCATGTTGAATATGTCGTGTTATTTCGGTTATCGTGGATCACACGACGTCGAAATATAAAGGAAAAAGACAATGATAAAGAAACAGTAAAATAAAGAGACGGTTGCATTCACACACATGCGAATATTTTTTAAATGGTGCAACGTACTCCGCGTAAAATTGAAAATAAATTCAAAGAGGATATTGCTTAATGGCGGCTTTCATGGGGAAAAGTCGACTTAATGGCGGATTCCGGTCTTGAACTCGGAAATAGAAAAGCGATTTTTATCAAAAAACTGTTATCCATTATATTTTAAGTTGGATATTGGGGGGGGGGTAATAATTTGTTTTCACCATTTTTTTAACACATAAGAATATCAAACTGTTTTTTTTATAATTGGAACTTATTTTTTTTACAAATAATCAAATAAAACTTGTTTTAATAATTGGAATGATTTTTTATTACAAATAATAACAAATTACACTTTTTATAATTTGCATATTTTGGGGTTGTAATACCTTTTAAATATTTTATTTTGAAAATATTTTTAAATAGTTTATTTTATTTTTTAAATTGTTTAATCGTTTTATAAATGGAAATTTAACAATATTTAAATATATTAAACATCATTGTCCGTTGGCATTTTTGTCACTTTTGTTTATTGGAAATTAATCCATGCCGTACCAACCATTTTATTGTTTGAAAATTTTCTGCCTTTCAACAAAAAAGGTTTACGGCTGTTACTACTTTTTCGCAAATTGTCTGCATCGCTGATTCTCACTCATGCAAACTAATGAAATAAAAAATCCACCTAAATCTAAGCGATGGAAAATGATGAGATGCTGTTTTTTTTATAAACACCGCTTGTCAATTTCCGATTTCGAAAGCGGAAGCCGTCATAATTAAGTAAACTGTTTCTGTTTTGCCGGGAAAGGGAAGTCTCGCAGTGGAACGCCCTGCAAAAAGTTTATATTATGTAATAGTAACCCCGCATACCTCCTCATCAAAATAGAACACGTTTGCAAAATGCTGTAATTCTAAGGTAATTCATTTAAGACAAAATATATTTGTTCTTTTGATTGACAGAGCTAAAGATTATCATTACGCACTTGTTTTTAGATGCAACCATCGCATCGCTATAAATGGCGGGGTCCGTCTATCCCACTTAACCTTGCCTCTAAATGTGCCTTTAACCTTGACATTGAAGGTCAAGGAGATCGGTTTAGCTGCCGTACGACGTAATTTAGAAAAGTTTGTTTTCGTTTTTGGAAGGAGTTTTTTGTTTTCATCAATCTTATATAGTTTCTAAATAGTAACAATAAAAAAAATAAACTTTTCCATCATATGAAAAAAAATGTAAACGATTACGTTATTAAAATAAAATATTTTATTAATCTTATGGATCTACATGGATTTCTCTCGACACTCTGAATAGTGATAATGTTGGTAACAGACAGAGTCGATATGACCAATCTTGAATCAGTCTCTGGCAACACATTACTTCTGTGTTTTCTGTAAATACATTCTCTTCTTACCCCTACTTCCTTGTTGTCTTGTTTCTTTTCGACAGTTTTAGGCCACAACAGAGTCTGTTATTAAAAATGTTTTATAGACAGAGTTTCCGTCAAAAGTTTACGACAGACATACGCTAATTATTCACTTTGTTGATTTCGTGAATGAAATTAATTGTCTCAATGAATAGTAACGTTTACTACTCTTACAGTAATATTTCGGTGCAGGTGACTGTGGTGAAGCTGATACTAGCGAGCTGGGGGGTGCCAAGTTCAAATCCAGTCGGTTTCTATAGCACAACTTTCACTATGGGTGTTGGCAATTAGTTTTTGTAACATTCACCCCCGACGCCACCTCTGTAAGTTAATGATTCTAAAACGAATCAGGGGATCGAATGGCAACAACAAATGAGCCGATAAAAAACTGTCTATTCATACGAATTTACGTTTTCATTATATTTTTTAACAAGATTTTTCCTTCTACTTTCAAACTCAACAAATCTTTTTTAGTATTATGCATTTTTAAAAATTTGTTATTCAACTGCATTCATTTAAAACAAAAAATAAATTAGTAATAACATAATATTTAAGCAAGATAATTATTTTACACAGTAATAAAAATCCAATCACACATCGGTTCATGAACGTCTTGGAACTAGAACAATTAGGACTACGAACAAAAATTCAAATTTTCGATTCCCAAACCACGCCGACGGCAACCGAAGCATACCAACTGATGAAACGTTAACAGATCTGTGCAGGGTTACAACTTTAGTTTTTTTAAAACAATCTTTTTAAATACCTGTTGAAACCAAAAAAAAATTATTATTTAAATTAAAAAAAGCATTTATCTGGTGCTAGTTAATTTATTTTACATTATTTTTCATGGGAAAATATGATTCGGTTTTCGAACAATTCGGTTTTCGGACAATTCGGTTTCGAACATCTTTTCAGAACGAATTATGTTCGAAAACAGGGATTCCACTGTAAATGGATCGATTCGTTAAACTTTGTAGAAGTGTGTAATGACACACTTCTACAAAGTAAACGGATTGATATGTAATGGGTAAATAATTGTATTTTCCCACTATATATACACCGGGAATTAGACTTACATATTTTACCCGCTAGACCTATTTTACCACAATAAAAAAGGGCCAAATTATAGTCTGATGCTGAACATCATATTTTACGATTTCAGTCCGCTCTGATTACTGTTCACTATTAATTGGAAGGAAATATCCGAAAATCCATTTGGAAAATAATGTGCCATTTTTTCTTTTATTATCAAAATGTCTGCGATTCCTACTCCTACCGGATGTAGTCATCCGGTGGGAGTAGGAATCTCGGAATATCATCTTTTTATATAAGTCCATGTTGCATCGATAATTATTAATCAATGTATTCCTGGCGAGTAATAAGATAAAATGCGAGGCAGAAGATTCAATTTAATAAATCAAAGAAGAATCATTGCATTGTCTACCTCTATCACTCAATCTCAATGGTACTAACCATTTTAAACATGGCCGCCGGGTCTGTTCGGTATAACTAAACGTCAGCATAATCTTAAGTATCAGTTGTTCTCATATATATGTCTTCATTATTTGCTTTTATTTTACATATTCCTATTTTTCTATCGAATTATTCCTCCAGTAAAATTTTGTCGAAAAAACTATTTTTGACAACAAAAATACATGTAAAAAGCAAATAAAAATAGCAGACATAAAAACATATTGTATATTCAATTTTATCGTTTTTATAGCGACGCTCGGCCTTTTGGTCAAGATCAAAGTGTAGTATCTGTTCCGATGGATACTGCGCCCCATAGACTGGTATTGTCATGGCCTTCGGGGCTTGATTTACGCAGGTCTATGGGTCTGTCCTGTGCAGTTCTAGGAGGTCCACCCTCCCAGGTTTTGCCTACCTTCTTTGGGTAGGAGTAAGTTTATTGCTTACTGCCTGAGGCGCCCCTACCGGGGAATGCCTACTGGGCTGCCCAGGCAATTTTTAATGGCCAGAGTGCTCACCTTCTCGCGCGCTGGCTTTTCAAGCCCCACTTTCCCGACCTTGTGTCACATCTTACCTTGTGGGAGTAAGATAAAACTGGCCTTGTGCCTAACCTCCTGGGGAGGTAAATAAATAGTGTTGGAGCCCCTGCTACGAACTAGCGCAGTCAAGTTGGATATGGTGTATTATTATGGATCAACCTAGGTCGAAATATAAAGGAAAAACAGACAATGATAAACAACTGTAAAAATAAGGAAAGATTACATTCACAAACACATGTGAAACGTAAGTGGGACATAATGCAACATGATACATAAAAGGGGGGGGCAATCATAGACGTAGTTACTCCTAAAAGAGTTTACGTTAAAAGTTTATAAATATAATAGAAATAAGAAAGGATTGCCAGTGTAAACAGATTATAGAAAATGCACCTTGTTTTATATGGTAAGTATTCTAATAACAAATTCTTTGAACAAAGACCATGCTGAAGTAGTTACAGGACCATGGTTGAATATCTGTGAACCATAATTGCGAACCGTAAATAGAATGTCTCGCAGTATACGCGTCAAAATCGTGAACATTATGTATAAATTTTGGAAGTGAATAGTGGGAAAGTGATGTAAGTCTATGAATAGGAAGGGAACTAAATTTTTAATAGGTTTAGTGTCGGCATTATGAAACTCTTTGCAGTCCCGTTTCCATTGATAGACAATATTCTACCTTCTCTGTGGAAGGCTACATATTTTTCGGTCGTATATTTGAAGTCGGGATACTGGCAGGTGGTCTTGAACAAGGCGAACTACAGGAAGTTAACCTTTTTCTGTAACGAAGAAATGTTTTGCTTCAGAGTCATACCCGTCGGGTTGTCGAATGCACTTAGAGTATTCAGATAATTGATGTCGATAGTGTTAGATGGGCAAGAGTACTTTGCATTGGCCCATCTAAACGACATACTATTATTTACCAAAATACCAGGAGAGCATTTTGACACATTAAGAAAGTGTTTGATCCATTGAGAGATTATAAGCTGAGGTTGAAATGACCTAAGTGCTAGTTCCTAAAGAACAAGACAAAGTATTTAGGATTCATAAAAAATAAGTTATGCCAAAGAAGGTGAGACAGGTGAGAGATTTATAGCAGCTACTGGATATTATAGGCGCCTTTTCAATATTAGCAGGGTCTTTAATAGAATTTGGCAAGAAATATACACAGTTTAGTTGAACAGATGATTGAAAAAGACGTTGTGATAGTGACAAAGTGCAGTTGACATTGTTTCCCTTATTGACCCACCACAACCTAAGTAAGTCCATGATTATGTATATTGATACAAGTGAGCAGTGTGGGTGCGGTTCTTACCAGTCATGTCAATCGCAAGATGGGCCAATACCGGGAAAACCCGAGGAAATACCATTGTTCTTCTTGTCCCATAGGTCCCCTGCTTCTCAACAGATGTAGTCAGTGACAGAGAATGAAGCGTATAATTAAGTTGAGACAAGCCAGGGTTCGAATAGCACACAAATATGCGTATGATGAAAGATATCTCCTGTTGCTGAATTCCTTAGAGAAGGAGAACATAATTAGAGGGAAAGGAAATTAGAACGTATTTGAAGTAGTGTTGCAAACCCGGAATAAGAGCGCTCCTCAGAGTAAGAAAAACGCTGAACGTATTGTTCTGAAGACGATGTTAGGATCATCATCATCATCGTCGTCGTCGTCGTCGTCGTCGTCGTCGTCGTCGTCGTCGTCGTCGTCGCCGGCCATTTAAAAAAAATTATTATTCAAGACACAGGTCGAGTTGCCCCATCATTTGAAACTACAGATGGATCTGACTAAGGAACTGTTTAAGCATTTTAGTCAGTTATGTTACTTAGTTCGAGGGTCACGAGTTGTTGGTGTTTGTATCAGTTTTCCTTTTAGGCAGAAATGGTAGATTTGAAATATAAGGTAGAGCTGAAGGTGGGGACAGTTGCCAAATATAAAACTGAATACAAATTCATTGTCTCGAATCAAACCACAATAAAGTTGATGCCTTTGAACAATAACGAAGCAAAAAAAATCAAGAGCAGATGCCTTGGGAGCGTGTACATCAGTAAGTCCCATTTATATGACGACTAAGCACAGATTGTGTGTACTTGAGTTGTTTTGGAGAGATACGGATTGAATTAAGAGGAATTGTTAGGTCGAGATAAATACCGTGCTGCCACAGACGATCGGTGAACCTGACAGGATTTGGAGAGTGGCTAGAAAAAAGCTGAAACTATCAACGGTGTGTGAATGGGGGCCTCCTATAACAATAAGAATATTACCTCCGTTGTCAACTATAGAGCGTCCTTTGGGATGCTCGGCATTCGGAGTGCCTGTTTTGTTTTCCCCAGACTAATGAAAAGATCGACAAAAAGGAATCCTTTCAAATTTTAATCGAAGCTAATTTTAGTAATTGGATAAAGCTATGGTAACCCATACTAAAGAAATGCCCCGAAAAAAAACCCCAGAAAATTCCGGAATTAGTGAAGCCCATTAGAAATTAATCTTCGAGTAGTTAAAGGATTAATTGAATGCGAGATAAATAGCAAGCTCAATTTGGGAAAACTAGTCTGAGACCATAATAATGTGGTCAACAGCAACAAAAAAAAACAACCCAATGCCCAACCCGACCTCACTAAAGGTATGTGCGGTAGTAACGTGGTAGTGTTAGAGGTTAGGGTAGTAACATGGTAGTGTTAGAGGTTAGGGTAGTAACGTGGTAGTGTTAGAGGTTAGGGTAGTAACGTGGTAGTGTTAGAGGTTAGGGTAGTAACGTGGTAGTGTTAGAGGTTAGGGCAGTAACGTGGTAGTGTTAGAGATATGCCGTCTGGAACTCCGGTTCTTGGCAGGTTAATCCATGGCAGACAGGTTTGACACCAAGCGATATTACGGCCACAACCTAGTAAACAAGGCTCTGGTGACAATCTCGAAGGAATTGACATCAGGATGAGTCGTCCTCTGCTCGTCTCTGCCTTTGAGTGTATCAGGCGTGGAACCGCAAATTAATGGAGTGAGCGTGGCAGCGTTGTTTCTGCGCAATTCCTTTGTGTGTTCTGCGCTAAACCTTCCCCAACTTCGTATGTAACGGCTGAACCTTGCCGCTCTCGGTGTTGATGGTAAACACCTGCAACCCTGCAGGTTGACGAATAGCTGGCGACTAACGTGGAGGACTTCATGCACCAATCCTTGGCCACAGTATTCGTGAACTCTGCAAAAGTTTGACTCGCTTAACAAACAAATCAGCAGCAATACGAACGTTGATTCCAAGTGACCGAATTGGACTCCATAGTGTGGATATCAAAAACAAATTTGCTGAAGTGTAAACAAAAGACCCAGATATATACGTCGAACACTGGAACACTATCCAACAGCTGATTGGTTAATTTGCTTCTGCAGCTGTAAATTACAAACAATATATTATTTGTGTCCAAGAAAGATGTTCTTTTCAAACATTATGACGTATGAAAATGATTGGACACTGATCATTTCAGCAGCGACAAAAATAACGTCAATGCATCGGTTGGAGGGGTTGGTATTCTGATGAGTCAGAAAAAAACCTTTGATAACATTGAATATATATATATATATATATATATATATATATATATATATATATATATATATATATATAGAGAGAGAGAGAGAGAGAGAGAGAGAGAGAGAGAGAGAGAGAGAGAGAGACATTCGCATCCACATTTCTAACCCCTGCGCTGTCAACTGACACCTGCTGAATGTAAGCAAAATCTCAATGTAAGCCTAATGTAAACATTGTCAAGTGCCGGAGACTTCGAATTGTTTTAACCAATGAACAATGTCTTAAAAACAAATGGCAGTTGGCGATTTCCTTTCGAGAGCTCTACCCAAGAAGAGGAGCATATAGTCATCCACATACAGACTGTTTCGCTGTATCACAGATATCGGTGCGTCTAGACAAGCAAGTGACCTCAAGCCGAGATCGACACTCGACTGTTAAACTGTCAGTCGGCGCTACTAACCCCTGCGCTATTAACTGACACCTGCTGAATGTAAGCGAAATCTTAATGTGAACTCAATGTAAACATTGTCAAGTGCTGGAGTTCTCGAATTATTTTACACAATGAGCAATGCCTTAAAAGCTAGTGGCAGGTGGCGATTTCCTTACGAGAGCTCTACCCAAAGAAGAGGAGCATAGAGTAAACCGCATACAGAATGTTTTAATGTATCACAGCTCTTCATTGCGGCTAGAAAAGCAAGTGCCTCACGCCGGGACCGAAACGGAAGTCCTATTCATACAACACAGATACTCTCTGAGAATGATCGGCTGTTTAATCACTGGACATAAAAACCTGACTGATTATTGGTTCTATCAGCTGCAGTGGGTATCATTTTTGTTTTATTTCAAGTGACTCGCTTTCCAAACATGGAACCTTGTTTTTCAAAATGGCGGCTACATTTTTCAAAATGGCATCCAATTTTCTCGGTGGTTAAATCCAGAGTTGATAGTTTTTTCATTGCAGGTCTGTCGTTTGCATGCGTTGCAGAACATGCATTGCAATGCATGTGAACTTCACAAGTAAGATGGGTGACTACTTATTAATACCAGGTACTGTGAGCAAATAATCCATGCATTTGAGTGTGCGTGTTTTGCCTAATGGGAACCGTCGCGGATTATAGAAACGGCTATGCCTAATTCAACCCCTATTCGGTCTATAATCCTCATTTACGAACAAATAGAGTTATGGTCGATATGAATCTGTAATTATTTTCACTTGGTGTTGGTAAATGAACAACTTGTAGTCAATTGATCATATACATCTAATCCTCTTCATTTAACATGTATTGGGTTTCCACATAAAAAAGCAAAACAAAAGCTGCTATGTGTAAAACAAACCCAAAAAGAAAATTAAAACAAAATGAGTTTATTTTATTCACAACTAGCAGGACTACTCGGAGTTGTCCGGGAATATGTTACTTCTGTTTTTTGTTTCACTCGTTCAACCCTCGTCTCTCTTTTTGTTTTGTTGTTCTAAGTAATTTCTTGTCAGAAAATGTTCACATGTTTGGAAAGAATTCAATGAAGGAAAGGATGTTATTAAAAAAATCAGTTCTGCAACAAAATCGAGAAAAAGACGTCTTACAAAATATTGAAATTTTAATCCCATAAATAATGTCGAGTAGTTATTTTTCGCATGCTACGAAATATATATTTTTGCAACTGTTGTTGCATGCCGGTCATTTCTCCTGGATTTCTGGTAGTTTAATTTAATTACTTATGTCAATTACTTTCAGTGTCGTTAGGTTATTATATTAATTGAATAAAATTGTTTTAAATTATTATTTTTCGACGTGAATTGTCACAGGTAGACGATATGTTGTCTCACAATTTTATTGGGTAGATTTTGTAAATCATGATTAAAAAGAAAGGTTCCATACAACGTTTTATATATACCTGTATTTGTTTACATGTTTATTGATCTACATACATCAACAAACGTATTTATTAATATACAAAAAAAACTACTAATCATATGTACGTGTAATGTATACCATACATTACATATCTTTAATATGAATCTATTGTATTTTTTAAAAGTAGTTTTCATTCAAATTACCTTCCTTGAAATTTAATGAACGTAATATTTTAAGAAAGGTTTTAGCAATTTATCCTTTTATAAATCACATTAATTACTATTGCATAAATATAAAGAAAATAGAACGATAAAATTACAAATGAATAACACCAAACATTAATTTATTGTACATTGTTTAAAATAGTTATACAAATTAGGCATACAAACATTTGTGTTTTGGTCATTGCTTTCTACTATATATACACCATTTCAAAATCATATGTTGTATTGTTGATTTAAATAACAGTGAGTCGTTTTATGGTAATATAAATGTGATAAATGAAAAACATCTTTTGCATTTATTCATTTAGATATATGTTAATGTAAGTATATTTATTCATATATATGTAAGCGAAACATATGTCGATTAAATGTTGATTGTTTTTATCATTTCAGAAGTTTCCATGTCATAATTGTCCAAGTAAACGACACCCACCTCTCGTGAAAAGCAATGTACATTGTTACAAGTCCGGTCTAAACGCTGGCCAATCCCAACGTCCCAATTTACTTGCCTCCCCACGAGGATAGAGTTAATCGAAAGGTCGAGTTTTAATGTGGGAAAAATCCAGCTCTCCAAAAAGGGGCACTGTGGATTGGGATACAAATTGAAATTGCATCAGTTTAGAAGGATAGAAAAGATTAATTGTAATATCAGAACAGATACTACAGTTTGCTCCTAACCAAAAGGCTAATTAGCACATTGTATTGGTCAATAATTTAGAGAAGACACAATTGGTCGTTGCACAGCCTACGATACGTTCAAGAAGTTTGAGCCGGGCCAATTTGATTTCTTTATTTCTTAATGTCTTATATTCGATCAATAGCGTGTAACGCGTCATCAAAGTTTTACTGATATTTCAAGGATCAAACCTCCTTTTCAAAGTATCTCCATTTCAGAGAATCGTGGATATAGAATGTTAGTGGGAAGTAGGTAATGTAAAACCTAAAACTTCTAAAAGCTAAAACCTTTCTCAAAGATCAACTAAGAAGTGGTCGGTCCCAAGTCGTGAGAAGAATTGCGCCTACGTTGAAGATGATTGACACCCGCGAACAGACTAAGAATGTTTACTTCATTTTACATTAGATGAGACGTGAGAGTCTCACATGAACTGACCAATTAATACCAAGTATTTCATTGAACTTCCAACCTGAAAATATAAGTACTGAGTTTAATGAGGGTCTCACTATTTTGTAGGGCATCCTCGTCCTCTTGCTTAGATGCTGCGGGGCATGATGTGAACCTAGTAGTGGCAAAGCCAGGGAAGTTGCTGGCTAAGCTTATGCGTAAGAACTCAGCAGAGGAATGTTCACTCTCTCTTGTCTGTAGTTACAGTGATTCACTAGGTGTCGGACGCGCTGTCGTGGTTAGGATATTTTAAAACGAGACGACGGCCATGATAACCTTCCAGCAGCTCGCGTGCATAATTCATTTATCGTTCGATTATGCAAATATTGATCAATTGATTCATTCTATCTGATTTTCATTATTTTTCTTCTCTGTCATTCTCTCCCCCATCTCAGTCCCGCTCTCTCTATACACACACACACACACACACACATATATATATATATATATATATATATATATATATATGTTCACTTATTATTTTCGCCCTGTCTCTATCTCTTTACCTATCTACTCCTTATTACATACAATATATCGTATTACTATTCTCCCTCTTTCTCTCTCTCTCTCTCTCTCTCTCTCTCTCTCTATATATATATATATATATATATATATATATATATATATATATATATTCTCTTATTTTTTTCTCGTCCTGTATCTACCTCTTTACCTATCTACCCCGTATTACTATTCTCCTCTCTCTCTCTCTTTCTCTCTCTCTCCCTCTCTCTCTCTCTCTCTCTTTCCTTTATCTTTTCTTTGTCTTTCTTTCATATTCCTTTTATTCTTATTAAACACAATCTCCATCACTTTCTCTCTCCGTCTTATTTCATACATTATCTCGTATTACTATTTATCTTAATACTCCCCCCCCTCTCTCTTATTAAACACTCTCTTTCTCTTATTATACTTGGTCTCTCCCTCGTTGGTCTTTCTTTTTTATCCCTCTCACTCTTATACTACGATATCTCCCTCTCCCTCTCTCCCGATCTATCGTTCTCTCTATCCCCCTCTTTCTCCCCCTCTCTCTCTCTTTTTCTCTCTCTCCCTCTGTCCCTCTTTCCCTCCCCCTCTCTCTCTCTCTTTCCTTTTTTCTCTCTCTCTCACCCTTTATCTCTCCTTCTCTCGCTCTCTCTCTAACTACACTCTAATCTCACACATTACGTCTTTCTCTCATTAGTTTTTCTTATTAGTCTCTCACCCATTTTATACCATCCCCCCTCTCTCTCTCTCTCTCTCTCTCTCTCTCTCTCTCTCTCTCTCTCTCTCCCTTTCTTTCTCTTTGTTCACATCTTATTACACGCTCTCTTTCTCTCTTTTTATCACTTTCTCTTATTAAACTCTGTCTCTCTCATGAGTGTTTCGTTCATATTCATCTCTTATTCTTATTACATACTTACCCCCCCCCCTCTATCTTTCTGCCTAGTCTTTCTTTATTTCTGTCGTAATGCCTCCCTACTCTTATTACACACGATCTCTTTCCCCGTACTCTCTCTCTCTCTTTCTCTCTCTCTCTCTCTCTCTCTCTATATATATATATATATATATATATATATATATATATATATATATATATATATATATATATATATATATATATTACATTCTGTCTTACTCATTTGTCTATCCTTCTTATGACCCTTTCACTTTTATTGCACACACTCGCTCTCTCTCCCTTCCCTCTCTCTGCCATCTTAGCCCTCATCATCTAATTCTCCGCCATTATCTCTCTGTCTCTCTCTCTCTCTCTACATTTATATATATATATATATATATATATATATATATATATATATATATATATATATATATATATGTATATATTCCTGTGACATCGCTGTTTTTCAAATTCTTTCCAATAACAGCCGCGCGTCTATACCTAATTATACATTCGACTACGCATGCGCCTATGTGTTGCGCGCACCCGCGTGTTACGTTTCTGTCGATAATCGACGAAGCAAAAGCAGCTCAGACAGGAGTGGAGGATATCGATCATTTATTCTCCACGCAATCATCCCCACAAAAAGAAACTAGTTCTTCTTCTTCTTCTTCTTCTTCTTCTTCTTCTTCTCCTTCCTCTTCTTCTCACTCTTCTTCTTCTTCTTATTATTATTATTATTATTATTATTATTATTATTATTATTATTATTATTATCATTATCATTATTATTATCATTATTATCATTATTATCATCATCATTATTATTATTATTATTATTATCATTATTATTATTATTATTATTATTATTATTATTATTATTATTATTATCATTATCATTATTATTATTATTAATTTTATTATTATCATCATTATTATCATTATTATTATTATTATTATTATTTTTATTATTATTGTTATTATTTTTATGATTATTATTTTTATTATCATCATTATTATTATTATTATTATCGTTATCATTACCATTCTCATTATCATTATTATTATTATTATTATTATTATTATTATTATTATCATTATCATTATCATTAGTAGTAGTAGTAGTAGTAGTAGTATTTTTATTATTATTATTAGTAGTAGTAGTATTATTATTAGTATTATTATTATTATTATTATTATTATTATTATTATTATTATTATTATTATTATTATTATTATTATTATTATCATTATGCCTGTCTTCTTCTAACCACCTCGTCGTCCTCACAACATTCGGCACTTCTTGCCAAAAAGATGCAAGCAAAAAACAAACGATTCTATTCCGACCGACGACCACCTATGACCGTCCTTCAAATAAATTATAAAAGGCATTCAGACTCACGTGACATTCCAGACGCCGAACACCAGGAGACGCTTTCTCTCCACAGGGGAGGGGGAGGGGCAGTTATGGCGAGGGAGACACGTGGACATTGATGATACTGATAATCACATCAGAGAAGAATATAAGTAATTACAGAAATGTTGAATAAAATACATATATACGTACATAAACCTGCATATAACTGCTACTACCACAGCTACTACCACACCTTCATATACCAATGCATGTGTAAAGTGTGTACAAATAGTTCCCCATTTATTTTTATTATTATTTTTTTTAATTAAACACGGTTCTGGACTGTTTTCTTACTAAAAAGCTCTCTCTCTCTCTCTCTCTCTCTCTCTCTCACACACACACACACACACACTCTCTCTCTCTCTCTCTCTTTCTCTCTCTTTCTCTCTAACTACACTCTTATCCCACCCTCATTAGTTTTTCCCATCCTCATTAGTTTTTCATATATAAATTAGACAGCATCTGTACCGTCGGTTTCAAGCACAGAAGGACTTAGCCATCCTGCTCTCTTCGGCTTATGTTGATATCTGTTTCGGAAATGTGAAGTCACGTGTCACTCTCGTTCGGACGCGTTATTTGCTTAGAGTGTTATGTATGTTTGTTTAAGGTTGGTGTAAGAAAGGTTTAATAAAGTTTTTTTTAAAGGGGGTGAAAAGTAAAGTTGACAGTTAAAACTGGAGAAGATTTAAAGAGATATAAAAAAAAAATAAAAAATGAAAAATAAAAATTAAAAATATTTCTATATAAATCCCGGGAGCAAAAAGGACTTTAAATCAATCTCTCTCTCTCTCTCTCTCTCTCTATATATATATATATATATATATATATATATATATATATATATATAGTAAGCTATGAAAAGATAAATGAAGGAAGAGAGATAAAGATGTACGAATGACAAATCTATTTCAACTTCGATTGTTTAATGCAAGGTGTACTCGATAAAAAAACATGTATAGTTTTCTTTCCTTAAGTCAAGGCTTTTCAAAGATTAAAATTTTATCATCAGAGGAATTACATAGATGGATAAGTTAGCAGTGGAAAAGCCAAAATTCAAAATTTGAAAAAATATAAAGTAATGGAGAGTAAGATTATGCATGTAAAAAATATGGAGTCTATCCAGTTGGTGAATGTCTGATGGCCGCTGAATGGAAATTTAAAGATGGGAAAAAGGGGTTTTGTGAAGGCAGAGTTGAAAATGTTTAAAATGAAGTAAATCCAATAGAAATATGTTTAGTTCAATCGTAGATGGAACGCACTGATTCGGATGTATTTTTGAGAGTTAGGACCATTTAAAAAAATACTTATGTGGACCGAGAATAAAAGTAGTTTTTTCAGAAGTCGAGTTGGAAATGTGTATGTTAAACGCAGGCAGTCGGAAATTTAAGTAGTGACTTCAATCGAGTCTAAGAAAAGCGAGAGGGCGCTGGTCAGAGACGAGGCCAAGTACAGAAGTGGGGGAAAGGGGTAGTGATAAAGGAGGTGGGTGATAGGGTTAATTAAATGAACTATGGCTGATGCTGGGAGAAGAGAAAGGGAAGGGTTTGTTTGTTTACTGCTCATTGCTAGCAAGCAATAAAGCGATGCGAGTTGGGTGGGGTTATCATAAGCTAAAAACAGAAGTGTTTCAGGTAAGTAAGTAAGTAGTTCTAAAATGGGGGGGCTCGTAATTAAAATGGATTTTTATACAAACTTATATATTATTGAGAAAGTTTAAAACGATTCCAATTGGGAAATTAGGGTTCAGACGATTGGAAATCTAGAATTTATGTGTTTAATATGTAATAATTCGAACAAAAACTAGTATTTCAAAGTTTAATATTTAAAGACTTTAAAGAATTCCCAGTTAGTTAAATATTAAATGCATGACTCAATAAGATACTTTAATGTGTAACTGAAGTTAGGATTGGTAACAGCGTTAGTCTGCTTGCAACAAGTATTTCTAGTACAAGGAGTATGGGGTAGGATTGAGTTGAATTATGTAACCTAAGTGATGAACTAGTGTGTTGAAATTATAAATAGATTTTAAGGGGGCAAATTATAGGAGTAACCAGGGAGCGTAGTTTAAAGGTTAGAGTAATGGAATCTATGAGAAATATATTGTTGGTAGAGCGAAGCGAATACAGAGTCGATGGATCGAATACAAGGGAGATAAAAAAAAAACAAGCAATGGATGAGTGTGTACGAAGGTTGGCCAATAATTGAAAAAAGAGAGAATAGGAATTAGAGTGTTGAAGTAAAAGTGGTTAAGGATTCGTGGAGTGGAGGAGAATAATATTAGTTCTCAATTTACATTAAGTGTTATGGGGTAATAGGTACACAGGGGAGGATACGCTATGTTATTGGAATGGTTATTTTTAAGGTTGGAAAAGTTAAGAGTTAAAAATTTAACAAATTATAGAATTTAATAATTAGTCTAATGATAAAGAGGGGGTTTTGGGCTGGGATGAGGGGGGTCAGAGGGAGTAATGAACTTTATGTATTTAAATTTTCGCTTGTGCCTGTAATTTGAGATGAGTTCATTTTAAGAGTTAATAATATTTTTGCTTTTAGATGCTGTAGCTATCATAAATGTTTCTAATGTACATAGTTGGCAGAAAGCGGATCATGGAGTGTAGGACTTAGACCTTTTTAATATTGCCCAATGTAGGGAGTAGGGAGTGTTTTTACTGTTAAAGCTTTTTTATTAGATTGGATAGAGAGGTGCCAGTGACACTGTTATTATTATGTTTGAAAGAGTAGATATGGTTTGAGATTCGGGTCTTGATGGGGAAGGCGCTTGCCCCAATGTAAGTGTGTATTTTGTATGGAGTTGTTATTATAGTATTTGTGTTATTTATAGTATCGGGAGTGTTTTGGGTGTGTATGTTCAAGTTCTAGGTCAAAGTTAAGTTGGAATTGTTAGGTGGAGATGATGAGAGAATTTGAGGGGTGAGATCAAGGTTATTGTTAGTTAGCGGGGGTAGTTGGTTAGTGTAAGAGGTGTTATTTAGAGTGTCGTTTGGTACAGGCAGTTGGGGATGTGGAGAGCTATAGGTTGAGGGGAGAATGTGTATGTTGGTGTCTGTCCGCATAATGGGGTTTTGGGGGAATTGTTTAAAAGTACAAGCGTATATGACGTTACTTTGTATGCGATTGCTATTTAACGGACATTCTCTGGATTTCTGACAGTAGGGTGTATAGTAGGTGCTGGTAGCTGGGCAGATTTAATTTTTTTGTTATTAGATATGATGATGGTTTGTGCTATATTGGGCATTGTGGAGTAGGAAATTTTAATAGAGTGTTTATTTAAAATAGTGCTGTATTTATGCGGGTGCTTGCATGAGTTATCTAAAATTTTGAAGAATTCCTTAGCGATATTTGTTTTCACATTACAGTTATAGGGTGGATTAAATCAAATACTATTCTTTCTTCTAATTATTTTATTTTTACTATGTATTTGATGGTCAGCTAGTTTTTCAATATTGATAGTTTTTGTGGGTCTATTCATATATGTTTTGGTTTTCTTGAGTAGTGTAGTATTTGCCCACCTTCATCCTGTATTGCCATTTTGTGTGTAATTACATTTAAATATTTGTTTTTCTGGATAAAAGGATTATTTTTGTATTTAATTTTATCAGTGTATTCCGAATTAAGGTTTCGGAGTTAAGGTCTAATGTTAGGTAAGGAAGTTAGATATTGTTTTCTTAGGTTCTATAGTGATGGTTAATCCGAAGTTTTAAAGAAGTTGTGTAGATTTTAAATGGTGTTGTTGTATTGCCTCGATCTCTCCCTAGATACAAAAAGTTCGTCGTCCCTGTATAGCCCACCGTGTAAATGTCCGAAGTCGAATTTTAATTCTCTTAATAAGTACAATCCTACAAGGTCAGTAACCTGGGCAGAGTCCGAGGCTCCCATAGTAATATCGAAATTACTGGGAGTATCTTTCCTAGTCAAGAATTTATTGTCAAATTCTAATAGGGATCTTCTGGCCAAAATTATTAGTTTGATCTCTAAGTCTGTGATGTCTGTGAACAATCGAAGTTGAAATAGATTTGTCATTCGTACATCTTTATCTCTCTCCCTTCATTTATCTTCATAATTGCTCTATCTCGTATATTGAGCTTAAACCATTTCACTATAGGTTCTATCCTCTAATAGTATACTTTTAGTTTCATACTATATATATCTATATATCTATATATATATATATATATATATATATATATATACATCCTCATCGCTACCGAATCCCTAGATAATATAGAAACCCACTCAGTACTCATCTTCACACATGAACTAAATACTAACAACAAAATCCCATTCTTCGACGTAATTATCGACTCTAACAACCCTTCCCAATATACAACATCCACATATAAAAACCCACGAACAATAACTGTAATTTGCTCAAATACCATATCGAATGCCCCCCAAAATATAAAACTGCCTTAATAAAAAAAACCTCGTCCACCGCGCGCACACACGATATCTTCATCCAAAAAAATGTTCTACAAAAAAATAACCAACATCAAACAAACCTTAGTAAATAACAATTTCCCCAACAGAATTGTTGACCAACAAATAAAACTATATCTAACTTCTCTACACCAAAAGAATCAGACAAAAAAGCACAATAAAAATTACACTTTTCCTTGTACTATAAAAAACCAAATGCATTCTAACTACAAACTCAACGAAAAAACTATAACTAACATAATAAACCGACACACTAAACCCACCGACAAACAACAAAAAATAAAACCAATAATTTACTACAGAAAATTCAAAACCTATAACTTAATAATAAAAAAGAATAACACTACTAACTCTCCCCATAACCAAACAAACGTACTGCCCATTCGAGGAATGTTTCCTTAAGACCCAAACAAACAAACACAGTACTTATATTGGCCATACGACTACAACCCTCTCCCGACGCCTTACGTGTCACTTAAATGATACTAGTGTCATCCACGGACACATTACCACACGCAAAAAAGCATAAAATCAACCGAACTACGACTAATACTAAGATTATACATAAAAACAACTGCACAAACAGACTAAAAATCTTCGAAGCCCTACACATAAAAAATTACAACCCACAATTAATAAAATAGCATTCACCACTGGCACTAACGCCATATCAGTCTTTAACAATTATTAAATAATAATAATAATAATAATAATAATAATAATAATAATAATAATAATAATAATAATAATAATAATAACAACAAAAAAATGAAAATATATATATTGAATTGATTACTCGGACGGTAGTGTTTTCCACAATATTCATGTCCCCTTGCGAAGATTAAAATAATTATATAATGCTACTAAACCTTTAACTTTGAATCCTTATTCCACAGTTGATCAAAATCTATTACATGATTTTTATTCGAAAAAATGTCTAAAATTTGAATTGAAATTCAGGCTGTTTTCCTTAATTGATGTCCAAGGACTGTGGATCAAATTTAATGAAAATCTGAAATATGTGAATGTTTATATGGAAAACATGAAAACATCATATTATTGTCTCTAAAACCCTTTTAAATTACTCCAAAGAAGCTGAGATGTCTAATAGTTATTGCTAAAATTTCACAAAAATCGGAGGTATCGGAATTTTCATTAAGGGCTGGCACTTCCGCTATGCTCTCTTTGCATATTCCTTAATGTAGCCCACATTTTATCCATTATGACTAGCAGCTCTGTTTCAAAATTCACAAAAATCGGTTAATTGGACTCGAGCTAATCAAGTACATAGAAATATATAAATTAAACCTAGTGCATCTATGAATCGGTTATAAACTTAATAAGATCCTCCCTGGGTAATCGTACATGCAGAGATGTCTCAGATAGGCGTATGCAATGTTGTCCCCTAAGGCTCCATGCTGGTCTTCATTTTGTTTCCACTCTTTATTAATGACATCCTAGACGTGATTGGTGCAAACATGAATCGTGGAAAAGTGCTCTTATTTGCAGATGACGTCAAATTAATAGCCCGTAGAAACGAGATTCACAATCTGAAGTCTAGCCTTCAACGTGCATGGAAATGGTTCATTGAATGGGACTTCTACCTAATTGTCGATAGATGTTTCCATATTGCAGTGGGTTCTCCTTCCGACCCGGCTCATAATTTCGGCGATGACACAGCTTTGGTGATCTTTCACGAAGGAGTTTTATCTTCTGGTCGACTCGTCTTTTAATCCATCTAAATATTGCATTCAAGTTGCAAACAAAGCAAGGAGCTCCTTATTTCTCATTCGACGTTTATTCGGCAAACTCACTCCTGAAATATTTCCGCCACTTTATGTCTCCCTCTTCAGACTGCTGTTTGAGTAAGCCTCTGCTACATATCTAATACGTAATACCTGCCACTTGGAGAGAGTTCATCGACTGGCTACTCGAATGGTGCAAGAATTACAGGATCTGCCCTACGAAAGTAGACTCACGAAGCTTGACATTTCCTCTCTTGAGCACAGACATATAGGCAGTGATTAAATGTTTGCCAACAATATCCTAAATGAGACTATGATCTCCCTCGAGCCTTACTTCTCACTCCTGGACCAGAAAGAGGGCTGCGCGTGCATTACCATAAAAATGTTTCATCACCGATTACGATTAAATCGGAGGAGGGCTGTTTTCTCAAATGCCTGACGATTCACCCCCGGGGATGAAACACGGGAGCCTCTGTGTAGCTTGATTGCCATATATATTTTCATTGCTTACTATATATATATATATATATATATATATATATATATTTATATATATATATATATATATATATATATATATATATATATATATATATATATAGTGGTGTCGGGAGTAATTACATTTCAGATAAGTCTCGAGCAGAAAATGATGCAGAATAATGACTAATTTATTTAAAAGCTTGTATACAGCTTTCATTGTGAAAATATGAAATGCCGTTAGTAAAATACTTGACATTTGACAGAGATGTTTTTGTCAGACCTCAAATGCGTGAGACACCGTTAAACATTCGACAACGGTTTGTATTTACCTGTGTTTACTCTGATGAAGTGCTTGGCGAAAGCCACCACTTTTTTTTTCTAAAGCAGCCATTTCGACTGAAAATAGACTGACACTCACTTACGTAATGTACCCGATTAGATAGTGAATTATTTACTAACATATGTGGGACCTGTATTTATAGGTACTTTCTGTGCCATTTCTAATGTTGAACAGGTTATAACCTTGACGAGTGGGCCGTGTCGACATGCCGACATGTTTATCGTTCCATTTTTAAATGGTATTTCTTTGAGAATAGGAAACACATTTTGAGAATGTTTTTTATCTTTTTCTTTTTTCCTTTGTGTGTGGTTAATGATAGTGGGTGAAAGGTGAATTATTTACGGCGCTGAACTTTGGTGATGACATATTGGGGATGGGGTTGCGGTGAAAGTAGAAAAGAAGAGAGAAATAGAAGAAGAAAAAGAAGAACAACAAAAATAACAAAAACAAAGGAAAGTAAGGTAAAACAAGAAGAAAAACAAGAAGAAAAATGAGGAAGAAAAATGAGGAAGAAGTGTCTGAGAAGAAGAAAAATGGTAGAAATCAAAATCTGAAAATTACAATTATAGTAATAGACATGACTAAGTAAGGAAGGTTGACCATTGGAAGCTGAGCCAATGACTACACTTTGAATACATAGACAAATGGTACAAGCACAAATACACACTTAATACATCTCTATCTATTCATCTGTAACTAAATATCATGTTGGCAATCTGATTACTTAATCATTTTTTCAATGCTTCACCCAATCTGCCATACACCCAGACTTATACATCGAGAGAAATACACCTATTTATGATGCAACCATGACGCGCATACATATATCACAAATCTTGCAATCAGATCAATTCTCTGCGGACTTTGAAGACTACTGGACATGATTTGCCTAGGCTAACTAAAAATCGAGCGCTATTGTAACCTCCCCCCCCCACCCAGAACATAGTAGCCATACTGAATATATACATGTAACGATCAATGTTTAAATTCTTCAAGTAAAATAATTTGATGACTCTTTATTTTGGGATGAAACTTGTTGATGTGGCAGGCATCAATTGCCTTACTATAAAACATCAAATATCCATGATCTCCTCCATAAAACATGTCTTGGTATGTATTTAGTAAGGATTTAGTGTTTGCTATTGGTAATCATACATTCCTTTTAACTGATGATGAATAAAAGTACCACATATTGAAAAGGGAAGACATAAAATCCTCTGTGATATTCAAATACAATGGGACAAACTCATTTAAGCTAGAAGACTAGACATGATACTAGTCAAGAAAAATGAAAAAGAACTTGCGAAATAGTAGATTTCGCCATTCAAACTGATAACAGAGTAGGCAGATACGCTAAGTAAATACATAGAACGTGTCAAAGGGCTGAAGGGGGCATGGAACCTGAA
>OY744535.1:64169179-64379179 GCA_963556195.1 Sepiola atlantica | reverse complement strand
TTGGTAGTCCAGGCAAAATAAGGTTCGACTTGGAACAAATTGCAACAGAATTTTATCTATGGCTACAATTGTGTTTTCCTACAGTTGAGGCAGAAAAACAGTCACATTTCAGTTTGCCTATGTTTCGGATACCACGCATATGAACATTTTTCAATATTTTTTGGCCATATTGGATTTTTGGCTATAAATTCTTTATCCAATAAAAATGTAACCTACTCCACGTAAATCCTTGTGTTCAAAAACCCCATTTTAGCACTTCAAATCACTCAATTATAACATCTAAATGCGGAGATATGGCAAATTATCGAAAATTGGCGGCCATCTTGGATTTATGCAAATTAGACATATTTCCTCAACGTTGATTTCTTAGGACTTTTAGTATGATGTTCTAGACACCTCATGGGAATGCCTAGTGGTGAAAAAAATTATGTTGCAATTTGTTCCAAGTTGGGCCCTAAAATGTGCTATATTGCCAGGACTATGGTGTGTGTGTGTATGTATGATCTTGTATGTGTGTTTATATCAGTGTGAGTAATGTTACGAAATATAGTCTTTCAAATTTTATTTTTTAAGTGTATGCGAATATTCTCACTCTTTGAATTATGCAATTTTTCAGCACATCTTTTAATATTATATTTGTTAGTTTTATTTTTAGACACATCCATTTATTTTTACAAAATAAAATTCTAAACTAAAACACCATCGTTGGCGTTTACCATTTTAATTTGAAAAGAAATAACGACGTTAAGTTTAACGGTTAAGTAAATATTAGTATGCATAGTTACTTTAAGCCTTAAATGCTTTTTGTTTTAAATATAACACATTCCAACAAAATGTCTATTTAATGTGTCAAACTGCAACTTGTTTCACAGACTATTGGCTAGTGTGAGTATGATGTTGCATCAGCACACCTGCTAAATAGGTAATCAGTATCTTCAATGTCACGGGCGACTGAGGGAATGATATTAACGATGATAAAATCTTTTTCAAACAAATATAAAAAATAAAGCATTTAATGGTTAACTTCAATTAATATAGATGCAATGTAAGATTATGGGCACCGGGTGAATTGAAAGGTAGTAATAGACATAAGAAGACAATGTAATACTTTTCTTTTCTACTTACTTTTTTACTCATCTTTAATCTTATCGTGTGTTATACAGTGTCCAAGTTTTTTATGCTATTTCGAGGCTAATACATCCTTTTCTAAACAAGTCTTTTTTTTCAATTTTCTTATCTTTTTGTTTGCCAGACATTCACCCGCTATTTTCCAGACATTCACCCGCTATTTTCCAGACATTCACCCGCTATTTTCCAGACATTCACCCGCTATTTGCCATACATTCACACGCTATTTGCCAGACATTCACCCGCTATTTCAAACACTCCAGCCAAAAGATCTTTTTAAGACTCTAACCGTCCGTTTAAGTGCAATTGTTTGTATCTCTGTTGCACTTGATTCACTAGGTATATTCGCCAGGCAGTTTTTAAAAAATGTTTTTCATAAGTCAGGTTGCTCCTATACTTACTGGGATGATAGAGATCTTCCTAAGATTCCAGTTTCTGTTCACGTCGTACATAAGACCTTGGTATTATGTTATCTTTTCCCTTTCAGCTCTGTTTAAGCCTGCATTATTAGGGACACTGACTTCAACTAGGGCTGCTACTTTCTCCCTTTTGTCCCATATCACTATGTCAGGTTTAACAGCTCCCTTTTCTAGATACGTAGCTGTAGGGATTGCATAGTCATAGTGGATGGTGTATGACTTATTTCTTTCTGGTATATGCTCTCAGGACTTGCTGCTACACCGGATATTCAACTTTTCACCGACGGTCCAGTAAAAATATTTGCACACTCCGTTGTGTCGCATTGTATAGTAGCCATCCCCCAGCAGAACATTACAACTGGATCTCAGGTTGATCACTCTCCACTTCTGTGTAGCAGAACCTGCATTTGTCGTTACTGAGATCACTCATCTTCTCAAAGACATTAGTCACTAAGCTTTGATCTTGTGCAAGCATTATCATTCTCTCCTGATCGAGCAATGCTCTTTTCAACCAGTCTACAGAGCATTCTTTATCTATAACTTCCTGGGATAGTACATTCAGAAAATATTTAGCACGTTGTTGGTTGGCCCATTCTTCCACTGTTCGCAATGGAAGGTCTTTGTGTATTTCTGACGTTTCTTCCTGGATATTTCAGTGGCAGGCTTGTTTTCCATTTCTGTTTCATTTGTAAGACAGTCCTGGCCAAAATGTTTGGTCAGTTTTGTGATAGAGGTTGTTCTACTTGCTCTGGTTTCATAGTGTTGGCGTACCATCACAAGGTTTGGGTTCTGGGAACTCATCAGATATTGGCCGGTGCTCAAAATAGTGTCTCAATGTTAATGGTCAATTTCTGAGAGACCACTCTCCTGATCCTCTTGGCAGATACCGACTTGGTAGACACTGGTTTCTGTACATTATTCTGTACATTGTCAACATTTTTTTCTGTTTAGTGTCGAGTCTGTTAATGTCAAATCAATAATGTCAAAGCTGTATTTTATCACTGGCATAGCTAGTTGGTTAATGACAGTCACTTTGTTCTTGTTTGTAAGCTGTGTTTTGCAATATTTTTTAACATGGCGTACATATTCTCTGCCAATTTTTTCTCTCATCTTGGCATGTTGAATTGAATCGTTTTCTTCTATTGTATTGCTCCTGTTCTTCAAGGTCTTTGATGTCAGTATCTTTATCAAGCTGTAAGTTAACCGTTTGAATCTTCTTTCAAGCTCTAAGTAAGCACTTGGCACATTTGTCCAAACCAAACTTGATTCCAATATCTTTGGAGAAAGTATGGACAATCTGAAAGAGTCGGTTTAAGTCAGCATCTGGACTAGCATACAGCTTGAAGTCATCCATGAAGAGTAGGTGGTTGACTCTTTTGTTTAGGTCTTGTTGGCGTCTCTGGCTCAGATTGTAGGCACTTAAACTGTTGTTCGGTAATTTACTTAGCGGATCTATTGCCAGGCAAAAGAGTAGAGGTGATAAGCTATCTCCTTGGAAGATTCCTCTTCGGATCTTGACATCAGGGATTGTTATTGTTCCATTAGTGGGGCTTAATACCATGGTTGTTTGCCCCATCTTTATATGTATGCCATGTTTTTCTTGATGACCGGTGGATCTTATATAATTCAAGGCAGCGCAGAAGCCATGTGTTGGGCACACTATCGAATGCCTTTTGGTAATCGATCCAAGCCATGCTTAGGTTTTTCTGCCTGTTCCTACAGCCCTCAAAGATGGTCTTATTGATCAACAACTGGTACTTAGTGCCTAAAGACTTCCTTTTGCACCCTGCTTGTTCCTTATCTAGGTAAGCTCCAGAAGAGAGGTGTTCGTAGATGCTGTCTGCAACCAGGCCAGTGGAGAGTTTGTGTTGTAGTGAGGCAGCAGATCGGTCTATATTCAGTAGGCTTTGTGTCTCATTCGTTTTGGGTATGAGGGTCGTATCACCTTTCACCATCCAAGCTGATGTGGCCTCCTAATCCCCCAACAGTGAAGCAACTACTACAATGATTATGAAGTGTTGTTAGTTGCTTCAACACAAAAATTGGGTAAGTTGTCAATGCCAGGTTTTTTTTGTGATTCTGAAATTGATGCAACTCTCGTTTTATCATTCCAGACGTTATCTCTGGCTCTGGCCTTTCTTGCTTGCTTTCATTACTTCGAGCTATATCTAAGATCCACTTGGCCTCTTGATTGCATCGTCCCTCATTCTCAAACAGAGGCCTCCAGTAGTCTTCTAGCTTTTGCTTTTTCGGTGGCTTTTCCATCGTGATTATTAAGTTACTGTAAAACAGTCTTGCGTTCTTTTTAAACTTTGTTTTCCACTTTTACCCTGTTTTTGTCATCCTTTGTTTGGATTTGTTGCCTTCAAGTTCCTTCGTTATGTTTTCAATTTCCTCAAAATCTTTCTTATATTTAAAACTGAGCCTGCAGATGGTGTTCTTCAGCCGCCATTGCTATATAGGGGCGGCAATGAAATTGTTTGATATAAGACAAATTCTTTTCTGCAAAGGTTTAGTTGTTTTTAGAGCTTCAGTGACCAAGGTGGCGTTATGTTTTGTGGTCTGGACTCCCATTGCTTTTGGAATTGAGAGAGTGTTCACTATATAGAGTCCTGCAGTATATATTACCTGATTCAGATCCGTGAAGGATCTATAAGTCTTTAGAGAGCGATGTTTATATCTTTTATTGCTGCCGTCGTAGCTTTTGAGGCTTGGAATTTTGTCAGTTGAGGTCTGTCCTCCAGCTTCATCATCTGGACTTCCTCAATGGTGTTACGAAGTCTTCTTCCAATACCAATTGTTCATCATCTGGCTCCGGTAATTTCTGAGGTAATGGTGGAGGTTCAAATGTTGGCAATGGTCCTGGTGATAGTAGTGAGGTAGAACTAAGGTTCAGTGAGGGGCTATCAGCTGATGGTGGTGGGATACTTGTCGGGGAGCCACTTGTATGGTGGGTTATCATGGACCCAGACTGTTCGGCTTGATCCATGGGTCAATGGTGATATGGTTCTGTCTGTACCTGTAGTGTCGTGTGTTGATCGATGATGGAAATTGTGAGAATTGTGATAGCGTTTCCAAGTGGACATTTTTGGTTCTTATGAGGGCTGCTATATCTCAGCCTCATTGAACACGTTCATGCTGTTGGCAGGTTAGTTTGGGGGTGGAACATTTCTCTTGCCTAGACAGAAGTAGAAGAATATTTCCCTCCAGGTGTCTGTCCTCTTTTTTGTTTCGTATGTTTGGCCTGAGCATATTTTATAAGTCTATTATGGATCCACGTGTGTGTCGTGTTTTGACTGGATGTGGGTAATATGTGAATAATTTGTCAACAGACTTTGGCCCGTAAAGTTATATCATGAAATGTAAATTAAGTTGCTATGTAATGTGTGTATTGTTTTTTTTTTATATCCCACAACACCTCATCTACATCTTTGTCTTCATCTTCATCTTAATTCTTCCCAAATCTTTTTTTAACGAAGTGTCATGGAACGGTGGTAAAAGACTGTTAGACATTCATGACTGAAACTTGGTGGACAAGTCAGACATAGAGTGGAGTTTATTTGTAGCAAATACTGTTGGGTTGCAGAATAGATTATGAATTTTATTTACGATTCCATGGGTGGTATTTTTGCTCCACTGTATAAAACTTTACTATTTACACTTTAAGGGTTTGTTTTTCTTTATCTTAGTTGTTGTTGTTACTAAGTTTCGACCGTTTTGCTTTCCGGCCTTCTTCATGTGTCTGGTGATGAACTCAGTAACCATGAAAGAATTTTGAACCCAACCCTTTGGCCCTTGGGATACACTGTTAGCATTCCATTATTCAAGTCTTGTGTCATTCTTTCAGTTAACGCGTTGTTGCTCTTGATGAGGATCGAACCCAAGATAACCTGCACAGAATGTCCTCGTCGTCTCGGTCATGTGGTGTCTTTTGGACAATTAAAGTGAATTTTTGACACTTATAAACCTGTTCAAGTTTTTTCGCATTTTGTCGTTCATACCAGTCGATGATACGTCCTCGACAATCAGTCCGACGGTGGCTTTGTTGCTGTTGGGCAACCCTTCGAAGCTTTACATTCTTTACTTGAGAAGGGGTCAGCCAATCAAGATGAAGAGGTCCGTTGGAAATTTCTCAATAATTCCTTAATTAAGTTTTAAATAACATTTTCTTTTGTCTGTGAAGCTTTCGTTTGAAAAGGCCTGTTCATCTGCCTGTCATGCTTATGTATTAGCATTTTCGTCGATCTGTCACGAAATTGTATTGTCATACGGTTCTTTTTTGTTGGTTTTTCTTTCAAAATAGTTCACCCACCCATCAACGGGTACAAAAATTAGTAATCACAGTCGGATTGACGACAGTTGGTAATCTTTCGCGGTAAATTACGAATAATCATATTATCCGCTTTTGTAAATTGTATTTTAATGTCATTTGTAGGAAAAACGTTTATCTTTCACGCTTAAGTTTTCAATAGGATTTTCAAAAGAGTCCAGGGTCATTCACACCATACAGAATACAATGAGTTCCCACGAATTCATTTGCGTGTATTTATAACTTTGTGGAATATTAGCAATTCTACAAGGTTAAACTATATTAACATTGTCAGCATATTAGGAGGTAGGCGGGTGTTCAGAAAGAAACAAATAAAGGAAAAATAAAAAAGTAGAAGAAGGTTGGTTGATTGCTTTCTTGGTTGGTTGGTTGGTTGGTTGGTTGGTTGGTTGGTTTGTATGTGGGTAAGTTGGTTGCTTGTTTTGCTTGTTGATTGGTTGCTTGCTCTTTTGGTTAATTGGTTGCTTTGTTTGTTGGTTTGTTGGTTAGTGTTGTAGACCCGTGCTAGGGGTCACAAAGATAACAACCACAAATTGTGACAGGTTAAAATATACAATGTATTTATTCATAGCAATACAGTAACGCCACTAAAGGTGGTAGGAGATGACCGGATTCCTACCATGCGGTAAAACATGAATAGGAATGTCCTCTGTTTGAGTCTTTGCAACCATGGTATTTATTATAGATGGTTGCTTCCATTAGTTCTTCAATAGGGGTGATTTGTACCCCACAACTACCCCTCCCGAGCTTTTCATTCCCCTGGAATGATCGTATAGCTCTTTTTCCTGGGATTGATCTCTATGGGATCGATCCTTTTTCTTTTTCTGGAAGACCGGCGTTGTTCGGCTGCTTGTGGTGTTACCAGGTCGAACGTGTCATATATATGGTCCATTACTTCTTGTTCAACAGGAGGGTGTCTGTCGTCATCAGTGACACGTTTCTGAATTTGGTTCAAATGCTTCTTGTGAGTGAATTTTGGACCTTCGATTATGTAAACCATCCGCCCGATCCTCTGCTTGACCTTTCCTAGTTCCCACATCATACTATTATTTTTATGTACCTGGAAAAATACCTTTTCCCCAGGTAAATACATCTTTTTAGGAACTGTAGTATTCGGCGGTTTTACCTGTTTAGGCAAAAGTTTCTCGAAGACCGGCCTAATTTTCCTCGCAAACATTAACTCTGCCGGCGACATCTTTGATGGAGCGCTTTCATTTGGCGTAATTCGGTACACCTGTAAAAACTGTTGTAACGCCTTTCCTGAGGGCGTTCCTTTAGCTTTTTTCAGGGCTCTTTTTAGCGTGTCCACGAACCTCTCTGCCTGACCGTTCGATCGAGGATGATAGGTTGGCGTTGTTATGTGGTTGACCTGGAAATCCTCGCAGAAACTTTTAAAATCTGCTGACGTGAATTGCGTGCCATTGTCCGACACCAAACAATCGACCACACCAAACCTAGCATACAATTCGTGAAGAGCACTGATTGTAAAATCCGTCGTTGGACTCTTGCATCTAAATACCTCAGGCCATTTTGAAAAGCTATCAACAACTATTAAGTAATAGTTTCCCTCCAATGTACCTGCAAAGTCCACGTGTATCCTTGACCATGGATGGTCAGCTTTAGGCCACGGGCTAAATTGTATTGGGGGCGCTTTTGCAGCCAATGCGCATCCCTTACACGACTTTACCATGTCTTCAATATCAGTGTCCATGCTCTTCCAGTAAACGTAGGACCTCATGAGGCTCTTCATTCTAGTAGCCCCAGGGTGCCCCGTATGAAAATCCTTTAAAAAATTTTTCCTCAGCGTGGCTGGGATTACCATCCTTTCTCGGTACAAGTACCTCATTGCACATAGAATAAACTTCCGCCGCTGATTCATCTGATTGCATTTTTTGTTTCGTTTCTTTGATGAAACTATCTTCTTCAGCCTCCCTTATAATATCTTTCAAAGTCACTGGTAATTCCCTGATCGTATTGCACAGTGTTTGTGTATAGTCCTTTTCACTTTGTAGTGACGCTATTACTGTGTCCTCCAGCGGTTCCCTTGATTTCGGGATTAATCGCGACAATCCGTCAGCGTGACCTAACTTCGCAGATGCAAGAAATTCCATACTGAAATCGTAATTTAGCAGGATGGTCGCCCATCTTTGCAGTCTGTTGGCTGAGTAAGTTGGTATCCCTTTTTTTGAACCGAAAATGGTTATAAGCGGCTTGTGATCAGTTTGTAATTTGAATTTTCGACCATGTAAAAAACGGTGGAATTTTGTAACTCCGAATATGATCCCCAGTGCTTCCTTCTCAATTTGGGAATAATTCTTCTCGGCTGGCAGTAAGGTTCTCGACGCATGGGCGATCGGTTTAGTCGACCCATCTGGCATTTTATGTAGAATGCATGCCCCTATTCCATAAGCACTTGCGTCGGTTGCGACAATAATCTCTTGTTCTGGATTGAAATGAATCAGAAATAAATCTGATGTTAGTACGTCTTTCAACTGCTTAAATGCCGACTGGCACTCTGGCGTCCAGTTCCATTTTTTGTCCTTTTTTAATAGTTCATTCAAAGGCGCGCGCAATTTATGCATATTCTTAATAAAAGTTTGATAATAGTTAACGAGCCCTAAAAAACTTTGCAATGTAGTTACATTTTGAGGCTCTGGCATGTCTTTTATTGCTGTGGACCTATCCGGGTCGGGTTTTCTCCCGTCCTTATTTAATATATGACCCAGGTATTTTATTTGTTCCAAAAAAAATTCACATTTTGCCTCCTTCAAAGTGAAGCCGTATTCTTTTATTCTGTCAAACACTTGAAATACATGATCTCTATGTTGTTCAACATTTTGACTACGTATGAGAATATCGTCCAGATAGCCTATTGCAAAATCCAAACCGCTTAGCAAAGTGTCAATTATCTGTTGGAAAATAGCAGGTGCTACTTTTATCCCAAATGCTAATCTATTGAATTTAAAAAGACCTATGTGTGTTGAGATACACAAAAGTTTCGAACTATCGTCTTCTACTGGTATTCTACGCCTCGCTTAAGTCTATTTTGGAAAAGATTTTTCCGCCATTTAACTTAGCGAATACTTCCTCTGGGTTTGGTAACGGATAGTGGTGGTCCTTGAGCGATGCATTCAATCCGGTAGAGAAATCTGCGCATACTCTGATTTCTTTTGATTTTTTTTATGTATACGGTGGGGGCTGCCCACTCACTATAGTTAATATGGGTCAAAATCCCTGTGTTAACTAGTCTTTCCAATTCTTCTTCAATTTTTTCTCTTGAAGCGAACGGTACGCTACGTGGTTTTTTGAATATTGGTTTTGCTTCATCCAGCAATTCGAATCTCGCTTTTATTTTCGTGCAGCATCCAAGCTTTTCAGAAAAAACACTTGGAAAAGATGTTTTTAGATCTTTTTTTAGTTTGTCGGCTTCGGCCGTTAAATTTTCGACTTTTTGACAAAAATCACTCATTGGCGAGTCCCATAATTCAAATTCTTGGATCCAGTCAGATCCAAATAAATTTGAGGTGTTCCTAAGAACGAATACTTTTAGCTTTTTTGTCTTTCTTTTTAGTGAAACATTAATAATTAATTCACCCTCAAAATGTATCTTTTCACCAGTTACCGATCTTGCGATTTTATTCGTCTTCATCATCGTGGGCTTACCTAATTTCTTCCACGTGTGAACATTTATAATCGATATATCCGACCCCGAATCGAGTTGTAGATTTACTTCTCTATTTCCGATTCTCACCGTAACATATTTCCTTATGTTCTCTGTTGGTGAAGGGCCCATTTTGCAGTTTTTATGTAGTTCTTTTTTTATACTTTTGCTCTGCAATATGAGGCCTTGTGCCCTGCTCGTTTGCATAAGTCACACGTTATTTTCTTATGGTACCAACATGCATTGTACCCATAAGGTCCTCCACATTTACTACAAGGGGTCCTAGGCTTTTGTCTATCCTGATAATTTTGTGAAGGGTTCTTTTTGCCTCTTGGTTGGTAATAGCTGGCGGGTGAGTGTCCTTTATTTTTGGAGCGTATCTTTTTAATGTGAGCGATACCTGCTTCCTCTATGTTTCGGGAATCTTGTTTCACTGCCACGAACCGTTGACAATCTTCAGCCAGTTTCTGAAGCGTTAAATCAGGTTCTAATTCCAGTTTATTTAGAGCACGACGTCTTATATCGGCGTCTTTTGTGGCTATCAAACCTTGTGTGAATATTAGGCATCTAAAATTATCTGCCGTTAATGATGACAACTTGAAGTCGTCACAGTTTTTATTAACTATAGACGCAAAAGTCGTATAATCCTGATTTTCCTTATGTGTAATATTCATACATTTCCATCTTTTATGGAAAAGGCTCGTCTTTGGACAGTATAACTCCATTAACAGTTTGACTGCCTCGTCAAACGACAATTTGTTGGTTTTTCTTGGCAAAATATAATCCACGAATTTGTTATGTTCGGATGCACCCAACTTCCGTAGTAATAAACGAACCTTCTTTTGATCCGTCCATGAACCACAATCAATCTTGAATAAGTCTTCAAATCTTCTGAAGTATGTTTCAAACGTTAGGCTTCCTCGGGAGCATAGCGAAATGTATCAATGGCTGACCAGATCGCATTTTGCGAAAAAGCCGTACTGTTTTCCTGTCCGTTGTCCTTATTCATTAAAACTTGCGTTAACAAATCCATTTTTTTATCTGATTGGTTTTTATGCTCGAAATGTAATTTCTTCAATTCCAATATTTGTTCGTTTATTTCTTTCTTTTCTTCCGCGGCGTATTTCATCATTTCTTTTCTTTCTCTTCCCTGTTTTTCCTCGAAGTATTTCATTAAACTTAACTGCTTCTCGTCATTTTGTTTCTGTACTATCAATTGTTCTTCTCGAAACCTTTTTTCAAGTTCTAATCGTTGATTTTGTTGAAGTTTTATACTTTCCAAAATCTGTTTTGAAAAATCCTCCATTTTTTTTTTTTTTGTTACAAAAAATTAGTTTTGTTTTTTTTTGTGAAAAAAAAACGAGTTCATAGCATTTATTTAAATATTGGCCATAATTTCCGCTTTAAGTGCGTAACAGAATATCATATTTTCTCATTAACACAGTGTTATGCCGTACCTGCTTGTCGAAAGTGTTTTTTTTTCAACGTGCCAGTCAGTAAGAGAAAAATTTATTTTAATCGGAAAAATCTGACGTAATTTAAAAAAAAAAATTTTTTCAATGCTAATGCCTTTTTAAGACAATCTTTTTAGAACGAACAATTTTTTTTTGTACTTACTGAAACTTTTAGTCGTTTTTTTTTTTTCAGTTGTCGTAAATCCACGCCATTTATGAGTTTCGTTTTAACTCGTAGTTTAGGCTTCTTGTGGCTTTTTTTTCCAACAGAAAGATAAGACTTTTTTGACGACGTCTTTTGTTGTTTGACGTTGTTTTTTTTTTCAAGTAAATCCTTGCCCGAATCTTCGTTATTCAGTTTTTGTCGAATGATCCCATAACTTTCTTGAGTAATCCTGGTAGCCAGTTTGTCGTGACTGGTATAAAATCAAAATCCTCACGTATGTTCTTTACTAAATTTCTCGTCCCCAGTGTTGTAGACCCGTGCTAGGGGTCACAAAGATAACAACCACAAATTGTGACAGGTTAAAATATACAATGTATTTATTCATAGCAATACAGTAACGCCACTAAATGTGGTAGGAGATGACCGGATTCCTACCATGCGGTAAAACATGAATAGGAATGTCCTCTATATTTAACACCTACCCACTATAGGAGTATGTGACACAAGGTCGGAAAGTGGGATTTGAAAAGCCAGCGCCCGAGAGGTGAGCGCTTTAGCCACTAAAAATTGCCTGGGCAGCCCCGTCGGCATTCCCCGGTAGGGGCGCCTCAGGCAGTAAGCTATAAACTTACTCCTCCCCAAAGAGGAGAGGCAAAGCCTGGGAGGGTGGACCTCCTAGAACTGCACAGGACAGACCCATAGACCGGCGGAATCATGCCCCGAAGGCCAAGACAACACCGGTCTATAGGGTGTAGTATCCATCGGAACAGATACCACACGTGGTACGAGGACTCTCACATAATAGGAATGTCCTCGATATTTAACACCTACCCACTATAGGAGTATGTGACACAAGGTCGGAAAGTGGGATTTGAAAAGCCAGCGCCCGAGAACGTGAGCGCTTTAGCCATTAAAAATTGCCTGGACAGCCCCGTCGGCATTCCCCGGTAGGGGCGCCTCAGGCAGTAAGCTATCAACTTACTCCTCCCCAAAGAGGAGAGGCAAAGCCTGGGAGGGTGGACCTCCTAGAACTGCACAGGACAGACCCATAGACCGGCAGAATCATGCCCCGAAGGCCAAGACAACACCGGTCTATAGGGTGTAGTATCCATCGGAACAGATACCACACGTGGACACTCACATAATAGGAATGTCCTCGATATTTAACACCTACCCACGTTAGGAGTATGTGACACAAGGTCGGAAAGTGGGATTTGAAAAGCCAGCGCCCGAGAACGTGAGCGCTTTAGCCATTAAAAATTGCCTGGACAGCCCCGTCGGCATTCCCCGGTAGGGGCGCCTCAGGCAGTAAGCTATCAACTTACTCCTCCCCAAAGAGGAGAGGCAAAGCCTGGGAGGGTGGACCTCCTAGAACTGCACAGGACAGACCCATAGACCGGCGGAATCATGCCCCGAAGGCCAAGACAACACCGGTCTATAGGGTGTAGTATCCATCGGAACAGATACCACACGTGAACACTTACATAATATGAATGTCCTCTGTTTGAGTCTTTGCAACCATGGTATTTATTATAGATGGTTGCTTCCATTAGTTCTTCAATAGGGGTGATTTGTACCCCACAACAGTTAGTTAGTTGCTTTCTTTGTTGGTTGGTAGAGTGCTTGCTTGCTTTGTTCGTTGATTGATTGCTTTCTTTCTTGTTGGTTGATTGGTTGGTTGGTTAATTGGTTTATTTGTTGTTTAGTTGGTTGGTTAATTGGTTGGTTGGTTGTTTATTGGTTGGTTGGTTTGTTGGTTGCTTGCTTGCTTGCTTTGCAGGTTTCTTGGTTAGTTGGTTAGTTTGGTGGGAGGTTGGTTGCTTTGCTTGTTGATTGGTTGCTTGCTCTTTTGGTTATTTGGTTTGTTAGTTGTGTTTGTTTGTTGGTCGGTTAATTAGTAGCTGTCTTTGTTGATTGGTAGGGTGCTTGATTGCTTGTTCGTTGATTGACTGCTTTATTTCTTGATAAGTTAATTGATTGATTTGTTTGTTAGTGGTGTTGGTTTGTTGCTTGCTTTGTCGGTTTGTTTGTTTATGTGTTTTTTCAATTAGTTAGTTCGTTGCTTGCTTTTTCCAGAGTGGTATGGTTGATCGAAGCGAAAACATTGCCCAAGGGTTACCTAAGTAGATGAGTGTCGTCTACGGAAGAATTTGATTACTTTGTTTGTTTGGTTAGTTGGTTAGTTGATTGCTTACTTGCTTGCCTTGTGTGTTAGTTGCTTGCTTCCATTATTGTTTGCTTGGTTTGTTGGTTTATTGGTTTGTTGTTTGTTTGTTTGTTTGTTTGTTTGTTTGTTTGTTTGTTTGTTTGTTTGTTAGGTTTGTTGGTTCGTTCGTTCGTTTTCTACTTTGTTGGTTGGTCAGTTGTGTGGGTTGGTAAGTCGCTTTTGTAGTTGCTTGGTTCGTTACTTTGTTAGTAACTTTGTTAGCTGATTGCTTGCTTGCTTGCTTGCTTGCTTGCTTGGTTTGTTTGCCGGTTGGTTGGTTTGTTGGTTAGTTGGTTGTTTGCTTGTTTGGTTGCTTGCTTGCTTTGTTGGATGGTTGGTTGGTTGGTTGGTTGGTTGGTTGGTTGCTTGTTTGGTTGGTTGCTTGCTTGCTTGCTTTGTTGGATGGTTGGTTGGTTGGTTGGTTGGTTGGTTGGTTGGTTGGTTGGTTGGTTGGTTGGTTGGTTAGTTAGTTAGTCAGTTTGTTTGTTTGTTTGTTGTTTAGTTGGTCGGTCGGTCGGTTGCTTGCTTGTTTGCTTGCTTTCTTGTTGTTTAACGGGTTTGACGTCATATAAATGATCGTTGAGTCGTTTTATACCGACACATAACAAAGACTATTTTGTTTACGATAGGTTTGTACATTTATTTATTTATATGCGTCAAATATTTTGTAAACAAATGTTTTGTAAACAAATCGTTTGTAAGCAATAGATTCTATTTAGGTGGAGACCTGACAGGTACTACAACTCCTCCGGGTTAGAGTTAACCTGTAAGAAATTCCGACTCCACACTAACACGAGCTCCAAGTTGGGGGCACATCACTGGATGCGGTTGTGTGCCAAGTGTGACGGTTAGGGTTTGGAAATAGGTTGGGTCAGAAAAAAACGAAAGAGATTGATTTCAAGTGTCGTCTAGGGAAGAATTGTATTTAACTCATAGATGGGACGCTGACTGGTACTGCCACTTCCAGTCAATGGAGCTGTGATTAATGATAACTAGAGAGTAACTTCACACTCGTTAAAGCTACCACATTGGAATAAAAAAGTAAATATAAATGAAATATCGAAAAAAAAGAAATATTGAAAGAAAATGGAAAAGAAAAAATGAAAGAAAAAAAATAAACAAATAAACAAAGAAATAAACAGAAAAGAAATGAAGTAAAACGGTTGGTAGAAGTAAGGGAAATAAGGGATGAGAAAAGGGTAGATTAATTAAAATAGGAAGGAAGATGGGATAAGGTGGATGAAGGGCAGGGGAAGAATGAAGGGTGTGAAGGAAGGAAGGAGGGGAAATCAAATAGGGAAAGTATGAAAAAGGAAGAAAAGAAAGAAAAGACAAAATAAAACATGAGTAAAAAGAAAAAAGACAAAAAAAGAAGAAAGAAAAAAAAGAAGCAAAGAAAGCAAAGAAAAAAAGAAGAAAGAAAAAAAAGAAGAAAAGAAGCAAAAAAAAGCAAAAGAAAAAAAGAATAAAGATAAAAAGTAATCTTGAGTAAAATAAAGGAAGAAAGAAATATAAAATCTTGATTTTCTTCGGGGATATTTTCCTCCCAAAACAAAACACGTTTATTACGTTTCTTTTATGTGAGAATTAAATTGTATTGTTTCTTTTTTATTTCGATAACCTTCATTTTTGTTAAGTCTTGTTGTCTTGGCGAATAAAGAAAAGAATCTTGAAATTTCTCAGATATTCTTTGACGATTTCACACACTATTTTTAGAAACAAAATCAAATAATTGTTTTCTTTTTAATGAATCGAGGCCAAATAGTTTTATTTTGTTTTACGGCATGTCACCCCTTTTTGAATCATTTAATGTCTAATCAGTCATTTTCTTTTTAAGTTGTTTATATCTTCAAATCGTTATACATGACATTTAAATTTAACTGGTAATTAATTATGTACATTTATGTCTATACAAACACACACACTCGCGCACACACACACACACATAAATATATATATATATATATATATATATATATATATATATATATATATGTGTGTGTGTGTGTGTGTATAATTATTTGTCGCCTCCAATTCAGGCTGGACACTCTAGTGAGTATTATTAATACAGCCGTCAAAACCATAGGCTTAATTCCTGTTCCTTCATGAGTTGAACACTGTTTACCTTGGCTGCCTAACCCGACAGCTCGGTATCATAGGTTTAAAACTCTCACCGATTTGAGGTTTAAAAAACTTGACTCTTGTTCCGGAGTTTCGAATCTTGTGACAGGCTTGAATAATCATCTCTACACTGACAATTCCGGAAGGATAAAACGTATACGTATGTAGATAAACAAATATATATCAATATATATATATATATATATATATATATATATATATATAGAGAGAGAGAGAGAGAGAGAGAGAGAGGGAGAGAGAGAAAGATAGAGAGAGATTGGTTTTAAGTTCATTTTATTAATATATTTGAACTTGTTTGATTCACACACACACACACATATATATATATATATATATATATATATATATATATATATATATATATATATATATAGTAAGCAATGAAAATATATATGCCATATATATTTTCATTGCTTACTACCTAGCTCTACTTACGTATCGAGCACTGTTGAAGTAAATACTGAAAACTGACGCATAAAAAATTATATCTCCGTATAATATTTTATGTGGATACATGAAGTACTAATATATATATATATATATATATATATATATATATATATATATATATATATATATATATATGAGAAAGTAAAGTATAAAGAATAAAAGTATGAACAAATATTTTTGGTAATTGAACTACACAGAGGCATAAACATTATCCATTCTTAAAAGCACAAAGTTATCATGGAAAAATCCTACATAGAAATATTAATAATCAAAAAGTAAAATTATAAAATATAAGACGTAAATAAATTTTAAAAAGGAAATAAAACAAATAAAATACACGAAAACATTTATTCACTAAAGCCCAAAGGCCACTTGAGGATAAAGGTTATTGAGTGTCAGGTGGCGTGTAGATAACACCGTGATGTTTGGTAATGATGCTGGAAATTAGGCAGAATTGGATTATTTAAGAAGACAGCTCAACAAAAACTTGTTTACATTGGACTTGGAAACGACCATGTTATAGTCAGCCGGGAAGAAGCCCCGCGATATTGTATTCCACAGACGGTCAGTTCTAGGAAATAAACTTTGCCTATGGAAGTTTCGTTTAGTTTTAGACCCACATAGAAGTGAAGAGAAATTATTGACAGAGGTTGTAGCTAGACGAGTTTTTGTCATGAATGTTTTACAGAGGGTATAGATTGAAGCCTAGTAGATCACCTGCCATCAAAATAACGATAGAGTAGAGAAAGACTAGCAACATCTCTTCTGTCAGAAAGATGTAGTGGTTAGGAGAATAAGACATCGCCCACTTGATTTCGAAGTCGGTTTTCTATACTGTCAAGGCAGGAAAGGGTGCTTTGGGTAACACCTCCCCAGATGTGGCAACAGTACTTCATCGTACTTCATCGTATGACGTATTGACTCTTATACAGGTAGAGGATTGCGTCAGTAGTGAGATACCTTCTGGAGCGATAGAATGATCCAAACATTTTTCCAGTGACTTTAGCAACGGATTTGTTGTAAGTCTATTTCAGATCTGGCGTGAAGGTCAGTCCCATAATCTTATAAAAATAGGGTTCCTCCTCAAGACGAACCCCATTTATTTCAATTAGGGCCAATTGGAATCAGAGGGTTGGGGGTGAAAAGAGAGAAACTTGGTTTAGGATGCGTTAATAGTAATCAGCCATTTTTCGCCATTGCACCACGTGCTCGAGGTCAAAAGAAAGAGAATCGGAAAGATCTTGGCCATTAATGCTCTTCGAAGTGTTGCCATAAATGGCTGTGTCGTCTGCATAAATGTCGACGAATGTTCTTAGAATGTGACTTGGGGGCTCATTGATGAAGATCAGGAAGAGTGTTGGGACCAGAAGAATCTTGGAGGCACACCAGTGTTGATACTATGAGCTTGGGACTTCTGCCCATCGACGACTACTTGTATAAATCTATCAATGAGAAGAGATTTGATGGCTGAGAGGACATCTCCATACATTCCATAGTAAGAAGACTTGTGAAGTAGACTTTTATGCCAAACCCTGTCAAAGGACTTTGGTATGTCAAGAGCTATTGCTCTAGAAATGAAGCCCTGGTCAATAGATTTACTGATCATGTGTGATATTACAGTCAGCACATCAGCTGTTGATCTCACAGGACGAAAACCATATTGATTGTCACTGAGTAAGTTGCTTTAGCTGAGACGATTGACAACTCAATTTATACACGAATTCAATCAACTAACTCATGACGCACAGGATACTAATTGGTCTGTGCTGAGCAGACTGACCAAATTTGCCGAGATGTTGGGAAGGATTTCTCCTATAATCAACGTTTGAATAGATTTGTAAGAATGAGAGCTTGTTCCAGTTGTAGCTTTTTGAGCACTATGATTGGAATGTTGTCAGGTCTAATTGCTTTGCTGGCATAAAGGTTTTTAATAAGTTTGACAACATTCCGGACAGATATATGGATGTCGCTCAGAGTATTTTCAGTCATAGGGGAAATTCAGCAGGTAGGTGGCCCTGATCCAAAGGGTGGAGTTTGATGCAAAGTTTGCAAAAGAAAATGCAAATGAATGCCATCTATAAAGAAATCTACTATAAAAGTTCTTTTTTTCCTCTGAAAATCGAGTGCCCACTATGCGAAACGGTCCACACACTTCAAAGCTGGTAATCTTTCATTTTCTTTCCATTTTTACAGTAGGCAACATTTATTTCTTTTGTATCTTAAACCACATAGAATGAACCCATAATACAAAACAAAAAAACATCATCGTCATGGGCTTTCCTACACTTACGTGTTTAATCATCTAGTTTTCAATCAGTCGGATATTTAGAAGGAGATTGCTACGTAACGGTAAAGTGCGTCATTTAATTGAATTACATTTATCAAAATTGTGATAACAAAACTGATTGTTTACATAATGTCGTTTTCATCTCAATACAATTATTGGATGTGAACAGCTTTCAAACATTCAACCTTTTAACAGTGAGGACTTTTCAGATTTATTTTAACATCAAACATTATGGGTGCATTCACATTTTAAACAAGCTCTATCTCCCCGACTCTATCTCCCCAGCTCTATCTCCCCGGCTCTATCTCTCCGGCTCTATTTCCCCGGCTCTATTTCCCCGGCTCTATTTCCCGGGGTTCTTTTTACGTTCATTTTTGTTTCGATTTTAATTACACTAACTCGTTTCATATTGCTGATTTTTGTTTCGGATAATTGGTCACACCGAGCCCGATCGGGTTTGCACTAACTGCAATCATATAATCCAGTGAAACTTTTCATAATAGATTTACATTTAAAATATTATTAAGTTAATTCTTAATTCAGTCACTGGAATTTATATTTGACAAGCTGACGACTATCTACGTGACGATTCTATTCATTTGGGTTTGTTTTTTTTAGATTAATTACGCCGTTTCATATTCCCAATGTTTTTCTTTCTTTCGTTTTTTTTCTTTTATTCTTATAATAATACTATTTTTAGGCAGATTATTTTAAAATAGTAATATTCATCAAATAATCTCTGGACTCACTTTATTTGTATCAATCTTTTCGCAGCTCCGATTTCTTAATCATTGTTTCCACTGTTGCTTCATTATTTATACGTTCAGGGTATACAGTGATATTATGGGGTCTGTCTAAAATGAAAGTATCAATTTCTGTGTGTGCGTGTGTGTGTGTGTGTGTGTGTGTGTGTGTGTGTGTGTGTGTGTGTGTGTGTGTGTGCGATGTTTGTGTGATAGAAAGAAAGGTTAAAGAATCTACATAAAATCGAAAAGTATATTCTTATGTAAAATTTAACAGAGACAATAAAAGCGCTATATTCTATTTTGATGACATTTATATCATATGTATCAAATTATCCGGTGAAGACAATGGAAGTGGTCCCGAATCTCTACGTTACCCTCTATGCGCCAAATATCTAGTGGCCCCACCTCTAAGGGACCAACAATTAAGCACATCCCAATATCAATTAGTCATAGAATTAGCAACAATTCCTCTAATGAGGAAATTTTAATAGAACTACGCTTCAGGAAACACGAACACGAATATTGAATATTACGACAGAATCAACAAGAACGCTAGAACGAAAAATAAAAACCTGAAAATTATCAGATACCCCCCCCCCATTTAATATGCTAGTTGAATCCAAAATTGAACATATGTTTCTTAATCTTTTAAATCGACATTTCCTAACAAATAACCCGTTACATAAAATATTTAATAAAAAACACCATTAAACTTAATTATTCTTGTACAAACACCTTAGAAAAATAACTAAGATGCATAACAGACAGATATTAAAAAGTAATGAAAACAATATAATTAACAACACACAAGATAATAATAAAACCAATAATGAATGTAGCTGTAAAAATAGATGTGAATGCCCGTTCCAAGAAAGTGCTTAACTTAAAGTATAGTTTATTTTGGGAAATGTGTTCTCAGAAAACAATCCTAACTTTTTTAAAAAATTACATAAGGGGTACAAGTAATCATTTTATGGCTAGATACAGTAACCACAAAAGATAATTTAATAACCCAGATAATAAAATTAGTACCTAATTATCCAAGTACATACTATCTCTACACGAAAAGAATATAGTACCTGTACTAAAATGGAGCATTCTAAGAAAGGCTACGACACTTACAGTGTAAAACCCCAATTGTTTTCTTTATTATAGCAAAAATTGGCTATTATTATGTTCCGTGGTTTGCTGAATCTGAGAGATGAGATAGGTTTTAACTGTAGGCATTTCAAACGGTTCACCCTGGATAAGCATGATAATAACATAGTAAATTCACCATAATTAATTTTAAAATATAACATAAAAATTAAAGCACCCCTTGATAAGTATAAAACTAATCTAAAAAATTGTAGAGTAATAGATGTTGAGTTGACCAATAAATTTGGAAGTTTAATTTTAATTAAACTAAAAATTACAAATTAATAATACAGTTAGGATTATCTGTATGACCTCCACTATTTTAAAGCAGTGTGGCTTTTAAGATGACTAGTAAATAAGTTATAACATTTGGTGGTTTAATGAGGGTTTTAAATTAAATTGATAATTAATAATACAGTTAGGATTATCTGTATGGCCTCTAATTATTTAAATGCGATGATGAGAAGAAGTAGGACATTTCAAATTGTAAAAATACTTTTCACACATATAATTATAATATGATTCAGTGGATGTACTACCTTTCGATTGTGAGTGATATAAAAGATAAGGTGTTTGTAATTTCGAAGTGTAATCTTCTATTTAGATAATTTGAATATTAATTTCAGATTAAATATAGTTGAATATTCTGATAAAAAATTTATAGGGATGGCCTTTAAATATTATATTATAGTATTGTAAATTATTTTTTTTATATATGAATATAAGATATATATCTCAGAAATTTAACTCAAAATATTTTTTTCTTTTCTCATTTTTCTTCTCTCGGGCAAATTTATAATGATTAAATTGTGTAAGTGTTAATCACAGGTCTCAGCAGCAACATCTATACATAAAGGTCTAATTGTTAGGTTTTGTCAGTATACGTACGGCGTTATAGTGAGGAAGGGAGGGAAAGTGCGAGGAGGAAGTTTGTTTAATCTAATATTAATTGACGCCGGACAGCCAGGTGTGTCTGGACTGACCAACTGAACTTGTTATTTGTGGTTTTGTCTTTTCGTTTACTCTTTTTTCTTCTTCTTTACCTTTGTTTTTTTTTGGGGGGGGGGCAATTTCAGAACCGAATTTCACTTTTTACCAGTCTTGAAAAGACGTGAATACATTGAAACGCGCATTAGTTGACGTCGACTGTCATGCCAATGTTTATTTAATTTTATATATATATATATATATATATATATATATATATATATATATATATATATATATATATATATATATATATATATATATATATAGGGTGATTCATAAGTCACTTAGCTATTTATTTTTGAAATGTTTGGGCATGAAAATTCTTAAGCCCAACAGCTTGAAGGGTTCGTTGAACGCAGCTATATGATGTCGATAACACTTGAGCAGCCTAGCGAATTGATGTTGAAGGTTTTGTTTCAAACAAGGTTTGGATTTCTTCTTCTTTTGCATCATTACGTTTCGGAGCACCTGGTTTTTGAGCATCTTGGACGCTTCCAGTTTCCTTGAATTTTTTTTTAAATTGCGCGCATGGTGTTGTGCGAAGGAGGCTTTCTGTTCACATCACGTTTCCATTGCCTTTCAACAAGTGTGGGAGATTCATCAAATTGGGCAAAAATTAGCTCTTCAATTGTAAATGACATACTGCCTGAAAAAAAAAGCACATATAATGATTTACACAAATTTAAATAAATAAAAATAAATATATATAGAAACAAATATATAAACGAACAAATTTAAAATAACAAATAGCAGTAATTAGAGAGTAAGATAACAATTATCAAAAGTTTATAGTATGTTTGTGCTTCATATGGTAATCATTTTAAATAGCTAAGTGACTTATGAATATATAACTTCTTCGTAATATAGCAGGAAAAATCCCAGCAGAGTGCTCGATTAATTGAGAATTAAAGTTAAAAATTAAAAATTAAGTGCGTAATATTTATTTATTTTGGTACAGAAAAATTAGTACAACATTCGTACCGTCGGTTTCAAGCACAGAAGGACTTAGCCATCCGGCTCTCTTCAGCTTTTGTTGTCATCTGTTTCGGAAATGTGAAGTCACGTGTCACTCTCGTTTGTGAATAAATAAATAAATAAATAGATAAATAAATATATATATATATATATTAATGTTTGTATTACAGAAGATCAGAGCAACATCGGTGTCTTATTTTTTATTTTTCTTAATAATCGAGCACTCTGCGGGGATTCCCACGCACTAACCTTACATATATGTGTGTATTAAATAGTATGGTAGATTAGATTCTTTAAGCAGCAACTTAAGGCAACTAGTCTAGGAGAAGGAAATATCTCCGAAACATCTGCAAGAAGATAGGTAACTATCACGTCACACACTGTGCATATGTACAGACGTAACTTGCGTGGAAGCGAATTAACGTACGGTGGTTTTCTGATGGTTCGAAATATTCATTTTTGTGACTGCCGTTTATATTTAACGCAAGCTGCATGTATTTTACTTGCCTCCCCACGAGAGCATAGTTAGACAGAAAGTCGTTTTTTATGTTGGTACTCCCCACACTCGTTCGGATGCGGCAACGGTCACCCTCATCCGTACTGTAGTGCCTTGGTGAGAATCCCCTCTTGAGACCTACAATTTACTCTAGCCAAGGACTAAACTTAGTCGAAACGAAAGTTTTGGTCGACCTCGTTTTATATAACACATCATGTGAAGAAAGCCGCATCCCCCCCCCCCCAAACCCCCACCCAACCGCTCGCATTCGAGATGTTTGTTATGGAAACAATCGAAGTTGCGCAGGTGCCAAACAAGGTAGGCAGAATCTCGACGTCGCCATTTTCTATTTCGGGTGCCGTGCCACGTAAGGGCAGTGGCAGGGAGATTCGGATGGGGGGGGGGCGGTTGGCGGAAACACAAAGCCAGTTAAAAGAACGAGGTACGGTGGTGAGAGGGCTGGCACGGGCAGAACATTCGGACGAATGAAAAGCGGCCGTGGGACGGTGAGAAAAAAATTATAGCTTTTCGGAATATGATTAAATGTATTGGCTCACCCTGTGTTGATGTGGATGCTCTAAATATAGAATAATTTCTGTCAAGGTTCGCAAAGGGTTCAACAGCCTGTTGCATATATGGTGATTGTATGTATATGTGATTGGCACAATAGATGCCGTCTCAGACTATGGAATTGGCTATGCCGTGTTCAAATACAATTAGATCTATTGTGACTAATATATCTACTACTACTGTTGGAAATACCCCCCAAATTAGGAACCTGTGATAAATCGTTTCCAATAAGTTTTATATTTAGACATTAAATAACCCAAAAAAGTTTTTGTGCTATAAAAAATAAGCTTAAATAACCTAAAAAGAGTAACAAGACCTCTTCTGCCTGAGTAGTATTCATGTGGTATGCGCAATCTCAACCGCAGTTCCCCATAACCGTCTGTGCTTGGGTTCAGTATCAAGATGATACCCGGAATGACCGAGAAACAACTGTTATACATACTGGGTTGCCTTTCGATACTGGATAGCACGTAACTGTCAAACGTTCAAATTGTGTGGTGTGATATCCATAAGAAAGCGTTAGCGGAGAACAGAAACGTAAGGGGAATCATCTGACGAATAGAAAGTAGGGGCAGAAGTGTTACAAAAATGAGCTCTCGTAACCTTAGCTCCCTCCCCCCTCTCTCTCTCTCTCTCTCCCCCTCTCTATCTCTCTGAATGTTGCATTGTTTTGTTAATAAATAACAAAAAGGTTTACATAAAATCGTCTCCGAGTTCGTTTGTTTTTTTAATGTAATTACCACAGATGCACCGGACAATCGACGCTAGATCTTGCGAATCGTACGTCTTTCAGAGCTGACATCTTTTCTGTCTCGTCACCATCAGAGAAAGACTGGTGTTATTGCAGAGGTTTACATCTCTTAGACGAGTTGTACAGCCAAGTCTTGAGAGTCTAGTCTGCCCTACTATTTGATCTATAGTTATGGGGGTGTATAGATTCATACTTTTCCTACCGATATTATTGACAGTTATGTTGTAATTCAACTCATTGCGTCTAGTCTCAGTCCGGCATCTGGTTGACCATTAGAAGCACGTGTAAATATGGAGGGGGTAAAATAAACTATATTAATACGTGCTTTTTTATACATGAGGATTTTAAAGCCAGTTTAAATGCCTTTCTATTCGACAGTTTAAATTATTCCAAATAATTTTCAAATTATGAAAGGTCACGAAGTAATTCACTTTTTTTCAATATAGATTTAATTAGTGTTTTATAATATAGATTTAATTAGTGTTATTAATATAGATTTAATTAGTTTCATTAATATATATTTAATTAGTTTTATTAATTTATATTTAATTAGTTTTTTTAATATAGAGTTAATTAGTTTTTTAATATATGTTTAATAACATTGGTATTGTTTCCTTTAAAAGCGTTTTCTTCTTTTTCTTTTTTTCGTCATCATACGTTTTCTTTCTCATTGCCTGTTCTGTCCAATTACAGCTGACCTTCTCTTGTGGCTTCTGTTCTTCTATTGTGTTGGACGAGCGCCACTTTGGCCGCTAATACGAAGACCAGACACGAATTTTGAACGCGATGCTGGCAGCCGGTTTAGTGCGATTTGGCCGGTTTTTCTGATCACTTTCATGATTTGTGTCATTGTTAATTCGTTCCGAGGCAGGCCTGTCTGTGGCAGGTGTAACACAGCAGACAGGTAATTGACTTTATATTTATGAACGTTCCACTGTTCGTGCTTATGTTTATAAATATCGCTTTCGAGTCTCGCTTTCAGATGAAAGGGTTACTTAATGGCCGGCTGCGGACAACCCGAAGTCAAAACTGAAAAGCTTGTTTACAACGCGGCCAAGTCTTTCTTTAATCTAAGGATTGGCACAACAAACTTCTTTTCTTCATCTTCCTCTTCCCCTTCCTCTTCCCCTTCCTCATCCTCCTCTTTCTCCATTCTCAAACATTTGATTCAATGAGGAACAAAGTTTAGCAAAATATTAGCTACGTGTAAAAATTTCCAGCAGAGGTGAAGAGTTGGGAGTTAGAAATCTTTGTAAGAGTCGGGGTCAGTTTTTTTTTATCAATTCGGATTAGGGGGTCAGGGTTTTTTTTTTCAGCCGACTTCCTGCATCTGGCTCAGAGTCGGGATCGAGAGCCGGATTGGAGGGTTGTTTTTAACTGATTCTCAAGTTTAAAGTTGATAGTTTTTTTTTTTTACCTGGCTTTTTTGTATCACATATCAAGCCCATTAACCACTCGAGGATAAGGGATAATGAGACGGAAAAGATTGCCAACCGAAAGTTGAGGAACACTATAGGAATACTAGCATTGATCAATGGTATGAACCGATGATTACTTATGGGTTGGTTTATGACAAAAATTTGTTAACATTAGATTTGAAGACGACCTAGTTGTATTCAGCAGAGACGCAGTCCCGCATTAATGTGTTCTACAGGCGGTAAGTCTTGCAAAAAAAGGCTTGTTTGACGGACATGAGGGGAGAAAGTGAAGTCTTTTTTTCGATGTGGTAGAAATACGAATTCTTGCTGCAAATGTCTTACAAGGGGGAACCAAAGATTAGAGCTCAGTCGAGATCCTTCTATGGAAATAACGATAGAGCAGAGAGAGACTAGCAACGTCTCTTCTGTGAGAAACGAGTTGTAGGGAAAAGAAGAGATCATCCTCTACTAGATTTCTAGCCTCAAAATAGAAAATCGTTTTCAATATTCATTCTTGTTTTATTCTTATTGTGTACAACTTGTCTAAGATCAATTTAAAACACCGTGCGTAATTGTCTCAATGGATACTATAACTGACTATCGAATTAGTTATCTCCCTTTACTTTATCAGCATTATCTAAATGAATAAATGCGAAAGATTTATATTTATCCCTTCTATATTACCATCAACACGGGTTTGTTTTATTTAAATCAATAATACAACATAATATTTTATAATATTGTATATATATCGTAGAGACGAAAGTCACAAAGAACACTTTCCATGCCTAATTTTCATAATCAATAATACAACATAATGTTTTATAATATGATATATATTGTAGAAACGAAAGTCACAAAGAACACTTTCCATGCCTAATTTTCATAATTAATAATACAACATGATGTTTTATAATATGATATATATATATTGTAGAGACGAAAGTCACAAAGAACACTTTCCATGCCTAATTTTCATAATTAATAATACAACATAATGTTTTATAATATGATATATATTGTAGAGACGAATGTCACAAAGAACACTTTCTATGCCTTATTTTCATAATCAATAATACAACATAATGTTTTATAATATGATATATATATTGTAGAGACGAAAGTCACAAAGAACACTTTCCATGCCTAATTTTCATAATTAATAATACAACATAATGTTTTATAATATGATATATATTGTAGAGACGAATGTCACAAAGAACACTTTCTATGCCTAATTTTCATAATCAATAATACAACATAATGTTTTATAATATGATATATATATTGTAGAGACGAAAGTCACAAAGAACACTTTCCATGCCTAATTTTCATAATGAATAATACAACATAATGTTTTATAATATGATATATATTGTAGAGACGAATGTCACAAAGAACACTTTCTATGCCTAATTTTCATAATCAATAATACAACATAATGTTTTATAATATGATATATATATTGTAGAGACGAAAGTCACAAAGAACACTTTCCATGCCTAATTTTCATAATTAATAATACAACATAATGTTTTATAATATGATATATATATTGTAGAGACGAATGTCACAAAGAACACTTTCTATGCCTAATTTTCATAATCAATAATACAACATAATGTTTTATAATATGATATATATATTGTAGAGACGAAAGTCACAAAGAACACTTTCCATGCCTAATTTTCATAATTAATAATACAACATAATGTTTTATAATATGATATATATTGTAGAGACGAATGTCACAAAGAACACTTTCTATGCCTAATTTTCATAATCAATAATACAACATAATGTTTTATAATATGATATATATATTGTAGAGACGAAAGTCACAAAGAACACTTTCCATGCCTAATTTTCATAATGAATAATACAACATAATGTTTTATAATATGATATATATTGTAGAGACGAATGTCACAAAGAACACTTTCTATGCCTTATTTTCATAATCAATAATACAACATAATGTTTTATAATATGATATATATATTGTAGAGACGAAAGTCACAAAGAACACTTTCCATGCCTAATTTTCATAATTAATAATACAACATAATGTTTTATAATATGATATATATTGTAGAGACGAATGTCACAAAGAACACTTTCTATGCCTTATTTTCATAATCAATAATACAACATAATGTTTTATAATATGATATATATATTGTAGAGACGAAAGTCACAAAGAACACTTTCCATGCCTAATTTTCATAATTAATAATACAACATGATGTTTTATAATATGATATATACATATTGTAGAGACGAAAGTCACAAAGAACACTTTCCATGCCTAATTTTCATAATTAATAATACAACATGATGTTTTATAATATGATATATATATATTGTAGAGACGAAAGTCACAAAGAACACTTTCCATGCCTAATTTCCATAATTAATAATACAACATAATGTTTTATAATATGATATATACATATTGTAGAGACGAAAGTCACAAAGAACACTTTCCATGCCTAATTTCCATAATTAATAATACAACATGATGTTTTATAATATGATATATACATATTGTAGAGACGAAAGTCACAAAGAACACTTTCCATGCCTAATTTTCATAATTAATAATACAACATGATGTTTTATAATATGATATATATTGTAGAGACGAATGTCACAAAGAACACTTTCTATGCCTAATTTTCATAATCAATAATACAACATAATGTTTTATAATATGATATATATATTGTAGAGACGAAAGTCACAAAGAACACTTTCCATGCCTAATTTTCATAATGAATAATACAACATAATGTTTTATAATATGATATATATTGTAGAGACGAATGTCACAAAGAACACTTTCTATGCCTAATTTTCATAATTAATAATATGGTGTACCCCATGGATCGATCCTTAGAGTTCTACTGTTCCTGATTTTCATAAATGACCTCCCTGATATCATTGAGACTGAGATAGGAATATTTGCTGACGACACCACGCTCTACTCTCGTCATGTGGGCAAACCCGACGCGCACATATCTGATGCAATGGCTGAATCCTTAGAAAATTACCTCCAGTCTGTAATGGATTGGGGTAAAAAAAAATGGAATGTAAATTTTAATGCCGCAAAGACAAAGCTACTTTCCTTCAATAACTACAAGAAACATTTTCAACCACCGATTTCATGGCAAATAACACCCTACCTGAGAGTTCATCATTCAAACTCCTCGGCCTAACTTTCACAGATAACATGAATTGGAATAAATACATTGAAAACATTGCCAGGGCTGCTGCAAAGAAGGTGGGCTCCCTCTACTGTGCTAGTAAACTTCTCACACCTGACATCATCCTATATATTTACAAAGCCACCATCCGCCCATGCACGGAGTATTGTTGCCACATCTGGGCTGTGGGGCATCATCCACTAGTCTCTCCCTCTTAGACAAGGTCCAGAAAAGAGTCGCCAACTTAATAGGTCCCTCACTATCCACCAATCTCCTGCCCCTGTCCAATCGCCGCAATGTTGCTTCCTTGTGCATGTTTTACAAGTACTTCAATGGATTGTGCTCTGATGAACTTGCTGCTCTGGTGCCTTCACGGCGTAAATTCACTAGACCAACCCGACAATCTGCCAAATCCCATCGATTCACTGTGGAGGTCCCCATATGCTGATGAGCTTCCTACTCCAAAAGCTTCTTTCCTCGTGCTGCTGGACTCTGGTACTCCGTCCCTGCTGCCTGTTTTCCTGAAGGTACCGACATGCAGAAATTTAAAACTAATGTAAACAGACATCTCGCTGCACACCTCCCAATTTAGCTTGCCCCCTTCAAAAAAAACTTTCACCCTTTTTCTCAGTAGCCCCTTACGTCTACAGTGGCAGCCTGCCTTGTTTGAAGTGAACTATGTTAAAAAAATATATAGTGAACTCTGATTTTGCACTAAGGAGTTTAAGGTCAACCAATTTACCAGAACTACGAAACCTTATATATATGACAAACTACTTGACACTATTTTCTATAGAATTTGTTTCAGAAAGCTTCCCATTAACCCGTGCTTTCATACTGTTGTGAAAGAGCCGAATTATCTTCCCAACATTTGGGAGACAACCTAGCTACTTTAGAATACACCACAAAGCATGTATATTGACTGCGTCAAAAGTCTTTTTAAGATCTATAAAGACGTGGTACGAGTCAACATGTTGGTCAATACACTTCTCTTAGAGTTTCCTAACAGAAAATCTGTCAATTGTTCTTTCAATGTGTTTTGGTAATCTATGTAACAAAGTCCTACACATGATATTACCTGCCACGCCTAGTAATGCTATCCTACAAAAGTTACCATAACACTGTTTCCCATGTGGAAAATCACCATTAATGCATTCTTTGCAAATTTCGACCATAACTGAAGTTTTGTAGGTCACAGTCAGCGGTTAACGGTCAAATATGTGGGACTTTATTGACTATAATATGGGACAAGTCTACGATGAACCGAACCAATTTATCGCCATAAGCATGACTTTCATCTTTTCCGTGACCTTGACCATGACCATTGACCTAGATATTCCCAAATTAAATCAGTTCTAAGTTAGACCAAAGCAGACATTTTGACCAAGTTTAGTGACGATTGGTCAAGCGAGGTGCACATACAATCAAACATACGACCAAGACATCATTTTCTTGACGGGGGTAATTAAGTGCCATTGAATTAAGGAACAGGGATGCATGTTTTATACTTCTGCGACTGTCTGAAGAGAGCATTTCCGTCAATTAGATCGAGCTCAGCACACATCTACGAAAGAACAAACCGTTACAAAGCCACACCACGTGCTTACTCAAACCATACTAAGTCTTCTAAGGTTTCTCTACTTGTGCATTTAAGTCTCCAAGGATGGCAACTCTATCTGCGCGAGGAATCCCTCCTTTTAGAGATGAATAGAAAGTAAGTTTTTCATCTACACTGAAAATTCAAAATTAGAGAATAGACATGAAACAATGTCAAATAGCTATTCTGTACCAAGAATAACCCATGGACATTACGCTATAACTATTACCACATGATAGTTGCTCCAACCCTGATGCAATTAGTTTGCTAACAGTAAAGCTTCTCTCTTACAACCTGCCACTCCAATAAAACATGTACTTGACTAAAACTTTTGGAAAGGTGTCTACCCCACTTAGTATGGTTTCCCATAATGCTACAATATCGATAGCGTAAAGTTTTAGTTCTTTTGCAAGAAGTGCAAATCGCCTAATTTGGTGTCTAGCAATGATGTTCCAACAACCATCATTCATAGATCTAAGCTTTACCACAGTGGCAGCATAAAGACTGGGCCTACATTTCGGTGCTGTGGGACATCTGCCGAGCTATGTTTCTTCGCCATAAATTCCAGAGCCCTTACTACCATTGATTCGGACATTATTATTTGTAATCATTCAGTTACCTTTTTAGGCTTCGATGTTTTACTAAGCAATGCCTGTGCGTGAAATTATTTAAAATAAAGAAAGATCTTGCACACAACGAATCCCACTCGCTGAGCAGCACGAGGATGCGTCCAAAATGACAGAACCAGTCAACGTCTTGAAATGTCCATGAAGCTGTAACTTTTGATCGGAGTTTTTATCTCATAGGGAAATATTGTAACAACAGCTAAGTGGAAAAACTGCGCGCCTGGACACTAATCAGAAATGTCCATGTTCCCACGCATAACTTCAGATTCTGAGTTGTCTCTCTTAGAGAAATTATGTAACGGCAAATTCGAAACCTCTCACTTCGAAATATGTCCATGTCTCCGCGTATGGATGACCGTTCCCTCCTATGGAGCTCATCCACACTTTTACAGCACTTATCAGACAAAAATTGCCAGGTTAGTCGCCGACAGCCGGACCATGAAACAGATAGTACTAGTAACAGGTAAGAAAGCAGATCTGACAATACAGCTCCCTGTGGATGAATATATATAGAGAGAGAAAGAGAGAGTCGGCCATCTCTTATTGAGTTTCTCTCTATTGCTCTCACCCTCTCTCAATGTATATTGTGTGACACCCCCGCTCTTATTTTATACAGTTTCTATCACTCCATCTCTCTTTATTTCTCTCTCTCATATATATATATATATATATATCACTCGCTCGCTTTCTCTCTCTGTTTATTGACAATAGAAAATAATAAAACAAACAATAAAACAGAAGATTGGAATGGTCCATTATTAACAACTAGCTATCATCGCTTTCCAAAGTTTCCTACTTGAAATACTTGAAACATTAATTTAAAATGATAAACATTTATTTCATAACCGTGTGGTAAACACGAAACCAAACCTTTCTGATCCATATAGATAGATGAACATTAACATTTTGGTAATTTCCATACACATGTATTTATTGTTTAAATGTGACCGTAAATAGAGGGGAAAAAGAGGGAAACAATTTACATTTTCACTTGCGATTTAGAAATAGATCGCAACTTCGGTCTCTCTAACGGAAAAGAACATTCGAACACAAATGCTAAATATTTTTTCCAGGAATTAAAACAATAATGCAAAACAAAACTATCTGTTATATTAAAATCAAAACAATCATTGAATTAAAATAATAATAATAAATAATAGTTAATTAATAAAATATCCTTTTTCAAAAGCAATATGTACATTAGTTAAACTTGCGACTAATGTCGCATATGCATAACTAGTATAATAAAAATATGTGCGTTTATTGCGTGAAGTTATATTAACTTGAAATAGGGCGTTTTGAGTAACTGTCAATGCGAGAAATAGATCAATCTTTTGCATTTATTCATTTAGATCAAGAGTGTGACCACAATTATTAATACTATTTAACCCATATATATATATATATATATATATATATATATATATATATATATATATATATATATATATATATAGTCCGGGCAAAGTAAACATCCACAATATAGGAATCCAATAATTTCTACCGGGCTTATAAAAAGTGCTCAATATCAAATTTATATGTATGATATTTATACAGACATGTAAAAAATCTGCGACACTCGCATGTCGATGTTATCGATAAACAGCTGTTATAAATCTCATCAGGTAGAGTTAAAATCCGATCTTTACCTCAGATCATATTTGGGGAAGAAAAGAAAAAAAAAAATTTTAATTTGGAAAGTCATGTGGTTAGATTTGAGACCGTTGAGAATCAAAAATAAAATGAAATAAAATTAAAGTAAATGGAGTAAAATAAAATATAAGATAGAATATAAAAATACAAATTATAAATTCATTGAGGTTAGAGAAAAGAACGTAGCCTAATGTATTAACATCCCATCACCAATTGAAACCAGACGGGGAAAGCGTCAACAGCATATCGACACGTCTTTGAAAGCCACAAAAATAATTCAGACATTAGCTGTGTGTTTTTTGACTTCCTCTTCCCTTCGCCCTTCTCTATCCTCAATGAATTTATAATTTGTATTTTTATATTCTATCCAATATTTTATTTTACTCCATTTAATTTTATTTTATATTTGATTCTCAACGGTCTCAAATCTAACAACGTGACTTTCCAAATTTTAAATGTCTTTTGTTTTCTTTTCTTCCCCATTTCATCCTTCCCAAATATGATCTGGGGTAAAAATCAGATTTTAACTCTGCCTGATGAGATCTCAGTTCATAACAACTGTTGATCGATTACATCGAGAGGCAGATTTTGTACATGTCTGTTTAAATAAAAATAATCATATATATATATATATATATATATATATATATATATATATATATATATATATGAATAATGAATAATATGGGGAAAACTTTATATAAAATGAAAAAGAGAGAAAATAATTTGCAAATTATTTTCTCTCTTTTTCATCTTATATAAAGTTTTCCCCATATTATTCATTATTCATTTTGTAGTGTGGCACCATTTTGTCTCTTCATATATATATATATATATATATATATATATATATATATACATTTGTATGTACACGATTCACTTTTAAACTAATTTACCGTAACTATAACTTTTGGAACATAGCTGCTAGGTGTAAGGGATTGAAATGTGGGTTATATTTAATTTAATTATTTTATGTCAAAGGGGGTAAAAAGGGGTTGAATTCCTTCGTGAAAATCTAGATACCTTCAATCTTTGTAAAATGTTAACAATAGGTATTAGGCATCAATTAATAATTATTCCTCAAATTTCAGTGGGTTTTTTTTTGTATTTTAAAAGAACATTTTGGGAGAATAACATGGGCACAACCTGTCACTTTAATTCAAAGCCATTAAACACCAATGAAAGAAGATTCCCTGACTTTCAATTTCTTCTTGAGACTCCTTAAATTTGAGACATTTTCTATAATCAAAATCATCTAATGAATCTTGATCAAAATTGGAATAAAAAGTTTAGACATAAGGTTTAGTATAATTAATTGTAGTCATTTATCCGTCCTGTGACGGGTATTCTTCTTATATATATATATATCATGATTAGCCAAATTCAAAAGGTTATATGATATTATTGTAACGGTTTGGAATACGTTTACGTTCTGGTTAGCTAAATCATGTACTAATGTACTAATGCGAGGTCCTGATAAGCAATTCCTAGCTAAGGAAAAGTGCATATCCAAATAATTAGTTATATATTTTTCAAGTTTAAACAGTGTTCGTGTCCTTCTTCAGTGTATCAGTCCATCCGATAGAAAAGTATCGAGACAACAACCTTCAACCCTTGCTCTCACAAGAAAGATAAATGAACAATAACACTCTTTCCAGTGAGGGAGGGAGGGGGGTATATAACACGACTACACTATCGATGTAGTCTATAAGAGAAACAGTTCCGACGCAAATGCCAGTCTCGCCACTGCTGTAGATAATTTATTCAAGTGTAAGCAATGATAAATATGATACATCGCGACTATTCGGAGATGTTTCGGAATCGAAGTTGTAGCAGGTTTTGCTGCAACCACCTAAATTTAGAAAGGTGACATTCAGAGGACAATCGAAGAATCTCCATCGCCCAGTCCTGCCCAGCCCGACACACATACACACAAACTTGCACGATTTATTTAAACAATAGTCTAGAGTTATTTAGACGTTAAGAAACGTAACATACAACATGGCAATCAACTGGTCACACTCGGAAACTGGTCACGCACTACACGATATAAATTCAAAAAAATATTTATGACAGTAATAACTTAAAAAAGTTTAAATGATTAAAAAATTTTAATAAATTAGATTTTTTTTTAGAAATTTAAAAATTAGCAATTTAACTGTAAAAATTAAAAAGTTTTAAAATAAAATGCATTTTTGATTAATGTCATATATTAATAAATATAGTTGCATCATTCGCCATATTTATAGGAGGAGAGATATTGGTGAGAGAACGTATGTAGATCTAAGTTTGTAGATAAAGCGTAAAAAAGCGCCCGTTTGGGTGGCAGTTACTCGACTTGCTCGTTGTATTAATTGTAAATTATAACGGGTGGTGCTCAATATCGGTGTGCGATGGTATATATATTTAACTCTGAAGTCAATAGCAATGAAAGAAATGAGCGCTTCATCATGGTTACGTTTTTATTATCAACTTTCCAGGGATCCAACATTTTTTTGTTTTTAATCTTTAAGACCCCGTTCGCAAATTTATAATGGTCAGCAAATTTGTAATGATCGGTTAATAAGTTTAGGAGTGAATCATGTACATACAATTATTAAAACGTACGTAACTTTATATATAAATATATATATATATATATATATATATATATATATATATATATATATATATATATATGTTTTAATATTTTTATGTACATGATTCACTCCTAAATTTATTAACCGATCATTATAAATTTGCTGATCATTATAAATTTGCTGATCATTATAAATTTGCGAACGGGGTCTCAAATGTGGGCTAGTTTGATTTAGTTTAATGCAAAAGGATCAAAAAGATGGTGGACTCCCTTCGTTAAAATTCAGATCAGACCAACGGAATCTAAGACATTTTTGTGGATCGCATGTTCGCTGTAGGTCTGAGGTATGCTCCTATGCAGTTCTAGGAAGTCCACCTCCCAAGCTTTGCCTTCTCGCCCTCTGAGAAGAGGTTAGTTTATTGCTAATCGTCGGGGAATTATTCGACCAGAGTACTATTCCTCTAGGGTTTCAAATTCCACCTTCTGCCCTTGTGTCACGCTTCCGCAGTGGGGGGGGGGGGATAAATTCGATCTCCGACTTTTGTGAAATTTTAACAATATGTATTAGACATCAATTAATAAATATTCCCCAAATTTCAGTTTCTTTGGAGTTTTTTAAAGTGTTGTTAGGAGTCACAACCTCCTATTTGAAAATTCGAATATTTCAGATTTGCATTGAATTTGTGCCCAGTCATAAGACACCCATGAAGCAAAATTTCCTGAATTTCAATTTCTTTTTAAGACCCTTTAACATTTTAGACATTATCTACAATCAAAATCATGTAATGGATTTAGATCAAAATTAAAATAAGAATTCTCGTGGTTCTAAACTGTTATGTTCGGGGAATAACTTTACCTGTCCTGGGACAGGTATCCTCTAGTATATATATATATATATATATATATATATATATATATATATATATATATGTGTGTGTGTGTGTGTGTGTGTGTGTGTGTGTGTGTGTGTGTGTGATTATTATTATTTATCCATTAGGAGTTTTCACTCAAGCTATTATCAGTGATTACAATTCTCTCCAGATATCCAGCACTGTCCGACTATTTTTATCACAGTTCTAAATCATTTTGCGTTATCGCAACAGCCGCCTACCATTGATTGTTCGCTAACAATGACTGTTGATCTTGTATTTGAGTGGCAATAAGGCTGCCCAACGTTCCAGTACTCTCTACAACCCTTCCAGTTTAGGTCTGGTTGGTGTTCTCTATCTTTCGTCTTCTATTTGGCCATTTTGGGTTGTACCAGACGACGCTGGTGCCACCACGCGTGTATGTGTGCGGGGGAGGGATGAACTTATGGGATTTCTAGCAGTCATTATTATTATTATTATTATTATTATTATTATTATTATTATTATTATTATTATTATTATTATTACTTTATTCTAAAATAATATATTACGTATTTATTTTTTTGTTTCAGTTTTTACTTCAACAATTCTCAATATATTAGTAGAGATTAGTAGTAGCATTAAATATACTTATGACAAACGGACTGCTTCATCATTGATCGTCAGTTTAAATGCCATATACATTCTCTCTCTCTCTCTCTCTCTCTATATATATATATATATATATATATATATATATATATATATATACATGGACGGCGGCACCGGGGGGCAGAGGGGGCAGAGGGGGCGCAAGCACCCCACCCCCACCCACACACTTTTTGACTTGCCCCCCCCCCACTTTACGGTCATCAATAATGAAGTTATATATGCATGTGTTTAAACGGCCCCCCCCCCCACTTTTAGGAAAGCCCCCCCCCCCACTTTTATAACTGTGCCGCCGGTCCTGATATATATATATATATATATATATATATATATATATATATATATATATATATATATATATATATATATATATTCTTTCGATTCTATCCACCCACGTGATATTAAACAACGCTTCATCTATCATTCATATTTATTTAGAAAATAAAAATAAAGAGAGAGGCAACATTCTCTCGTCTTTGCCCTCCTCCGCTAATTCTTTACTAACTATCGTTTCAAACAAAAAACACATTCCCTAAAAAGACGAAATACTCAATAATAAAGAGCGTGTTCACTTCTAGAAGAATTACTTCGAAGATGAGTCGATGATTTAACCTCTATATTAAACATTAGTCATGATACCACATCTCGTGTATATGTCTGTTTTTCTCGCGACTACGAGAATTGAATTAATATTTATTTGGTTTATTTACTTTGAATCGAATATTTATTGAAAGCAAAATACAATATCATAAAATGCGAAAACATTTTTTGAATTAAAAATAATTTAATTACAAATTCAACCCCTACGAACGGGTTCCGTTTTAATATTTAGTTAATAGTCAATAAAAAAGAATGAATTACTTTGTGCTCCTTCAAAATTTGAAAGGAATTGTGACGGATTTAAACTGTCGAATAGAAAGTCATTTCTGGCTTTAAAATCCTTATCAAATCCCCATGCATTAAATGTTTTAGAAGCTAATTTACATCTATGTTAGGATTAAGGTTAGGGTTAGGGTTAAATGGGGATTAAAACAACATTACTTAAAAAAAAAAAATAGTTATGAAAACGTAATAGATAAATTTACCTTCTTAAATTCTATAATTAAAAATAATTATTATAATTTGGAGAAAAAAAATGGCGTAGGTAAAAAAAAACGAAATCAAAATAAGACTCCCGGGCAACGCCGGATAGGTACAGCTAGTTAGTATTACTATTAAAATGAATTCATTTTTTGTAAATTTATGTTCAGTACCGAACGGCAATCATAACAAAAAATGATGATGATGATGATGATGATGATGATGATGATGATGATGATGATGATGATGATGATGATGATGATCATCATCATCATCATCATCATCATCATCATCATCATCATCATCATCATCATCATCATCATCATCATCATCATCATCATCATCATCATCATCATCATCATCATCATCAGAAGTCATGCATATTTGTTTTAAATGAACAACAAATACATTTATTTGCAAACAAATCAGTAGTATACGTTTGGTTGGTTTAATGCATATGTGACATTCCGTTTAGCTGTGATATGTTCAACATACCGTAAGACTTAAAATAGTAAAAGTGCTTTTGTACAAAATTGTGCATTGCTGCTAGTTTGAAAGTGGGTGTGTGTGTGTGTGTGTGTGTGTGTGGGTGTGTGTGTGTGTGTATGTTTTAGTGTGCATGTGTGAAAGCGCGCGTGTGTGTGTGTGTTATAAATAGCTCATCCTGCTTGAATGCATTAGTTTTTACACGCCGACTTTGGGGAATACACTTCTCGTAAGAGGGCGACTTTTACGCAGAGAGTTCTAAAATATTTCACCGTGAAGTTGTCAAGCAGCTGGACTGCTTGGTGTATCAAGCTTTTTTTTTGGGGGGGGGAGGGGGTATAGAGCTTCTTCAGAACTTTCTAGAAATGTTTCCGCGTGTACGTTGCAGAATTATCTTAATTATCTTTTTCGGAAGATATCCGAGTTTTCTCCCTTTAATTATGTAAGAGGAAGCGTTCTCCTGTCCGGAAGTTGATAAAACTTGCTCTTCGCAGGTGCGGAAGTTAAGACAAGATCTTTCTTTCTGGTGTGGCATTCAAGGCGTACGGACGTTTTGTCCAGTTTCTTCGACAAGCATGCGTTCCCAACTCCTAACAGAATTTGCCTTTAGGTCACGTTGACTTATAGAAGTCGCTAGACTCTCAGAACCCTAACCCAACTAAGTCAGTAACATTTATTTATAGATTGCTCACGGATATTCCTATCTCCGACCTCGGCAACATGTGTCTTTAGCAATTCTATTGGGGCGCTAATGTATTCTTGCTTGCGTAATTATGTTTTTGTGTGTCATATGAAGTACCACCTTACATGTTCTGTGTCCCCCTTCTACGTTGCTCTGCGGCAAACTGCTTATGTGAGAATAAATGTGAATGTATGTGAATCCAACTGTTTCCAATTGTCCTTTTATATTTCTTCCGATGCCCATGTGTTGTCTACGGTACGACAACAGGCAAATAAGTCAACCTTGTCTGCGAGAAAGATAGACATGAACACGTGCGTCGGATATAAAATATTAATTAGCTTTACACACCTTATGCACCGATTTGTTAAAAAGATGCGCTTGTGTTCGACCGGATATGCGCACTTCATTATACAACTTGTTATCGCCAAGTTATTATCTCCGCTAGAACACTATTAGCACTATTGACACCACACACACCCTGTGAAAAAAAAATTGTGTATACTATACAGATCGATAATAAACAAACTTCTTTATACAATTCAATAAATTTGTCAATAAATAAAATAAACATGCTTCAGTTGCCATGTAGGAAAAGGGGGTGAGATATGTGTAGACATAAGAGGATACAGTGGCTCAGCACCTATTTAATTTCGCTTTGAATTTCTGCGTCGTCGGTGTATTTACTACATGTCCTGGGAGTTGATTCCAACGTCCAGAGATTCTGATCGAGAAAGCGGCCTTCCTCCAGTTCAATCAAAATCAGCTAGCCCTGTGCCAACAAGAGAAAAGACAATAACAATGGGGTCGACACCTTCGCCCCAACCTGGAACGTCAGGCTGGACAAAATCCCCGGCGGTGAACATAAATTTGGAGGAATTCCAAGCGAAAATGGAAACATTTAAAACCAAAGTTACGAAGACAGGACAAATTATCGACCTCCCAAAACTTAGCGGGATTCAAAAGAAAACTCTAACGATGTTCGTTATGGACAGAAAAATTTAAAAAGCCGTAAGATCCTCTGTAGAAATTATAACTTAGCTTTTAGCTTCGGTCGGTCATAGACCGGTTAAAATAATCAAGACACGAGGACATTACAACTGGTCTGCACTTTTTGCATCAGAGGAGGAGTGTATGACACTCGCGAAGAAAGAAATTATTACACCGGAGTATGTACTACGAATAGAACACCTTGGAAGATGGAGGACTACGATATCTGTATTTAATGTCCCCTTCTATATTGAAGGCGCTCACATCGGAGCTTTTTTTACAAAATATGGAGAGTTGATGTCAGTCTCCTGCGACCAGTACCTCTCCATATGGAACTTTGATATTCTTATCAACCAGAAGACGTTTAATGAGATACCGTATTATCTCGAAATTGAGAACGACAAACTGCCGGTTATTGTTGCAGGAAGAAAACCGACCTGTTGGAGATGTAATGCAATAGGGCATCTCACGTTCGACTGCCCAGAACAGAAAAAAAAACTAGTCAACAACCCCAAAAATCATGTTGGAGCACATCTTGACCCTAAAATTGGGCATCCGCTGATAGAGTCCCCCCAAAAAGGGACAAAGCCAGACATTGAAAAAGATTTTGCAGAATTCGACGACGAATACGAAAAGGGGGAAGAATGGACGATTGTAACCGGAAAGAAAAACCCGGAAGACTCGCACTGGAACAATTAAGGATGGAGGCGGAGGAAGAAATTAAAATATAAAAGAACCCAAGGAAAAACTCATACGTAAACGCAGTCAACCTTAATAAAAAAAACTACGGGAAGAAGCAAAACTCAACCCTAACTCCCCGCCCAAAACTCAAGACCCTATATATATACCTTCAACAACACCTATTCCCCCCCCCAAAAAAAAGACCTCACGACACAAGATGCCGCCCCCAGTCACCACTATAAAAAAAGGAATACAAACTGATACCTCTCAGCCCTGCCCCCCCCCCCAAAAAAGGATCAGCACCCCAAGACCCTACCCGTTCGCCTCCCCACAACAGACTCCGAGACACACACCCCCTGCTTCCCCTAAGAAATCACAAATGCTCCCTCCCCCTTCCCCGTTTCTCAAGCACGCCCTAAGGCCCACTCCCCCCCCCCCAACTCCCCGTTGAAAACCGATATATCTGCCCCCCTCCGCATCCCCAAACTTGTGAAATTGTTACTGCCCCCGTCAAAGGAAAGGGGAGGAAAAGACAGCCCTTCTACCCTGGTGAAGATATATGTAAGATTTCAACAGAGGTTATCCCCAGGGCGAAGGGTCACCACTTCACTGACCTTAAAAACTTACTAGCCTTTACAGAAGTTAAAGGCAATTCTATTGAAAATCCCTATAATTTCCCAAATGCCACCCGGTTATTAACTGTTATACGACCTCGAGAGGAGGGGAAATCAGTTTGGAGGATGATGGAGGAGGCGAACATTACGTTTGATATTTCCCCGCAACTAGCGATTCATAAAAACCCAACCATGAGAGAATTATGCAAATCATGTCATGGGAGGGTCCCTATTCTTTTTACATCCATCCCTGTACAGAGCTGTAAAATTAATCTTCCCCTTTGATGTCGGCGGTGTGTCCCAGGATGGCCTCATCAATACTGCGATGGGCACTTATTCCATGGGAAAAACCGCCGGTATCTTGACCCCATCAATGTTCGTTGGAGAATCTCAACCCTAAAACACTACAATGGCACTCTTTCTAGCTAGCGTGAATGTCCGAGGTTTGAGGGTCGATTCTCGGAAATTGCGATTATGCCTAGACCTTCAAAGCCTTGGAGTGGATGTATGTTGATTCAAGGTGATTATTTAAGTGCTCTATCTAGGGATTTTAATGTCTATTCAGCGTACTTCAATTCTAACTCAGAGGGGAGTTTCCTGGCTAGTGAAGCGAACTATAGATGCGTCGTGTGACCCTTGTTTCATGGATTCGGAAGGAAGGCTTTGCGTTCTGGATGTTACCATAAAAGATAAAGCGTTTCGATTGATTGGGGTTTATGCGCCCAACCTCCAGGCTGAGCGTGTTCCCTTTTTTCGGCGAATCAAGCAGTTCATGAACACACCTCGTTCAGTTATCTTAGCGGGAGACTGGAACGCGGTCCTGGATCCCGATTTAGATCGCGCAGGGAATCCTTCTAGGGGTACTAACAGAGATTACGATGCAAAAACATTTCGGGACTTTGTCGATGAGTTTGATCTCATCGATAAATTCTGAAATGAAAAGCCTTGTGATATAGTGTGGACTTGGACAGCTAGACGCGGCTCCGGTGCAGTACAGCTTTCGAGTTATACTGACCGGTTCTTAATTAGAAGAGTCGACGTAGAATTATTAGAATGTCCAAGTTTTCATAATATAGTTTACTCGGATCATAGACTTGTTCGTGTCCGTGTAAACTTAGATAGCCGTAAACCTAAATTAGCTGGGTATTGGAAACTCAACACTTCGTTGTTCGATGTGAATAGTTTCCAGGAACAGCTACTACTAACATATCAGCGGGTAATGACGGGGGCTATAATTGGGAATAAGTTGTGGGTGAAATTTAAGAAAACCATTAGGTCCTTTTCTGCTGACTTTAGCCAACGACTCAACCTAGAATCTAGAGAAGTAAAAGCGAAACTAGAATCTAGATCAGATCGGGCGGTGGTGGTGGGGGATAGTACTAATGTTACTATAATTAAGGCGAAGCTCGCCTCCTTGACTAGCAAGGAACACGAAGCTTCTTTAATTAGGGTTAGGTTAAAAAGAGTGCTTCATGAGGTGGTAAACATGGCCGCTGAATTGCGTGCAGAGGAGCGTCGACGTACTACCGATCGATATATCGCACGTGTCACATTGCCGGACGGACGTACCGTGACCACAAACGACGGTATTTTGGAGGCGTTCTGTAATCACTTTCAGGATCTTTTCACCAGCGAGCCCGGTTTGTCTTTAGCGCATTTCGACCCCTATTTAGCTGACTTTTCTCGCCTCGGGCGACTGAAGCGTTGCATAACGGAAGATGAAGTCATGGAAGCCTTAAAGGGAGTCGGCCTGAATAGATCTCTTGGGATCGATGGTTTGCCCTACGAACTGTATTTGAGGTTGTCGCATATTTTTGTACCCTTGCTGACAGTTTTATTTAACGCTTGGTTTAGGAACGGGTCAATACCTGAGTACTTTACCAAGGGGATCGTGAAATTGTTACGCAAGAGCAAAGATGGTGGGGATGGGATAAATAATTTTCGGCCCTTAACTATGCTAAACACAGAGTTAAAGATTTTGGCCAAGATTTTAGCAAATCGCCTGCAGGCTGTTTTGGCTTGTCTGATTAGCCCCGAACAGTCTTGTTCTGTGAAGGGTATGACCATTCAGGATAGTTTGCACGCGATACGCTTAATCGTTGAGAAAGTCGACACAGAAGCCACGTTGATCAATTTAGATCTTAGACTGATCTAAATTCAGCATTCGATAGGGTGGACCATCGCTACTTGGAGGCTGTTTGTCATCGGCCGGTTTTGGACCGCAGTTTCGCTCGTGGATTCGCCTCTTTTATGCCAACCTCGGGGTGCTGGTGTGAGTGAATGGTTTGAGGTCAAAGCCGACGACGTAACAGTGCTTGTAACGAGCAGTGCCGAGATTAGTGTCGTCGACAGAGAAGTCAGAATGTATGAAACGGTAACAGGGGCCAAAATTAACTGCGACAAATCTGTTGGCTTGCGCATCGGTGCCTGGAAGGGTGTATCCCTACAGGGACCCTTCAGCTGGACTGACGGGCCTTGCAAGCTACTCGACGTCTGGTTCGGTCCTGACCTCCAGCTGGAGAAAAATTGGTCGGAAGTATTGAAAGCGATTCGGGCCGCAGCTGGTCTGTGGACCCGTAGAAATCTTTCATTAAAGGGGAGAGCGGAGGTGTGTTGCTCACACATTTATCCGATCATCCTATATCGTCTATCAGTACTTCCACTCCCGTCGGATACACTGCTTGAAATGCAGCGGGCTCTTTTCAAGTTTTTTATGGCTTGGTGGGGCCCCTATGGTCCGTCGCGAGATCTGTTATCTACAACCATTCTGAGAGCGGTCTGGGTATGCCAAGTGTTGAGATTCGTCAACATACGCTTCGGCTATATTACCTGGATCGAATGTGTACACCAGTTGAGGGAAACGGTGGCTTCTGGAAGGAAGACATCAAGAAAGCCTTTCCGGCTTTGAAAAGTGTGCACTTGGATGAGGGGGAGGCACACAGGTTGCTTCGATGCGAGTGCTCCTTTTATCGCGAGTGTCGACGGGCCTTGAATTTCCTCTTACGGGTGAAGGAAAGCCTCTATGACACCCAGCTGTTGTCTCGTAAGGCATTGCATCGGGTCTTAGTGAGGGGATCTGTTCGAGATGAGAAGATTGAGGGGCTCCGTTTATCGAGGGGGGAGCTACGCTCAATCTGGTCTTGGGCGCCTGAGCTAAAGGTCTTCGATAATGACGAGGCATCTCTGGTCTGGCTGATTATTAGAAATGCTATCTGGGTCGGCCAAAATTTTCATGCAGCTGGACTAAGGGATTCTCCTATTTGTTGTCGTTGCGGTGACGAGGACAAGACTGTTAGTCACGCCTTTGTTTATTGCCGCATCGTTGTGCCGCTCATTAAGTTAGTTGCAGGCCTCATACTGAATGTAACGTCTTTCGACCTGGAACCGATTAATATATGTAGTAATTGGGCTCCATCAAATGATAGAAGAAAACGTTTTGTATGCTATTGCTTACTAGCATTGTTGAGAAGTGTGATATGGCAGACACGTATGAAAGTTGTCTACGACGGTGAGACCTTCGCTGCTCTCGACCTTATTCGAATTTTCAAGTGATGTCTGAAGATTCGCATTAAGGCCGAGAAGGCGAAACTCCCTTCGGCAGATTTTGGTGAAAGATGTGTGACAGTTGCACGATTGTGCCGAGTGAGAGGAGCTAGTCTGGAGTGGTATCTGGACGTGCCTTAGGCAAAGGATTTTGGGTTTCTCCAAAGAACATTTGATCTTGTCCCGTTTTGTCACCGTTTAAGGCTAGTTAAGTTGACCTGTTTTTGACTATTATTTTTGTTCATAACTTAGCTAGTGCATGAATGATTTCATTAGGGTCCCGTTTTATTTTTGTTCTAGCCCCCCCCCCCCCTCCGTTTTTTTCTCAATTTAAGTTTTTAATCATCCAACCCCTTTCCCGATTAGGTGACAGATAGCCTGATTTGCCAGAGATGCAGGTCACCTTTCGAGATTTTCGAAAGTGGTGGTGAAAATAAAGCGTTCGGGCCTGCATCGCGTTTCGACTGGCAAATCCGCATATTTGCCACAACTTAGAAATGGGGGATCCTTATACTAACACTGGGATTTCTTTTTTAATTTTTTTTCATTGTACATAAATTCATTTACTTTTTGTATATAAAATTTTCATTACCTAAATCCCCATCTCATATTGTGTAATTATGGGTTTTAAGTAGGATAGTCATGGTATAAATTCTTTTGGTGTATGGTGCATGATTGTAGTATGAATGTGGTATTTTGGTGAACGATGGTCACGAATTAAACTAGCCAAGTTAGACAAGTTAGAGTAAGTTAGTGAAGACCGATTTTTTCCCCACCCACCTTTTTGGCCTTGTGCCACATTTCTGCAGAATAAATATTGTAGTACATTTAGGATCTCAACCACAAAGGTTGACGTTTGATATTACTTTGGCGAATTTTTTTTCCGATTAGTAAGTGTGCGACATTTTTTTCGTCAGTTTGTTTTATTTGTTAAACTTGTTACCACGGACTGTTATTATCATCGTTCAATTTTGTTGAAGGGTTTGTTTTTTTTCCTCACGTTTTTTTTTTTTTACCACGATTTTTTTTTTCCTTTTTTAAAGTTATTAGTGCATTATGGCTACGCCTAGCCAGACCACTAATAACGTGGAAAATATTGAAATGACCGAAGTTGGGTGGACCAAACCACCAAAGATAATTATCAACGTGAAGGAATTTATCGAGAAAACCAAAGATTATGCGCACTTGCTAACCGAAAACGGATTACTAATTGATATTCCAAAACTGGAGGAGATAAAAAAAAAAGAAGTTTGGTTATGTTCGTCGTCGATAAAAAAAATCAAGAAAACTATTCGAGCGTCAGCTGATTTGATATGCAAATTGTTGACTACGACTGGATACAAGCCTCAGCGTATAATTCGATGTCGCGGTTATAATACGTTATTTCCAAACGAAGAAACGTGCCTGAAACTGTCACAGACGGAGATCATAACTCAAGAATATATCTTGAGAATGGAATACATGGGAAAGCGACGAACGGCGATGGCAATTTTCAATGTGCTGTTTCATGTGGATGGAGAACACCTGGGGGCCTTCCTCATGAAATTTGGCGAAATCACCCGTGTAAACTTTGATGAATACCCGGGAACTTGAACTTTGAGATCTTGCTTGACAAGACAGCATTCGACACGATGCCCTATTATATTCAAATAGGGGAAGAAAAGTTACATGTAATAGTGGCCAGTAGGAAGCCGGTTTGTTGGACCTGTGAACAGGTGGGGCATCTAACATATGACTGCCCTCAGAGAAAGCCAGCGTCTACAAATCCAAAACCAACTGTAACTAGGACACGAGTCGGCCAGCATTTAGGGGTACCACTGACCCCAAAAGTAGCGTCACCCCCAAAGTCACCTGCTCGGAGGAAGAGTATCCAGTGTTGCCCGATGAGGAGGGGTGAATATTTTTTAGTACCTGGGGAAAAGTGCTTGGCCGGGAAACTTTAGATAAGATAAGAGAGGAAGAAATGCTCTCAAATGATCCCGGCAAAGAAAGCTACACCGCCGCTAAAAGATTTTTTAAAAAGTTAGACAAAGAGAGAGCCCCCAAAAAGACCTCATACTCTGCATCGAAAAATAGACCAACCCCCAAACCGATGCGCCTCTCCAATCACAAGCACTATTAAGGATAGGGAGTATAGATTAATCTCTTTGTCACCAACCAAAAAGATTACGTCCCCAAGACCATCCCCCTTTGTCTCCCCTCAACATACCGTTAAACGTACTCCTCCTGCTTCCCCTAGAAAACAGCCTTCTCCCATTCCACCACAACAGGAAATCAATTCACCCTCACCCTCACCAATGGAAGACATATCTCCTACACCAACCCCTATAGCTCAGAAGAGGCAAAGAAGCCCCTCACTTGAAAGGACAAGGAAAAAACGGCATTTCTGCCTGGCAGGGATTTGTGCGTGGTGACTGAAGGCCAGGAGAATGCCACTAGAGGCATTAAACACGCTGATGTCAAGAAGTTGCTTGAGTTTAGAGAAGGGGGGGTGGTTAAATCCGTAGAGGATCCCCATGCAAAACACGTATTGACAGTTATAAGAAGGAAATCTGAGGCCAAGGGACTTTGGCAAATGCTGGGGGAGGCAAATAATGTTTTCAAATTAAATGAGCCTATGGCAATTTAAAAAAATGATCTACTTGATTGTATGAGCAAAGATTGTGTTGGTAGGGTCCCCGTTTGCTTACACCCATCCCTTTACCGAATAGCAAAGCTAACATATATCTTGGATGTTGGCGGCATCTCACACACCGGAGAGATTACAGAACAGATGGCCATGTATTCTTTTGAGGGAGCTGTCGGCATCCTGACCTCGTCAATATTCGTTTCTGGAACCCAACCCTAAGATATTCTCAATGGCTCTCCTTCTAGCAAGTGTGAATGTCCGGGGGCTGAAGGCCCACTTACGTAAATTTCGTATTGCACTGGATCTTCAGCAGCTTGGAGTGAATGTGTGTTGTATTCAGGAAACCCACTTGGTTTCAGTCGACCATTTGGGTGCGTTGGCTAGGCGTTTTCACGTCTATTCAGCGTACTTTAATTCTCGCTAAAGAGGTGTATCCTGGCTGATAAGTAAATCATTAGATGCGTCGTGTGACCCTTGCTTCATGGATCCGGAAGGAAGGATATGTGTTTTCGATGTTACCATAAAGGATAAGGCATTTCGACTCATCGGGGTTTATGCGCCCAATCGACAAACTGAGCGTGCTCCTTTTTTTCGACGGATCGATCAATTCATGAATACATCTCGGATGGTTATTTTAGCAGGGGACTGGAACGCGGTCTTGGACCCTTATTTAGATCGTAATACAGATAGGGGAACTAACGATGATGGGGATGCTAAAGTATTTCGCGAATTCCTCGATAGGCTCGATCTTATCGATAAATTCCGGAATGAGAAGCCCCCAGATAGAGTATGGACTTGGACAGCTAGGCGCGGCTCCGGTTCGGGACAGTTATCTCGACCGGTTCTTAATTAGGAGAGTCGACGTAGAATTATTACAATGTCCAAGTTTTTATAATATAGTTTACTCGGATCACAGACTCGTTCGGGTTCGAGTAAACCTAAGCCTAAATTAGCGGGTTACTGGAAGCTCAACACCTCGTTGTTCGAGGTGAAGGGCTTCCAAGAACAATTAGAACTAACCCTACAGCGGGAATTGACGGGGGCTATCATTGGGAATAGGAGGTGGAATAGTATTAAGGATTTAATTAGGTCCTTTACTGCCGATTTTAGCAGACGGCTCAATCTAACAACTAGGGCAGTTAAAGTGACACTAGAATCTAGATTAGATCGGGCGGTGGAAGTGGGTGATAGCATTAAAGTTACCATAATTAAGGCAAAGCTGGCGTCCTTGACTACTCAAGACACCAAGCTGTAATAATTAGGGCTAGGGTAAATATGGCCGCTACACTGCGTGCAGAAGAACGTAGACAAGCTACCGATCGACATATCGCCCGTGTCTCATTGCCGGATGGGCGTCTCGTGACTACAGACGAAGGTATTCTGGAGGCGTTTCGTTCTCATTTCCAGGATCACTTTACCAGGGAGCCCGGTTTGTCATTAGCACAATTCGACCCATATTTAGCCGACTTTTCTCGTCTTGAGGCGACCGAAGCGGCTAGGTGCGGAGGTTGCATAACAGAGGGTGAAGTTCGGGAAGCCTTAAAGCGGGTCGGCCTTAACAAGTCCCCGGGGATCGATGGTTTGCCCTACGAAGTGTATTTGAGGTTGTCGCCCTTTTTTGTTTCCTTACTGACAGCTTTATTTAACTCGTTGTTTATGAATGGGACTATCCCCCAGCACTTAACCATGGGTATTGTGAAGTTGTTACGTAAAAGCAAAACTGGTGGGGATGGGTTAGATAATTTTCGGCCCTTAACGATGCTAAATGCAGAGTTAAAGATTTTGGCCAAGATCTTAGCCAATCGACTGCAGCTTGTCTTGGCTCGTCTTATAAGCCCGGAACAGACTTGTGCTGGAAAGGGCGGGACGATTCAGGATAATTTGCACTCGATACGCTTGATCTTAGATAAAGTCGACACTGAAGCCGCGCTGATCAATTTAGTCCAAAGCATTCGATAGGATTGACCATCGTTATTTGGAGGCTGTCTTGTCTGCGGCCGGTTTTGGCCCGCAATTTCGCTCCTGGATTCGCCTCTTGTATGCGAACCCCGTGGTACTTGTAGAGGTGAATGGTATGAGGTCTAGTCCCTTCAGTTTATCCAGATCTTTTCGTCAGGGATGTCCACTATCACCGATGCTCTATGTGCTTGTGTTGGAGCCCTTCCTTCACAGGCTAAGGGTGACTCCGGCCCTTAATAGGATTACTTTGCCTGATGGTTGTACCAGGTTAAAATACTCTGCCTTTGCCGACGATTTGAATGTGCTTGTAACGAGCAGTGCCAGGATAAGCGTTGTCGACAGAGAAGTCAGATTGTATGAAACGATAACAGGGGCCAAAATTAACTCCGAGAAGTCTATTGGCTTGCGCATCGGTGCCTGGAAGGGTGTTCCCTTGCAGGGGCCCTTCAGCTGGACAGACGGACCTTGCAAGCTACTCGGCGTCTGGTTCGGTCCCGATCTCAAGCTGGAGAAAAATTGGTCGGAAGTATTGAAAGCGATTCGGGGCGCAGCTAGTCGTGGACCCGTAGAAATCTTTCATTAAAGGGGAGATCGGAAGTGTGTTGCTCACACATCTACCCGATCATCTTATATCGTCTATCGATACTCCCACTCCCGTCGGAAACGCTGCTGGAAATGCAGCGGGCTCTTTTGAAGTTCTTATGGTTTGGTAAGGCCCCTATGGTCCGTCGCGAGACTTGTTATCTGCATCCTTCTGAAGGCGGTCTAGGTATGCCATGTATAGAAATCCGTCAGCACACTTTGAGATTATTCTACCTAGATCGAATGAGGTCACAAACTGACGGATGCGCTGCGTTCTGGAAGGAAGACACCAAGAAAGCATTCCCTGCTTTTAAAAGTGTGTACTTGGACGAGGGGGGCACACAGGTTGCCCCGAGGTGAGTGTTCATTTTTTCGTGAATGGAGACGCGCTTTAAAGTTTTTCTCAAGGGTGAAAGAAAGCCTCTGTGACACCCTGCTGTTGTCCCGGAAGGCATTATATCTAGTCATGGTGAGGGGAATTTTTCGAGATGTTAGGATTGGGGGGCTCGGTTTGTCGAGGGGGGAGCTACGCTCAATCTGGCCTTGAATGCCTGGTACTTTGATAATGACGAGGCATCGTTGATCTGACTGATGATAAGAAATGCCCTCTGGGTCCAGATAAGCCTTCATTCAGCTCGCTTGGCAAATTCGCCGACTTGTCTTAGGTGCGGTGACGAGGATGAGATCTTGGTTCACGCCTTCGTTACTTGCCGTATAGTCGTGCCGCTGATTAGGCTTGTTTCTGGATTTATGGTTCGCATTCTTGACGTATCTTCTTTCAACCTGGAAATGTATGTAGCAACTGGGCTCATGAGAGATACGATATGGAAGACTCGAATGCAGACAGTCTACGGAGCTCAGACTTACGCTCCTCTCGACCTTATTGCAATTTTTAAACATTAGCTGAAAGCTCGCATTAGGGCCGAGAGAGTGAGACTCTCTTCGGCAGATTTTAGTGAAAGGTGGGTGCGAGGTGCACGACTGTGTAGAGTGACTGGTGCTAGAATAGAGTGATGTTTAGAGGTACCTTAGGTAGAGGATTTTGGGTTGCAAAACCGAACATTGACTTTTTAAGTTAAGACTAGGACATGTTTTAGTTATTATAAGTTTAATAACTTAGCTAGTGTGTGAATGATTTCATTATGCCCCCCTTTGTTGTTAATAAAGCGTTGGAGCCTGCATAAAACCTTTTTTTCGAGTTTTCGTTTTGACTGGCAAATCTGCGCATTTGCCACAGCTTAGTAACGGGGGGTCTTTTACTTACTTTTTTTTATCATTGTATATATTCTCATTTATTGTTTTTGTACATAGTTTTTATCATACCCCCCCCCCCCCGTTGCATATTTGTAAATATGGGTTTTAAGTAGGTTATTCATGGAGTGATTTCTTATGGTGATTGGAGAATGATGTACTATTTAAAAATGGTATTTTGGTGAATGATGGCCCTGCATGGAACTAGCTAGGTTAGAAAGTTAGAATCGGACCGATCCCCCCTCCCTTTCTTTGGCCTTGTGCCGCATTTTGTATTATTTTACAAATAAATAATGTAGTACATTTAAGCACGAGTGTCTCGTACGATCATTGCGTCAAAGTTAGTATTCTTTTAAAAATCTATTGTTATTGTTAATTATTGTTAGCGTTGTTATTGCTTTCACGTTGATTTTTAGTGTTGAACTGTTTTCCCTTTTACGACGGTTTTTTTTTTCTTCCACGTTTTGTTTTATTGGGGGGGGGTTTCTCCCTGTTTTTTTATGCCTCTAGTTATTAACTAGATGGCGATTAAAATGTCAGACAATTCGGAATGGTGTAAACCACCAAAAGTGTCTATAAATGTCAAAGATTTCGTAGAGGAAGCAAAGAAATACGAACACATGGTCACAGAACAAGGAATTAACGTGGATTTACCAAAACTTGAAGAAATCAAAAAAAGGACTGTAACCATGTTTTAGTAGACAAATAAAATTTAAAATCCATCAGGGCCTCTCCTGAATTAATATGCAAGTTATTGGCAACAGCAGGATTCAAACCTCAAAGGTTAATCAAGTGCAAGGGATTTAACACATGGAACGCTTTGTTTCCTAACGAAGAGATTTGTGCTAATCTTTCACTTACACAAATTATCACACAGGGCTATGTTTTACGCACGGAGTACATGGGTAGAAGGCGTTCTTCAATTTCCATCTTCAATGTACGTTTTTACGTAAAAGGCGAACATATGGCGCTTTTTTTCTAAGATATGGCGAAATCACAGACGTCAATTTCGACGAATTTCCAGGTACATGGAATTTTGAAACACTCATCGACAAGAAAGCTTATGACAGCATCCCCTACTATTTACAAGTCGGGGAGGAAAAACTACCTATTATATTGGCCGGACGAAGACCTGTTTGTTGGTTTTGTGAGCAACTAGGTCATTTAACTTTTGATTGCCCACAGAAAAAATCCACTCAGAAAACGACGACCCCGATTACCAGACCATCCAAATCAGGCCCCCACCTCAATCCTCCTGCTACAATTGGTCTACCAATTACATCTGCATCTGATGACTCTGCAGAAAAAGACAATGAATGGATTATTGTTCCGGGTAAAAAAAAACCGGGTCGGGTATCTCTCGAAGAAATGAGAGAAAAAGAAATGCTAAAAAACGACCCGGGGAAAGACAGTTACATTAAAGCAAAAGAGCTTAAATCTAAATTAGATAAGAAAGAAGGAAAAAAAGAGAAAAAAGAAGGAAAAAATTCAGCCACTTCAGATAAAATCATTACCCCCAAACCAAGTCCCCAGCCGGTCACCAAACCAATAGTTTCTAAAAATTCCTATTCTCCCAAATTAATGTCCCCCCCCCAATCACTGACCTAATTTTAGACAAACCCTACAAGCTTATCCCTCTAAGTCCCATTAAATCGTCTAAAAAATCACTTCTCCAAAACCTTCTCCCATTGTCTTCCCATTAAATACCCCCAAAAATACCCAACCTGCGTCCCCCACAAAGCAGCCCTCCCCTTCGCCCTCTCCAGCATCTCCTATGGCGCCTAGCTCCCTTTCTCCCTCTCCTAATGCACAGAATAGGCAGAGGAGCCCTTCTGTGGAAAGGAAAACCAAAAAAAACGCCTTCCTCTCTGGGGAGGATATCTGCAAAGTGACATGCGCCCAAGAAGAAACAGTAAAATATTACCGCCTCTCCAATATAAATGAGCTCCTTAAATTCAAAGAAGTCGGTGGTATAACCATTGAAGACCCTGCTAATTTCCCCAGCGCCCCTAGAGTCCTTACAGTTGTAAGGAGAAAATCAGAAGTGAAGGCTCTATGGCAGATACTGGAAGAGGCGAACAACACTTTCAATTTCACCATTCCAATGGCCATCTTTAAAGATGAAGGTCTAGTCGTTTTAAGAAAAGATTGTTTTGGGAGGGTTCCCATAAGGTTACACTCCGCCCTGTATAGGATAGCGAAACTAACCTATCCTTTGGGTGTTGCCGGCATCTCCCATGATGGTCAAATTAATGATCAGATGGGCACACAATCTTTTGGGAGAGCCGTCGGCATCCTGACCACTGATATGTTCGTTTCTGGAACCCAACTCTAAGGCACCCTCATGGCTCTCTTTCTAGCGAGTTTGAATGTCCGGGGCCTGAGGGCTGACGCTCGTAAATTTCGGGTCGCTACAGACCTTCAGCGCCTCGGAGTGGATATATGTTGTGTTCAGGAAACCCACTTGATTTCTGGGGATTATTTGGGTGCGCTGGCTAAGGGTTTCCACGTTTATTCAGCGTACTTTAATATTTCTGCTAGGGGGGTTTCCTGGTTGGTAAGCAAGTCCTTAGATGCGTCGTGTGATCCTAGCTACATGGATCCGAAAGGGAGACTTTGTGTTTTGGATATTACCATAAAGGAGAAAGCATTTCGGCTCGTCGGGGTTTATGCGCCCAATAGCCATTCTGAACTCGGTTCTTTCTTTCGGCAAATCGAGCAGTTTTTGAATTCTACTTCTCGGACGGTCATTCTAGCGGGAGACTGGAACGCGGTCCTGGATCCCTATTTAGATCGTAATCGGCCTATGGGGTACTAACACCGATCGGGATGCTAGATTATTTCGGGACTTCCTCGATAAGTTCGATCTTGTCGATAAGTACCGGAATGAAAAGCCCCGAGATAGGGTATGGACTTGAACAGCTAGACGCGGCTCCGATTTGGTACAACTTTCGAGTTATATCGATCGGTTCTTAATTAAGAGAGTCGACGTAGGATTAGTTGAATGTCCAAGTTTTCATAATATAGTTTACTCAGACCATGGACTTGTTCGGGTCCGTGTAAACTTAGATAGACCTAAGCCTAGTTTAGTTGGGTACTGGAAGCTCAACACTTCGTTGTTCGATGTGAAGGGCTACCAGGAACAGCTATTACTAACCTTACAGCGGGAATTGACGGGGGCTGTAATTAGCAATAGGAAGTGGATTCACTTTAAGAAGATAATTAGGTTCTTTTACTGCCGATTTTAGCAGACGACTCAACCTAGCAACTATGGCAGCTAAAGTGGCACTACAGTCTAAATTAGATCGGGCGGTGGAGGTGGGGGATAGCTCTAGTGTTACTGTAATTAAGGCCAAGCTGGCTCATTTGGCTATCCAAGAACACCAGGCTTTAGTGATTAGGGCTAGGTTAAAAAGAGTGGCTAACGAGGCGGCAAACATGGCCGCTGAACTGCGTGCAGAGGAGCATCGACATGCATTTGATCGACATATCGCTCGTGTCTCATTGCCGGATGGGGGGCTCGTGACCACAAACGAAGGTATTCTGGAGGCTTTTCGTTCTCATTTATAGGATATTTTTACTCATGAACCCGGTTTGTCTTTAGCACAATTCGACCCCTATTTAGCCGACTTTTCTCATCTTGAGGCGACCGAAGCGGCTAGGTGCGAAGGTTGCATAACAGAGGATGAAGTCCGGGAAGCCTTAGGGCTGGTCGGCCTTACAGGTCTCCGGGGATTGATGGTTTGCCCTACGAGGTGTATTTGAGGATGTCGCACATTTTTGTTCCCTTGTTGGCAGTTTTGTTTAACTCGTGGTTTAGGAACGGGTCTATTCCCCAGTACTTGACCATGGGTTTAGTGAAATTGTTACGCAAAAGCAAAAATGGTGGGGATGGGTTAGATCATTTTCGGGCCCCAACAATGCTAAATGCGGAGTTAAAGATTTTGGCCAAGATTTTAGCCAATCATCTGCAATTTGTTTTGCCTGGTCTAATTAGCCCCGAACAGACTTGTTCTGTGAAGGGCTGGACCATTCAGGATACCTTGCATTCGATACGCTTGATCTTCGATAAAGTCGACACTGAAGCCGCACTGATCAATTTAGATCAGTCCAAAGCATTCGATATGGTTGACCATCGGTACTTAGAGGCTGTTTTGTCTGCGACCGGTTTTGGCCCGCAATTCCGCTCCTGGATTCGCCTCTTGTATGCGAACCCCGGTGTTAGGGTTGAAGTGAATGGCGTGAGGTCTGGGGCATTCAGATTGTTCAGATCTCTTCGTCAGGGGTGCCCTGTTTCACCGATGCTTTATGTGCTTGTTTTGGAACCTTTCCTTAACAGGCTAAGGGTGAATCCGGTCCTGCGTGGAATTACTTTGGCAGGTGCTTGCACCACGTTGAAGTACTCCGCCTATGCCGACGACTTGACTGTGCTTGTAATGAGCAATGCCGAAATTAGTGTCGTCGACAGAGAAATCAGCATTATGAAACGGTGACAGGGGACAAAATCAACTGCGATAAGTATGTTGGCTTGCGCATTGGTGCCTGGAAGGGTGTCTCCTTGCTGGGACCCTTTGGCTGGACAGATGTGCCTTGCAAGCTACTCGGCGTCTGGTTTGGTCCTGATCTTCAGCTGGAGAAAAATTGGTCGGAAGTCCTGAAAGCGATTATGGCAGCAGCTGGTCTGTGGTCCCGCAGAAATCTTTCGTTAAAGGGGAGAGCGGAGGTGTGTTGCTCACACATTTATCCGATTATCCTATATCGTCTTTCAGTGCTCCCACTCTCGTCGGATACACTGCTGGAAATGCAGCGGGCTCTGTTCAGGTCTTTGTGGCTTGGAAAGTGCTCTATGATCCGTCTCAAGATTTGTGAGGGCGGTCTAGGTATGCCTAGCATCGAAATTCGATGCCACACACTTAGGCTGTTTTATCTAGACCTAATGAGTACACAATCTGAGGGAAACGGTGTCTTTTGGAAGGAAGACACTAAGAAAGCCTTTCCGGTTTTGAGAAGTGTGCACTTGGATTAGGGGGAGGCACACAGGTTGCCCCGAAACGAGTGCTCCTTCTCTCGCGAATGTAGACATGCTTTGAAGTTCCTTTCAAGGGTGACAGAAAGCCTCTCTGACACCTTGCTGTTTTCTCGAAAGGCATTATATTGGGTAATGGTGAGGGGGACTGTCCGAAATTATAGGCCTGAGGGGCTCGCTTTGACGAGGGGGAGATCCGCTCAATCTGGCCTTGGGCGCCTGGGTTAAGGTGCTTTGACAATGACGAGGCATCACTGACCTGACTAGATTAGAGTGGTATCTGGACGTGCCTTAGGCAGAGAATATTGGGTTCAGGAAACGAACACTGCTTTAATTTTAAGTTAGATTAAGACTTATTTTAAGTTATTTTCTGTTTAATTTTCTGTTGATTTTTAAGTTCAACAATTTAGCTAGTGTATGATTGATTCCATTACATGCCCCCTTTTATTTTGTCCTTATCCCACTCCCCTTTTTATTTTTCTGCTCCATGTTAATCTCTCCTTCCCTCCCCAATAAGGTGACTGAGTGCTAGATTTGTCGGAGATGCAGGTCATCCTTCGATATTTTCGAAGGAGGTGTTCAGAATAAAACGTTGGGGCCTACATCAACCCCCCTTTTTTTCGTGTTTTCGATTTCGACCGGCAAATCGGCATCTCTGCCACATTTCAATAACGGGGGGGGGGGGCTTTTACTAATCTTTATTTCTTTTTGCATTGTATATATCATATTTTGTATATATAAATTTTTAGTCCCACCCCCGTTGCATATTTCTTATATGGGTTTTAAGTAGGATTTCATGGTATGAATTCTTATGGTGAGTAGCGATAAATGTATAGTATGAATGTGGTATGATGGTGAATTATGGTCATGATTGAAACTAGCTGAGTTGAGTTTTTTAAGTTAGAGATGGCCGATCCTTTCCCCTCCCCCCTTCTTGGCCTTGTGCCTCATTTTGTGTATTAGTTTACGCAAATAAATAGTTAGTTCATTTAGGCACTAGCACTGCCAACACTGACTTGTGTTTCATTTCTCTGTTCAATACAATTCATAATTATTATCTCTAAACCTGTTGTTCTTTTATTTAATTGTTGGTACCCCTAAACGGGTCCACAACAATTGGCGACGGTGATTCGTAAAGGACTTCGTTGAAAACACCTTGGACTTTGCAATCTGTGAGTGATAAACCAGTGTCTACAACACGGTCAACCTTCGAAAAAAAATTGTACCCGTTTGAAAAAAAACCCTGTGCTTTACAATTTTCGGGAAGATATTGGAAATATCGAATACATTCAAATTTGGGACGAGTCTGACTTACAAGAAATAACCAGTTTAAACAATTACTAGGCGGAAAAAAAGTAAGACAGATTTTACTATTTGTGTTCTTGGTATTTCAATACGGGATTTTACCTCGTGCAACAAATGAAATTGGAATACCATGTGCTTATAAAACTGAAATGTTTGAAAAAAAGAAACTCCATACTACAAAAACCTTTTTTCGTGTCTGATATAGTCAAACGTATTTTGCGAACAGACTTGTCACTGTAAAATCGTATAGTCGAAAAAAAAATCTGACACGTAAAACCAAGTTACTTTCTTGAATAACTAGTCAATTTTTTATATAGCGGTAAAAGCCATTACTTGCTATTTTGCATTTTCTGCCTACACTGAAAGGCAAACGGACTTATTGGAAAAAAAGAGTTCCAGATGCGAACAAAAATACAAATAATTTGTTAAATTAATTACCCAATAAGCCGGATTAATAAAATCGTTTATGAGAAGGGGTTGAGTTTGTTATTAAACAGTAAGCATTTGAAAAGAAAAAATAGTGAAGGACTATTTGTGACTTTAATTCTTTTTCAAGAAGTATTATTTTTTGGAAGTAGTGAATGACTATTTGACGTTGTTTTTAGTGCTTTTCAAGAAAGTATTTCTTTAATCATGGAAGATTTCTCGAAACAGATATTGGAGATGATTAAATTTCAATCAGAACAACAGAAGGGAAACGATGAAAAACATCTTGCTCTACAGAAGAAATTTCAGTTTCAACAGAAGGAATTTCAGTCGTAGCAAATGAGTTTGTTGAAATATTTTGAGGAAAAGAATTTAGAACAAAAGCGAGAAGATAGAAACTCTTTAGACGAACAATTGATTTGGATAAAACATTTACAATTAGAGCAACAGACTCAATCAGAGAGAAAATTTGAACAGCTGGCACAAGCAATGATAAATACGACGAATGACGACAGCGACGCGTTCAACCAAAATGCAATATGGTCAGCTATAGAAACCTTCAACTATGTGCCTGAAGAGGACCTAAACTTCGAATCATGGTACCGTCGATATCAGGATTTTTTCGACATTGTCGGAAAAGAATAAGGTTCGTTTAGTTCTTCGTAGACTAGGAACGGCAGAGCATACAAAATTTGTCGATTATATTCTGCTGAAGAAAACGGTCGGACTATCTTTCAAGGAAACCATTAAAATGTTAATGGAACTATATTGCCCCAAAACAAGTTTATTCCACAAAAGGTGTAAATGCATGAACCTAACGCGAAAAGAAAGCCAGGATTTCTCAACGTTTGCTTCGATCGTCAATAAACATTGTGACGACTTTAAGTTATCATCTTTGACAGCGGACAATTTCAAAGTATTAATATTTGTTCAAGGACTCGTCTCGCAAAATGATGCAGAGTTAAGAAGACGTGCAATAAGCAAACTAGAAACCTAGCCAAATTTAACATTGCAACAACTGGCCGAAAGCTGTCAACGACATATTTCCGAGAAAAAAGAAAGCTAAAGAAATAGAGGAAGCAGCAATTTCTAATATTAAAAATGTTCGTCGTTTTTCAAAAAATCATACTCTTCGAAGGAAAAATTCAAGAAGGATTTGCCTCAAAGGTCGGATGAAAACTTGCCAAACCACCCTTGTTGGGGTTGCGGGGACCTACATTGGTACCAGAAGTGTTCTTTTAAACGAAAAGATTGTGACAAATGCCATAAAATGGGACACAACACTAGAAAAAAAAGTTACATAAAAACAACTAGAATTGATGGTGGCAACCTAAAGATACGAAAGTATGTTACGGTAAAAATGAACAATTAAGATGTTAAACTACAGCTTGATTCAGGGTCTGACCTATCAATTATTAACAGTAATACCTGGAAAAAGATCGGCAGACCGATTATGCTACGCACAGATAAAGTGGCTCGATCGGTAACCGGAGAGAAAATAAACTTTGAAGGGGAAATCATTTCAAAAGTGACACTAAAAATGTCTTATTAGACATTAAAATTACGCGTGTTCGTAATGAAAAATACAGGAAACTTGTTCGGTACAGATTGGATTCAACACTTCCAGCTCTGTGATCCGCCGATAAGCGTCTATTGGCAACGAATAGAGAACCTTTCGGCTGAAGCAGAAAAATTGAAGAAGGATTTGAAAGAGTCATTCCCGAAGCTGTTTTCTAATGAATTAGGACGCTGTACTGAAATGAAGGCGAGTTTTGAACTGATTGAAAATAAGAATCCCGTTTTTAAGAGAAAATGAAGTGTACCATTTGCCTCACTTGAAAAAATTAATGCAGAAATAGACCGGTTGGTGGAGAAAGGTATTTTAACACCAGTTGACTACTCGGAATGGGCGGCCCCAACCGTCTACGTGCAGAAAAAATCTAGAGAGATCAGAGTGTTTCTCAACCGGTTTGAACGATGCGCTGAAATGTCATCACTATCCTCTGCCAACTCCAGAAGAGGTTTTCACAAAATTAAACGGTGGAAAACTGTTCTAAAAAATTGACTTGAGTGAAGCCTATCTGCAAATACCTGTAGAGGAAGATAGCTCTAAGCTTCTCTGTATTTCGACACACAGGGGACTACTAAAGTTCAATCGTCTCCCTTTTGGAATTAAAGTGGCCCCGTCGATTTTTCAGCAGGTAATCGACAAGATGTTGAGCGGGTTCGATTTTTCGATCGGCTACCTTGACGATATCTTAATGAAAAGTACGAACGTCGGGGAGCACCGTGAGCACGTAAACAAAGTATTCGAAAGGATAGGCGATTTTTGTTTTACACTCAAGGAGTCAAAGTGTGAATTCTTTCTAGAAGAGATCAAATACTTGGGACATGTCATCATAAGAATGGAAGACGTCCCGACCCAGAAAGATCAAGAATATGCCCGAACGTTACCCAACTACAAAGCTTCCTGGGTCTCGCAAACTATTACGAAAAATTCATTCCCAGTATGCACAAATTGCGAGTCCCCTTAAATGAGTTACTTAAGAAAGATAGTAAATGGAAATGGTCCGCCGACTGTCAATCTGCATTCAACAACCTAAAAACGAAGTTAACTTCAGAATTATTTCTTACTCATTTTAATCCAGAGCTAAAAACTATTGTTGCAAGTGACGCCAGCTCCTACGGCGTTGGGGCGTGCATTTTGCATAAAATGCCGGATGGCTCGATGAAACCCATCGCGCACGCTTCAAGAACTTTCCTTCCTGCAGAAAAAAATTACTCGCAGATTAAAAAAGAAGCATCCGGTATTGTGTTCGCAATGACCAAATTTCGCAGGTATCTACACGGCCGTTATTTTATTCTACAAACAGACCATAAGCCACTTATCACCATCTTTGGATCAAAAAAAGGCTTGCCAACTTACACAGCAAACCGCCTACAGAGATGGGGTACAATTCTGTTAAATTATGACTTTGAGATGGAATTTTTACCGTCAAAAAGACTGAAACACAGATGGTTTATCGCGGCTAATCCCAAAGTACACGGAACCGCTCGATGATACAGTTATAGCATCCCTTCTGTCTGAATATGACTATAGTAAAGTACTGTGTAACACAATAAAAGAGCTGCCAGTCACACTTGGCGATATACAAAAAGAGGCAAGAGAAGATAATTTTATTATCGAAATTAAAAATAAATTACAAACAGACGATGAGAAGCTTTTTCAGTCTGTTGCGACATATTATTATACCGGGAGCGAGTAGTAATCCCAGCTACGCTAAAAAAATCCTGAAGGATTTCCATAAGGGGCATTCCGGAGCGACACGCATTAAAGCCTAATGAGATCTTATGTGTATTGGAAAAACATGGACAGGGACATAGAGACGAAGGTGAAAGCCTGTGCCGCCTGCGCGTTGGCAGCGAAAGCACCACCTATTCAGTGATGTCCATGGCCAAAGGCAGAGTAACCATGGTCCCGGATTCACATAGATTTCGAAGGCTTCTACTATTTAATTATAGTCGACAGCTGCTTAAAATGGCCAGAAGTTGTTAGATGTAAAAACCCAACAACGGATGTCACGATATGCGCGTTGCATGAACTGTTTGCCCGATTCAGAGTGGTGGACATTGTTGTATCGGACAACGATACACAATTTACTTCACGAGAGTTCAAAGAATTTTGTGAAGACTTTCAAATTAAACATATCACCACTCCGACTTACCATCCGAGATCAAACGGACAAGCAGAAAAATTTGTTGATATCTTGAAGAGAGCGTTGAAAAAATCGACGGGCACGCCGACAGAGAAGAGGCACTCCAGCAGTCTCTTCAAGTGTATAGAATTACACCCAACGAGAACACACCAATCCATGTACCACCGGCGGAATTAATGTTTGGAAGAAAAATAAAGTCGGTATTCGACAAACTTTTACTAAAACAGGTGAAACCGACTAACATTACGGCACCAAAGAAGAGGTACGAGGATGGAGAGAAGGTGTTCTTCCAGGAACACCATGGAAACAAAACCGTGTGGGAAGTGGGAAAGGTACAAAAAGATTGGGGCGTATGGTGTACATTGTAGAGGGTTCAAGAGGCACCTGTAAAAAACACAGTAACCAAATGCGTCGTCGCATGTCGGACGACCCAGATCAGAGTAAGACCATCATGGAAGATCTATACGACGCATTTGAGCTGCCAACACCAAAAACGCCTCCTCGACAGAGACGTTCATCAAGAAAACGTAAATTAACCGGGAGTTTCGAGGTGAATCCTAGGAAAAAGATATACCTTGAGATTCCAGGGGAATGAGTTTCGGAAGGAGGTGTTGTGGGTGAACCTACCTACCCTTTAGTAATAACTAAATGGTAGCAACCTGCTACTACAAATACCGGCTTTTGCCGGGAGAACATTTGGAGGCACATTTAGGCACTAGCACTGCCAACACTGACTTGTATATTATTTCTCTGTTCAATACAATTCATTATTATTATCTCTAAACCTGTTGTTCTTTTATTTCATTGTTGGTATCCCTAAATTGTTTGTACCCCTAAATTGTTTGTACCCCTAAACGGGTCCACAACAGTTAGTTAAGTCAGTACCATACAGGTTTAAATCCAATATCGTCTTTGCTAATGGCCCTTATCGATAAATCTTAGAATTCTCGCAGATTGCAAGTGATGCTTTAAATTATCTGCGTTCCGTTGGCCTACGTTTTAATGCGTTATCCCAAATATCGGTGCCATTGAACTTTCTTGACTAGGACAATTTCGTTCTGGTTAATTTGAGTATTACATTATCTTCTCTTACCGATGTTAACTTTTTCACAGCACTCATTTGTACAAGATATTTTTAATTCTATCATATTATTTTGATTCCTATTTATTTATTGTAAAATTTTCAATGATATCGCTGCATTTCACCTTTCCCAATAATCTTTGTTGAAAACATTCTTTCACTCCAGTAAATTTTCTTTTTTAAACATTCCAATTAAATTATTTTTCGCCAATAAATTATTTTTCTAAACATTCGTTACAGTCTTCTAACTTAATTCTAAACCGAACCCTAACGTAACCCTAACTGAAAGCTACTCGAACTTAGGGTTAGTGGTAAAAAATTGTTAACTGTCATAAAACGCTAAAATTCATCGGGAGAGATGGATCATTTTACATTAAATTTATACACGAAACAGATATCCACACTCAATTCTAAAATAATCGCCTAAAAATTGGAATCTCATTTGGGAAGCGGAGGGATGAATCGGAAGAGTGTTGATCTACAAATGTGCAAAAACATCCCAGCCTTATTTTTTAAGGTAAACAAAAGAAGGTAACAGCGAAAAATGCTGAAAACAAATGTTGCATTTTTCGAAAAAAAAAATCTAACATTGAAAAAAATAGAACCAACTTGTTACATTAGAAAATGTATTCCCCTTTAAAAAATGAGTTTTTTGCATCATAAGTTTATTCTCCGTCACGTTACTTTTTAAACACACCTTTCCATTTAACTGTATTTCTCCCCCAGCCCCTCTCTCTCTCTCTCTCTCTCTCTCTCTCTCTTTCTCTCTCTCTCGCTCTCTCTCTCTGTCTCTCTTTCTCTCTCTCTCGCTCTCTCTCTCTGTCTCTCGCTCTCTCTCTCTCTGTCTCTCTTTCTCTCTCTCTCCCTCTCTCTCTCTTTCTCTCTTTCTTTCTCTCTCTCTCTCTTTCTCTCTTTCTTTCTCACTCTCTCTCTTTCTCTCTCTCTCTCTGTCTCTCTTTCTCTCTCTCCCCTCTCTCTCTCTCTCTTTCTCTCTTTCTTTCTCTCTCTCTCTCTTTCTTTCTCTCTCTCTCTCTCTCTTTCTTTCTCTCTCTCTCTCTCTAATTTGTGTGCAAACTTTTGCATCTGTTAAAATATAATAGAAAAGAAAGCAAGGAACGAAAAGAAAAATGCTTCAGTTGGTTGTTTGACCTAGTTTCAATGTTTTTTGTTTTCTCGAATATTTGCCAGTAATAATGAAAGAAAGTAAACAAAATTGTCTGACCCCAACGCACTAATGTTGCGCCTGGTGACTTAAAGCGAATGCATATTAGAATATGTTTTTTTATCATAACTAGTCCGAGGTGGCACTCAATCGGAATATATAATGTTAGTAAGTGTATCCTTTGTAGTTTTAATGTTTTAGTCGGACAGATGTTCCGACAAATAGAAATGCGACTTTGCTTTCAATTAATTAATTTTGGAATCTGGTTGAATGCGTTAAACGACGACATGTTTGTAATTTTTATTCGTTCAGAAATTACTCCACATTTTCATACTTTTTCAACAACTTACAGACCTTTTTTTACTAATGAGTCACAACTTATCAAGGCGCGGGGGCACTTGACGATAAATGATGAAGAATATTATGAGAAGATTGAAACTGGTGAGTGGGATAATTAACTATGGGGATGGTTAATGAAGAGTATTTGTTACTATTGGATAGGAAAACAACTATGAAAGCAGTACCGTCGTGATAATGTGTTCAACAGATGGGAATTCCCTGAAAATAACTCTGTTCATGGAAATTGACTGTTATGGAATAAAAGTATTTCTATAAAGATAGAAACAAAGTGAAATAGCTAGCGATGAAGAAATAGATAATTGTTTGTCCACGTCATTTTAAACAATTTCAAATATGACTGCCTCTCTTGAACTATTGGTTAACAGCAAAGGTCTGTTTTTTACTGTTGGGAAAATCCAGCTCTCAATAACGGCACATTCTGAACAAACAAAAAATCTATGATTCCGTTGACTCTAAGGCGACAAGCAATATATCCACCACCACCATCACCAAAAAAGAATATGTAATGCCGGATATTTTTACATTTTTTTTTTCAAAAAGTTATTTAAAAGTTACAAAACAAGTTACAAAATCAACAAAAACGTTTATTTCTTCAAAAGACAAGAAAAAAACAGATGATTTATTAACAAAACACAACACATTTCACTTAAATTTATTCAAATAAAAACAATGATATGCGTGTTCAACAATACATTTTACTTTAATTTAGTCAAATAAAAAACGATATGCGTGTTCAACAATACATTTTACTTTAATTTACTCAAATAAAAAACGATATGCGTGTCTAACAATACATTTTACGTTAATTTACTCAAATAAAAAAACGATATATGTGTTCAACAATACATGTTACTTTAATTTACTCAAATAAAAAACGATATGCGTGTTCAACAATATATTTTACTTTAATTTACTCAAATAAAGAACGATATGCGTGTTCAACAATATATTTACTTAATTTTATTTAAATAAAAACAACGATATGTGTGTTAAAAAATATATTTTACTTAAATTTATTTACATAAAAACAACGACATGCGTGTTCAACAATACATTTTACTTTAATTTACTTAAATAAAAAACGATATGTGTGTTCAACAATATATTTTATTTTAATTTACTTAAATAAAAAACGATATGTGTGTTCAACAATATATTTTACTTTAATTTACTCAAATAAAAAACGATATGCGTGTTCAACAATACATTTTACTTTAATTTACTCAAATAAAGAACGATATGCGTGTTCAACAATACATTTTACTTTAATTTACTCAAATAAAAAACGATATGCGTGTTCAACAATACATTTTACTTTAATTTACTCAAATAAAAAACGATATGTGTGTTCAACAATATATTTTACTTTAATTTACTCAAATAAAAAACGATATGTGTGTTCAACAATACATTTTACTTTAATTTACTCAAATAAAAAACGATATGCGTGTTCAACAATACATTTTACTTTAATTTACTCAAATAAAAAACGATATGCGTGTTCAACAATACATTTTACTTTAATTTACTCAAATAAAAAACGATATGTGTGTTCAACAATATATTTTACTTTAATTTACTCAAATAAAAAACGATATGTGTGTTCAACAATACATTTTACTTTAATTTACTCAAATAAAAAACGATATGTGTGTTCAACAATATATTTTACTTTAATTTACTCAAATAAAAAACGATATGTGTGTTCAACAATACATTTTACTTTAATTTACTCAAATAAAAAACGATATGCGTGTTCAACAATACATTTTACTTTAATTTACTCAAATAAAAAACGATATGTGTGTTCAACAATACATTTTACTTTAATTTACTCAAATAAAAAACGATATGTGTGTTCAACAATACATTTTACTTTAATTTACTTAAATAAAAAACGATATGTGTGTTCAACAATATATGTTACTTTAATTTACTTAAATAAAAAACGATATGCGTGTTCAACAATACATTTTACTTTAATTTACTCAAATAAAAAACGATATGCGTGTTCAACAATACATTTTACTTTAATTTACTTAAATAAAAAACGATATGTGTGTTCAACAATATATGTTACTTTAATTTACTTAAATAAAAAACGATATGCGTGTTCAACAATACATTTTACTTTAATTTACTCAAATAAAAAACGATATGCGTGTTCAACAATACATTTTACTTTAATTTACTCAAATAAAAAACTATATGTGTGTTCAACAATACATTTTACTTTAATTTACTCAAATAAAAAACGATATGTGTGTTCAACAATACATTTTACTTTAATTTACTTAAATAAAAAACGATATGTGTGTTCAACAATATATGTTACTTTAATTTACTTAAATAAAAAACGATATGCGTGTTCAACAATACATTTTACTTTAATTTACTCAAATAAAAAACGATATGCGTGTTCAACAATACATTTTACTTTAATTTACTCAAATAAAAAACGATATGCGTGTTCAACAATACATTTTACTTTAATTTACTCAAATAAAAAACGATATGTGTGTTCAACAATACATTTTACTTTAATTTACTCAAATAAAAAACGATATGCGTGTTCAACAATACATTTTACTTTAATTTACTCAAATAAAAAACGATATGTGTGTTCAACAATACATTTTACTTTAATTTACTCAAATAAAAAACGATATGCGTGTTCAACAATACATTTTACTTTAATTTACTCAAATAAAAAACGATATGCGTGTTCAACAATACATTTTACTTTAATTTACTCAAATAAAAAACGATATGTGTGTTCAACAATACATTTTACTTTAATTTACTCAAATAAAAAACGATATGCGTGTTCAACAATACATTTTACTTTAATTTACTCAAATAAAAAACGATATGTGTGTTCAACAATACATTTTACTTTAATTTACTTAAATAAAAAACGATATGCGTGTTCAACAATACATTTTACTTTAATTTACTCAAATAAAAAACGATATGCGTGTTCAACAATACATTTTACTTTAATTTACTCAAATAAAAAACGATATGTGTGTTCAACAATACATTTTACTTTAATTTACTCAAATAAAAAACGATATGCGTGTTCAACAATACATTTTACTTTAATTTACTCAAATAAAAAACGATATGTGTGTTCAACAATACATTTTACTTTAATTTACTTAAATAAAAAACGATATGTGTGTTCAACAATACATTTTACTTTAATTTACTCAAATAAAAAACGATATGCGTGTTCAACGATACATTTTACTTTAATTTACATAAATAAAAAACGATATGTGTGTTCAACAATACATTTTACTTTAATTTACTCAAATAAAAAACGATATGCGTGTTCCACAATACATTTTACTTTAATTTACTCAAATAAAAAACGATATGCGTGTTCCACAATACATTTTACTTTAATTTACTCAAATAAAAAACGATATGCGTGTTCAACAATACATTTTACTTTAATTTACTCAAATAAAAAACGATATGTGTGTTCAACAATACATTTTACTTTAATTTACTTAAATAAAAAACGATATGTGTGTTCAACAATACATTTTACTTTAATTTACTCAAATAAAAAACGATATGCGTGTTCAACGATACATTTTACTTTAATTTACATAAATAAAAAACGATATGTGTGTTCAACAATACATTTTACTTTAATTTACTCAAATAAAAAACGATATGCGTGTTCCACAATACATTTTACTTTAATTTACTCAAATAAAAAACGATATGCGTGTTCAACAATATATTTTACTTTAATTTACTCAAATAACAAACGATATGCGTGTTCAACAATATATTTTACTTAATTTTATTTAAATAAAAACAACGATATGTGTGTTCAACAATATATTTTACTTAAATTTATTTACATAAAAAAAGACATGCGTGTTCAACAATACATTTTACTTTAATTTACTTAAATAAAAAACGATATGTGTGTTCAACAATACATTTTACTTTAATTTACTCAAATAAAAAACGATATGCGTGTTCAACAATACATTTTACTTTAATTTACTCAAATAAAAAACGATATGTGTGTTCAACAATACATTTTACTTAAATTTATTTAAATAAAAAACGATATGCGTGTTTAACAATACATTTTATTTTAATTTACTCAAATAACAAACGATATGCGTGTTCAACAATACATTTTACTTAAATTTATTTAAATAAAAAACGATATGCGTGTTCAACAATAAATTTTACGTTAATTTACTCAAATAAAAAAACGATATATGTGTTCAACAATACATGTTACTTTAATTTACTCAAATAAAAAACGATATGCGTGTTCAACAATATATTTTACTTTAATTTACTCAAATAAAGAACGATATGCGTGTTCAACAATATATTTACTTAATTTTATTTAAATAAAAACAACGATATGTGTGTTAAAAAATATATTTTACTTAAATTTATTTACATAAAAACAATGACATGCGTGTTCAACAATACATTTTACTTTAATTTACTTAAATAAAAAACGATATGTGTGTTCAACAATATATTTTATTTTCATTTACTTAAATAAAAAACGATATGTGTGTTCAACAATATATTTTACTTTAATTTACTCAAATAAAAAACGATATGCCTGTTCAACAATACATTTTACTTTAATTTACTCAAATAAAAAACGATATGCGTGTTCAACAATACATTTTACTTTAATTTACTCAAATAAAAAACGATATGCGTGTTCAACAATACATTTTACTTTAATTTACTCAAATAAAAAACGATATGTGTGTTCAACAATACATTTTACTTTAATTTACTCAAATAAAAAACGATATGTGTGTTCAACAATATATTTTACTTTAATTTACTTAAATAAAAAACGATATGCGTGTTCAACAATACATTTTACTTTAATTTACTCAAATAAAAAACGATATGTGTGTTCAACAATATATTTTACTTTAATTTACTTAAATAAAAAACGATATGTGTGTTCAACAATATATTTTACTTTAATTTACTTAAATAAAAAACGATATGTGTGTTCAACAATATATTTTACTTTAATTTACTTAAATAAAAAACGATATGTGTGTTCAACAATATATTTTACTTTAATTTACTTAAATAAAAAACGATATGTGTGTTCAACAATATATTTTACTTTAATTTACTTAAATAAAAAACGATATGTGTGTTCAACAATATATTTTACTTTAATTTACTTAAATAAAAAACGATATGTGTGTTCAACAATATATTTTACTTTAATTTACTTAAATAAAAAACGATATGTGTGTTCAACAATATATTTTACTTTAATTTACTTAAATAAAAAACGATATGTGTGTTCAACAATATATTTTACTTTAATTTACTTAAATAAAAAACGATATGTGTGTTCAACAATATATTTTACTTTAATTTACTCAAATAAAAAACGATATGTGTGTTCAACAATATATTTTACTTTAATTTACTTAAATAAAAAACGATATGTGTGTTCAACAATATATTTTACTTTAATTTACTTAAATAAAAAACGATATGCTTGTTCAACAATACATTTTACTTTAATTTACTCAAATAAAAAACGATATGCGTGTTCAACAATACATTTTACTTTAATTTACTCAAATAAAAAACGATATGTGTGTTCAACAATACATTTTACTTTAATTTACTCAAATAAAAAACGATATGTGTGTTCAACAATATATTTTACTTTAATTTACTTAAATAAAAAACGATATGCGTGTTCAACAATACATTTTACTTTAATTTACTCAAATAAAAAACGATATGCGTGTTCAACAATACATTTTACTTTAATTTACTCAAATAAAAAACGATATGTGTGTTCAACAATACATTTTACTTTAATTAACTTAAATAAAAAACGATATGCGTGTTCAACAATACATTTTACTTTAATTTACTTAAATAAAAAACGATATGTGTGTTCAACAAAATATTTTACTTTAATTTACTCAAATAAAAAACGATATGCGTGTTCAACAATATATTTACTTAATTTTATTTAAATAAAAACAACGATATGTGTGTTAAACAATATATTTTACTTAAATTTATTTACATAAAAACAACGACATGCGTGTTCAACAATACATTTTACTTTAATTTACTTAAATAAAAAACGATATGTGTGTTCAACAATATATTTTACTTTAATTTACTTAAATAAAAAACGATATGTGTGTTCAACAATATATTTTACTTTAATTTACTCAAATAAAAAACGATATGCGTGTTCAACAATACATTTTACTTTAATTTACTCAAATAAAAAACGATATGCGTGTTCAACAATACATTTTACTTTAATTTACTCAAATAAAAAACGATATGTGTGTTCAACAATACATTTTACTTTAATTTACTCAAATAAAAAACGATATGCGTGTTCAACAATACATTTTACTTTAATTTACTCAAATAAAAAACGATATGCGTGTTCAACAATACATTTTACTTTAATTTACTCAAATACAAAACGATATGCGTGTTCAACAATACATTTTACTTTAATTTACTCAAATAAAAAACGATATGTGTGTTCAACAATATATTTTACTTTAATTTACTTAAATAAAAAACGATATGTGTGTTCAACAATACATTTTACTTTAATTTACTCAAATAAAAAACGATATGTGTGTTCAACAATACATTTTACTTTAATTTACTTAAATAAAAAACGATATGTGTGTTCAACAATACATTTTACTTTAATTTACTCAAATAAAAAACGATATGTGTGTTCAACAATATATTTTACTTTAATTTACTCAAATAAAAAACGATATGTGTGTTCAACAATACATTTTACTTTAATTTACTCAAATAAAAAACGATATGTGTGTTCAACAATATATTTTACTTTAATTTACTTAAATAAAAAACGATATACGTGTTCAACAATACATTTTACTTTAATTTACTCAAATAAAAAACGATATGCGTGTTCAACAATACATTTTACTTTAATTTACTCCAATAAAAAACGATATGCGTGTTCAACAATACATTTTACTTTAATTTACTCAAATAAAAAACGATATGTGTGTTCAACAATATATTTTACTTTAATTTACTCAAATAAAAAACGATATGCGTGTTCAACAATACATTTTACTTTAATTTACTCAAATAAAAAACGATATGCGTGTTCAACAATACATTTTACTTTAATTTACTCAAATAAAAAACGATATGTGTGTTCAACAATACATTTTACTTTAATTTACTCAAATAAAAAACGATATGCGTGTTCAACAATACATTTTACTTTAATTTACTCCAATAAAAAACGATATGTGTGTTCAACAATACATTTTACTTTAATTTACTTAAATAAAAAACGATATGTGTGTTCAACAATACATTTTACTTTAATTTACTCAAATAAAAAACGATATGTGTGTTCAACAATACATTTTACTTTAATTTACTCAAATAAAAAACGATATGCGTGTTCAACAATACATTTTACTTTAATTTACTCAAATAAAAAACGATATGTGTGTTCAACAATACATTTTACTTTAATTTACTCAAATAAAAAACGATATGTGTGTTCAACAATATATTTTACTTTAATTTACTCAAATAAAAAACGATATGTGTGTTCAACAATACATTTTACTTTAATTTACTCAAATAAAAAACGATATGCGTGTTCAACAATACATTTTACTTTAATTTACTCAAATAAAAAACGATATGTGTGTTCAACAATACATTTTACTTTAATTTACTTAAATAAAAAACGATATGTGTGTTCAACAATACATTTTACTTTAATTTACTCAAATAAAAAACGATATGCGTGTTCAACAATACATTTTACTTTAATTTACTCAAATAAAAAACGATATGTGTGTTCAACAATACATTTTACTTAAATTTACTTAAATAAAAAACGATATGTGTGTTCAACAATACATTTTACTTTAATTTACTCAAATAAAAAACGATATGCGTGTTCAACAATACATTTTACTTTAATTTACTCAAATAAAAAACGATATGCGTGTTCAACAATATATTTTACTTTAATTTACTCAAATAACAAACGATATGCGTGTTCAACAATATATTTTACTTAATTTTATTTAAATAAAAACAACGATATGTGTGTTCAACAATATATTTTACTTAAGTTTATTTACATAAAAAAAGACATGCGTGTTCAACAATACATTTTACTTTAATTTACTTAAATAAAAAACGATATGTGTGTTCAACAATACATTTTACTTTAATTTACTCAAATAAAAAACGATATGCGTGTTCAACAATACATTTTACTTTAATTTACTCAAATAAAACACGATATGTGTGTTCAACAATACATTTTACTTAAATTTATTTAAATAAAAAACGATATGCGTGTTTAACAATACATTTTATTTTAATTTACTCAAATAACAAACGATATGCGTGTTCAACAATACATTTTACTTAAATTTATTTAAATAAAAAACGATATGCGTGTTCAACAATATATTTTACTTTAATTTACTCAAATAACAAACGATATGCGTGTTCAACAATATATTTTACTTAATTTTATTTCAATAAAAACAACGATATGTGTGTTCAACGATATATTTTACTTTAATTTACTTAAATAAAAAACGATATGTGTGTTCAACAATACATTTTACTTTTATTTACTCAAATAAAAAACGATATGCGTGTTCAACAATACATTTTACTTTAATTTACTCAAATAAAAAACGATATGCGTGTTCAACAATACATTTTACTTAAATTTATTTAAATAAAAAACGATATGCGTGTTTAACAATACATTTTATTTTAATTTACTCAAATAAAAAACGATATGCGTGTTCAACAATATATTTTACTTTAATTTACTCAAATAAAAAACGATATGCGTGTTCAACAATATATTTACTTAATTTTATTTAAATAAAAACAACGATATGTGTGTTAAACAATATATTTTACTTAAATTTATTTACATAAAAACAACGACATGCGTGTTCAACAATACATTTTACTTTAATTTACTTAAATAAAAAACGATATGTGTATTCAACAATACATTTTACTTTAATTTACTCAAATAAAACACGATATGCGTGTTCAACAATACATTTTACTTTAATTTACTCAAATAAAACACGATATGCGAGTTCAACAATACATTTTACTTTAATTTACTTAAATAAAAAACGATATGTGTGTTCAACAATACATTTTACTTTAATTTACTCAAATAAAAAACGATATGTGTGTTCAACAATATATTTTACTTTAATTTACTCAAATAAAAAACGATATACGTGTTCAACAATACAATTTACTTTAATTTACTCAAATAAAAAACGATATGTGTGTTCAACAATACATTTTACTTTAATTTACTCAAATAAAAAACGATATGCGTGTTCAACAATACATTTTACTTTAATTTACTCAAATAAAAAACGATATGCGTGTTCAACAATACATTTTACTTTAATTTACTCAAATAAAAAACGATATGCGTGTTCAACAATACATTTTACTTTAATTTACTCAAATAAAAAACGATATGTGTGTTCAACAATACATTTTACTTTTATTTACTCAAATAAAAAACGATATGTGTGTTCAACAATACATTTTACTTTAATTTACTCAAATAAAAAACGATATGTGTGTTCAACAATATATTTTACTTTAATTTACTCAAATAAAAAACGATATACGTGTTCAACAATACATTTTACTTTAATTTACTCAAATAAAAAACGATATGTGTGTTCAACAATACATTTTACTTTAATTTACTCAAATAAAAAACGATATACGTGTTCAACAATATATTTTACTTTAATTTACTCAAATAAAAAACGATATACGTGTTCAATAATATATTTTACTTTAATTTACTCAAATAAAAAACGATATGTGTGTTCAACAATACATTTTACTTTAATTTACTCAAATAAAAAACGATATGCGTGTTCAACAATACATTTTACTTTAATTTACTCAAATAAAAAACGATATGCGTGTTCAACAATACATTTTACTTTAATTTACTCAAATAAATAACGATATGTGTGTTCAACAATACATTTTACTTTAATTTACTTAAGTAAAAAACGATATGTGTGTTCAACAATACATTTTACTTTAATTTACTCAAATAAAAAACGATATGTGTGTTCAACAATACATTTTACTTTAATTTACTCAAATAAAAAACGATCTGCGTGTTCAACAATACATTTTACTTTAATTTACTCAAATAAAAAACGATATGTGTGTTCAACAATACATTTTACTTTAATTTACTCAAATAAAAAACGATATGTGTGTTCAACAATACATTTTACTTTTATTTACTTAAATAAAAAACGATATGTGTGTTCAACAATACATTTTACTTTAATTTACTCAAATAAAAAACGATATGCGTGTTCAACAATACATTTTACTTTAATTTACTCAAATAAAAAACGATATGCGTGTTAAACAATATATTTTACTTTAATTTACTCAAATAACAAACGATATGCGTGTTCAACAATATATTTTACTTAATTTTATTTAAATAAAAACAACGATATGTGTGTTCAACAATATATTTTACTTAAATTTATTTACATAAAAAAGACATGCGTGTTCAACAATACATTTTACTTTAATTTACTTAAATAAAAAACGATATTTGTGTTCAACAATACATTTTACTTTAATTTACTCAAATAAAAAACGATATGCGTGTTCAACAATATATTTTACTTTAATTTACTCAAATAACAAACGATATGCGTGTTCAACAATATATTTTACTTAATTTTATTTAAATAAAAACAACGATATTTTACTTAAATTTATTTACATAAAAAAAGACATGTGTGTTCAACAATACATTTTACTTTGATTTACTTAAATAAAAAACGATATGCGTGTTCAACAATACATTTTACTTTTATTTACTCAAATAAAAAACGATATGCGTGTTCAACAATACATTTTACTTTAATTTACTCAAATAAAAAACAATATGCGTGTTCAACAATACATTTTACTTAAATTTATTTAAATAAAAAACGATATGCGTGTTTAACAATACATTTTATTTTAATTTACTCAAATAAAAAACGATATGCGTGTTCAACAATATATTTTACTTTAATTTACTCAAATAAAAAACGATATGCGTGTTCAACAATATATTTACTTAATTTTATTTAAATAAAAACAACGATATGTGTGTTTAACAATATATTTTACTTTAATTTACTTAAATAAAAAACGATATGTGTGTTCAACAATATATTTTACTTTAATTTACTTAAATAAAAAACGATATGTGTGTTCAACAATATATTTTACTTTAATTTACTTAAATAAAAAACGATATGTGTGTTCAACAATATATTTTACTTTAATTTACTTAAATAAAAAACGATATGTGTGTTCAACAATATATTTTACTTTAATTTACTTAAATAAAAAACGATATGTGTGTTCAACAATACATTTTACTTTAATTTACTCAAATAAAAAACGATATGCGTGTTCAACAATACATTTTACTTTAATTTACTCAAATAAAAAACGATATGTGTGTTCAACAATACATTTTACTTAAATTTACTTAAATAAAAAACGATATGTGTGTTCAACAATACATTTTACTTTAATTTACTCAAATAAAAAACGATATGCGTGTTCAACAATACATTTTACTTTAATTTACTCAAATAAAAAACGATATGCGTGTTCAACAATATATTTTACTTTAATTTACTCAAATAACAAACGATATGCGTGTTCAACAATATATTTTACTTAATTTTATTTAAATAAATACAACGATATGTGTGTTCAACAATATATTTTACTTAAGTTTATTTACATAAAAAAAGACATGCGTGTTCAACAATACATTTTACTTTAATTTACTTAAATAAAAAACGATATGTGTGTTCAACAATACATTTTACTTTAATTTACTCAAATAAAAAACGATATGCGTGTTCAACAATACATTTTACTTTAATTTACTCAAATAAAACACGATATGTGTGTTCAACAATACATTTTACTTAAATTTATTTAAATAAAAAACGATATGCGTGTTTAACAATACATTTTATTTTAATTTACTCAAATAACAAACGATATGCGTGTTCAACAATACATTTTACTTAAATTTATTTAAATAAAAAACGATATGCGTGTTCAACAATATATTTTACTTTAATTTACTCAAATAACAAACGATATGCGTGTTCAACAATATATTTTACTTAATTTTATTTCAATAAAAACAACGATATGTGTGTTCAACGATATATTTTACTTTAATTTACTTAAATAAAAAACGATATGTGTGTTCAACAATACATTTTACTTTTATTTACTCAAATAAAAAACGATATGCGTGTTCAACAATACATTTTACTTTAATTTACTCAAATAAAAAACGATATGCGTGTTCAACAATACATTTTACTTAAATTTATTTAAATAAAAAACGATATGCGTGTTTAACAATACATTTTATTTTAATTTACTCAAATAAAAAACGATATGCGTGTTCAACAATATATTTTACTTTAATTTACTCAAATAAAAAACGATATGCGTGTTCAACAATATATTTACTTAATTTTATTTAAATAAAAACAACGATATGTGTGTTAAACAATATATTTTACTTAAATTTATTTACATAAAAACAACGACATGCGTGTTCAACAATACATTTTACTTTAATTTACTTAAATAAAAAACGATATGTGTATTCAACAATACATTTTACTTTAATTTACTCAAATAAAACACGATATGCGTGTTCAACAATACATTTTACTTTAATTTACTCAAATAAAACACGATATGCGAGTTCAACAATACATTTTACTTTAATTTACTTAAATAAAAAACGATATGTGTGTTCAACAATACATTTTACTTTAATTTACTCAAATAAAAAACGATATGTGTGTTCAACAATATATTTTACTTTAATTTACTCAAATAAAAAACGATATACGTGTTCAACAATACAATTTACTTTAATTTACTCAAATAAAAAACGATATGTGTGTTCAACAATACATTTTACTTTAATTTACTCAAATAAAAAACGATATGCGTGTTCAACAATACATTTTACTTTAATTTACTCAAATAAAAAACGATATGCGTGTTCAACAATACATTTTACTTTAATTTACTCAAATAAAAAACGATATGCGTGTTCAACAATATATTTTACTTTAATTTACTCAAATAAAAAACGATATGTGTGTTCAACAATACATTTTACTTTTATTTACTCAAATAAAAAACGATATGTGTGTTCAACAATACATTTTACTTTAATTTACTCAAATAAAAAACGATATGTGTGTTCAACAATATATTTTACTTTAATTTACTCAAATAAAAAACGATATACGTGTTCAACAATACATTTTACTTTAATTTACTCAAATAAAAAACGATATGTGTGTTCAACAATACATTTTACTTTAATTTACTCAAATAAAAAACGATATACGTGTTCAACAATATATTTTACTTTAATTTACTCAAATAAAAAACGATATACGTGTTCAACAATATATTTTACTTTAATTTACTCAAATAAAAAACGATATGTGTGTTCAACAATACATTTTACTTTAATTTACTCAAATAAAAAACGATATGCGTGTTCAACAATACATTTTACTTTAATTTACTCAAATAAAAAACGATATGCGTGTTCAACAATACATTTTACTTTAATTTACTCAAATAAATAACGATATGTGTGTTCAACAATACATTTTACTTTAATTTACTTAAGTAAAAAACGATATGTGTGTTCAACAATACATTTTACTTTAATTTACTCAAATAAAAAACGATATGTGTGTTCAACAATACATTTTACTTTAATTTACTCAAATAAAAAACGATCTGCGTGTTCAACAATACATTTTACTTTAATTTACTCAAATAAAAAACGATATGTGTGTTCAACAATACATTTTACTTTTATTTACTTAAATAAAAAACGATATGTGTGTTCAACAATACATTTTACTTTAATTTACTCAAATAAAAAACGATATGCGTGTTCAACAATACATTTTACTTTAATTTACTCAAATAAAAAACGATATGCGTGTTAAACAATATATTTTACTTTAATTTACTCAAATAACAAACGATATGCGTGTTCAACAATATATTTTACTTAATTTTATTTAAATAAAAACAACGATATGTGTGTTCAACAATATATTTTACTTAAATTTATTTACATAAAAAAGACATGCGTGTTCAACAATACATTTTACTTTAATTTACTTAAATAAAAAACGATATTTGTGTTCAACAATACATTTTACTTTAATTTACTCAAATAAAAAACGATATGCGTGTTCAACAATATATTTTACTTTAATTTACTCAAATAACAAACGATATGCGTGTTCAACAATATATTTTACTTAATTTTATTTAAATAAAAACAACGATATTTTACTTAAATTTATTTACATAAAAAAAGACATGTGTGTTCAACAATACATTTTACTTTGATTTACTTAAATAAAAAACGATATGCGTGTTCAACAATACATTTTACTTTTATTTACTCAAATAAAAAACGATATGCGTGTTCAACAATACATTTTACTTTAATTTACTCAAATAAAAAACAATATGCGTGTTCAACAATACATTTTACTTAAATTTATTTAAATAAAAAACGATATGCGTGTTTAACAATACATTTTATTTTAATTTACTCAAATAAAAAACGATATGCGTGTTCAACAATATATTTTACTTTAATTTACTCAAATAAAAAACGATATGCGTGTTCAACAATATATTTACTTAATTTTATTTAAATAAAAACAACGATATGTGTGTTTAACAATATATTTTACTTTAATTTACTTAAATAAAAAACGATATGTGTGTTCAACAATATATTTTACTTTAATTTACTTAAATAAAAAACGATATGTGTGTTCAACAATATATTTTACTTTAATTTACTTAAATAAAAAACGATATGTGTGTTCAACAATATATTTTACTTTAATTTACTTAAATAAAAAACGATATGTGTGTTCAACAATATATTTTACTTTAATTTACTTAAATAAAAAACGATATGTGTGTTCAACAATATATTTTACTTTAATTTACTTAAATAAAAAACGATATGTGTGTTCAACAATATATTTTACTTTAATTTACTTAAATAAAAAACGATATGTGTGTTCAACAATATATTTTACTTTAATTTACTCAAATAAAAAACGATATGTGTGTTCAACAATATATTTTACTTTAATTTACTTAAATAAAAAACGATATGTGTGTTCAACAATATATTTTACTTTAATTTACTTAAATAAAAAACGATATGCTTGTTCAACAATACATTTTACTTTAATTTACTCAAATAAAAAACGATATGCGTGTTCAACAATACATTTTACTTTAATTTACTCAAATAAAAAACGATATGTGTGTTCAACAATACATTTTACTTTAATTTACTCAAATAAAAAACGATATGTGTGTTCAACAATATATTTTACTTTAATTTACTTAAATAAAAAACGATATGCGTGTTCAACAATACATTTTACTTTAATTTACTCAAATAAAAAACGATATGCGTGTTCAACAATACATTTTACTTTAATTTACTCAAATAAAAAACGATATGTGTGTTCAACAATACATTTTACTTTAATTAACTTAAATAAAAAACGATATGCGTGTTCAACAATACATTTTACTTTAATTTACTTAAATAAAAAACGATATGTGTGTTCAACAAAATATTTTACTTTAATTTACTCAAATAAAAAACGATATGCGTGTTCAACAATATATTTACTTAATTTTATTTAAATAAAAACAACGATATGTGTGTTAAACAATATATTTTACTTAAATTTATTTACATAAAAACAACGACATGCGTGTTCAACAATACATTTTACTTTAATTTACTTAAATAAAAAACGATATGTGTGTTCAACAATATATTTTACTTTAATTTACTTAAATAAAAAACGATATGTGTGTTCAACAATATATTTTACTTTAATTTACTCAAATAAAAAACGATATGCGTGTTCAACAATACATTTTACTTTAATTTACTCAAATAAAAAACGATATGCGTGTTCAACAATACATTTTACTTTAATTTACTCAAATAAAAAACGATATGTGTGTTCAACAATACATTTTACTTTAATTTACTCAAATAAAAAACGATATGCGTGTTCAACAATACATTTTACTTTAATTTACTCAAATAAAAAACGATATGCGTGTTCAACAATACATTTTACTTTAATTTACTCAAATACAAAACGATATGCGTGTTCAACAATACATTTTACTTTAATTTACTCAAATAAAAAACGATATGTGTGTTCAACAATATATTTTACTTTAATTTACTTAAATAAAAAACGATATGTGTGTTCAACAATACATTTTACTTTAATTTACTCAAATAAAAAACGATATGTGTGTTCAACAATACATTTTACTTTAATTTACTTAAATAAAAAACGATATGTGTGTTCAACAATACATTTTACTTTAATTTACTCAAATAAAAAACGATATGTGTGTTCAACAATATATTTTACTTTAATTTACTCAAATAAAAAACGATATGTGTGTTCAACAATACATTTTACTTTAATTTACTCAAATAAAAAACGATATGTGTGTTCAACAATATATTTTACTTTAATTTACTTAAATAAAAAACGATATACATGTTCAACAATACATTTTACTTTAATTTACTCAAATAAAAAACGATATGCGTGTTCAACAATACATTTTACTTTAATTTACTCCAATAAAAAACGATATGCGTGTTCAACAATACATTTTACTTTAATTTACTCAAATAAAAAACGATATGTGTGTTCAACAATATATTTTACTTTAATTTACTCAAATAAAAAACGATATGCGTGTTCAACAATACATTTTACTTTAATTTACTCAAATAAAAAACGATATGCGTGTTCAACAATACATTTTACTTTAATTTACTCAAATAAAAAACGATATGTGTGTTCAACAATACATTTTACTTTAATTTACTCAAATAAAAAACGATATGCGTGTTCAACAATACATTTTACTTTAATTTACTCCAATAAAAAACGATATGTGTGTTCAACAATACATTTTACTTTAATTTACTTAAATAAAAAACGATATGTGTGTTCAACAATACATTTTACTTTAATTTACTCAAATAAAAAACGATATGTGTGTTCAACAATACATTTTACTTTAATTTACTCAAATAAAAAACGATATGCGTGTTCAACAATACATTTTACTTTAATTTACTCAAATAAAAAACGATATGTGTGTTCAACAATACATTTTACTTTAATTTACTCAAATAAAAAACGATATGTGTGTTCAACAATATATTTTACTTTAATTTACTCAAATAAAAAACGATATGTGTGTTCAACAATACATTTTACTTTAATTTACTCAAATAAAAAACGATATGCGTGTTCAACAATACATTTTACTTTAATTTACTCAAATAAAAAACGATATGTGTGTTCAACAATACATTTTACTTTAATTTACTTAAATAAAAAACGATATGTGTGTTCAACAATACATTTTACTTTAATTTACTCAAATAAAAAACGATATGCGTGTTCAACAATACATTTTACTTTAATTTACTCAAATAAAAAACGATATGTGTGTTCAACAATACATTTTACTTAAATTTACTTAAATAAAAAACGATATGTGTGTTCAACAATACATTTTACTTTAATTTACTCAAATAAAAAACGATATGCGTGTTCAACAATACATTTTACTTTAATTTACTCAAATAAAAAACGATATGCGTGTTCAACAATATATTTTACTTTAATTTACTCAAATAACAAACGATATGCGTGTTCAACAATATATTTTACTTAATTTTATTTAAATAAAAACAACGATATGTGTGTTCAACAATATATTTTACTTAAGTTTATTTACATAAAAAAAGACATGCGTGTTCAACAATACATTTTACTTTAATTTACTTAAATAAAAAACGATATGTGTGTTCAACAATACATTTTACTTTAATTTACTCAAATAAAAAACGATATGCGTGTTCAACAATACATTTTACTTTAATTTACTCAAATAAAACACGATATGTGTGTTCAACAATACATTTTACTTAAATTTATTTAAATAAAAAACGATATGCGTGTTTAACAATACATTTTATTTTAATTTACTCAAATAACAAACGATATGCGTGTTCAACAATACATTTTACTTAAATTTATTTAAATAAAAAACGATATGCGTGTTCAACAATATATTTTACTTTAATTTACTCAAATAACAAACGATATGCGTGTTCAACAATATATTTTACTTAATTTTATTTCAATAAAAACAACGATATGTGTGTTCAACGATATATTTTACTTTAATTTACTTAAATAAAAAACGATATGTGTGTTCAACAATACATTTTACTTTTATTTACTCAAATAAAAAACGATATGCGTGTTCAACAATACATTTTACTTTAATTTACTCAAATAAAAAACGATATGCGTGTTCAACAATACATTTTACTTAAATTTATTTAAATAAAAAACGATATGCGTGTTTAACAATACATTTTATTTTAATTTACTCAAATAAAAAACGATATGCGTGTTCAACAATATATTTTACTTTAATTTACTCAAATAAAAAACGATATGCGTGTTCAACAATATATTTACTTAATTTTATTTAAATAAAAACAACGATATGTGTGTTAAACAATATATTTTACTTAAATTTATTTACATAAAAACAACGACATGCGTGTTCAACAATACATTTTACTTTAATTTACTTAAATAAAAAACGATATGTGTATTCAACAATACATTTTACTTTAATTTACTCAAATAAAACACGATATGCGTGTTCAACAATACATTTTACTTTAATTTACTCAAATAAAACACGATATGCGAGTTCAACAATACATTTTACTTTAATTTACTTAAATAAAAAACGATATGTGTGTTCAACAATACATTTTACTTTAATTTACTCAAATAAAAAACGATATGTGTGTTCAACAATATATTTTACTTTAATTTACTCAAATAAAAAACGATATACGTGTTCAACAATACAATTTACTTTAATTTACTCAAATAAAAAACGATATGTGTGTTCAACAATACATTTTACTTTAATTTACTCAAATAAAAAACGATATGCGTGTTCAACAATACATTTTACTTTAATTTACTCAAATAAAAAACGATATGCGTGTTCAACAATACATTTTACTTTAATTTACTCAAATAAAAAACGATATGCGTGTTCAACAATATATTTTACTTTAATTTACTCAAATAAAAAACGATATGTGTGTTCAACAATACATTTTACTTTTATTTACTCAAATAAAAAACGATATGTGTGTTCAACAATACATTTTACTTTAATTTACTCAAATAAAAAACGATATGTGTGTTCAACAATATATTTTACTTTAATTTACTCAAATAAAAAACGATATACGTGTTCAACAATACATTTTACTTTAATTTACTCAAATAAAAAACGATATGTGTGTTCAACAATACATTTTACTTTAATTTACTCAAATAAAAAACGATATACGTGTTCAACAATATATTTTACTTTAATTTACTCAAATAAAAAACGATATACGTGTTCAACAATATATTTTACTTTAATTTACTCAAATAAAAAACGATATACGTGTTCAACAATACATTTTACTTTAATTTACTCAAATAAAAAACGATATGCGTGTTCAACAATACATTTTACTTTAATTTACTCAAATAAAAAACGATATGCGTGTTCAACAATACATTTTACTTTAATTTACTCAAATAAATAACGATATGTGTGTTCAACAATACATTTTACTTTAATTTACTTAAGTAAAAAACGATATGTGTGTTCAACAATACATTTTACTTTAATTTACTCAAATAAAAAACGATATGTGTGTTCAACAATACATTTTACTTTAATTTACTCAAATAAAAAACGATCTGCGTGTTCAACAATACATTTTACTTTAATTTACTCAAATAAAAAACGATATGTGTGTTCAACAATACATTTTACTTTTATTTACTTAAATAAAAAACGATATGTGTGTTCAACAATACATTTTACTTTAATTTACTCAAATAAAAAACGATATGCGTGTTCAACAATACATTTTACTTTAATTTACTCAAATAAAAAACGATATGCGTGTTAAACAATATATTTTACTTTAATTTACTCAAATAACAAACGATATGCGTGTTCAACAATATATTTTACTTAATTTTATTTAAATAAAAACAACGATATGTGTGTTCAACAATATATTTTACTTAAATTTATTTACATAAAAAAGACATGCGTGTTCAACAATACATTTTACTTTAATTTACTTAAATAAAAAACGATATTTGTGTTCAACAATACATTTTACTTTAATTTACTCAAATAAAAAACGATATGCGTGTTCAACAATATATTTTACTTTAATTTACTCAAATAACAAACGATATGCGTGTTCAACAATATATTTTACTTAATTTTATTTAAATAAAAACAACGATATTTTACTTAAATTTATTTACATAAAAAAAGACATGTGTGTTCAACAATACATTTTACTTTGATTTACTTAAATAAAAAACGATATGCGTGTTCAACAATACATTTTACTTTTATTTACTCAAATAAAAAACGATATGCGTGTTCAACAATACATTTTACTTTAATTTACTCAAATAAAAAACAATATGCGTGTTCAACAATACATTTTACTTAAATTTATTTAAATAAAAAACGATATGCGTGTTTAACAATACATTTTATTTTAATTTACTCAAATAAAAAACGATATGCGTGTTCAACAATACATTTTATGTTAATTTACTCAAATAAAAAAACGATATATGTGTTCAACAATACATTTTACTTTAATTTACTCAAATAAAAAACGATATGCGTGTTCAACAATATATTTTACTTTAATTTACTCAAATAAAAAACGATATGCGTGTTCAACAATATATTTACTTAATTTTATTTACATAAAAAAAACGACATGCGTGTTCAACAATACATTTTACTTTAATTTACTTAAATAAAAAACGATATGTGTGTTCAACAATACATTTTACTTTAATTTTCTTAAATAAAAAACGATATGCGAGTTCAACAATACATTTTACTTTAATTTACTTAAATAAAAAACGATATGTGTGTTCAACAATACATTTTACTTTAATTTACTCAAATAAAAAACGATATGTGTGTTCAACAATATATTTTACTTTAATTTACTCAAATAAAAAACGATATACGTGTTCAACAATACATTTTACTTTAATTTACTCAAATAAAAAACGATATGTGTGTTCAACAATACATTTTACTTTAATTTACTCAAATAAAAAACGATATGCGTGTTCAACAATACATTTTACTTTAATTTACTCAAATAAAAAACGATATGCGTGTTCAACAATACATTTTACTTTAATTTACTCAAATAAAAAACGATATGCGTGTTCAATAATACATTTTACTTTAATTTACTCAAATAAAAAACGATATGTGTGTTCAACAATACATTTTACTTTAATTTACTTAAATAAAAAACGATATGTGTGTTCAACAATACATTTTACTTTAATTTACTCAAATAAAAAACGATATGTGTGTTCAACAATACATTTTACTTTAATTTACTCAAATAAAAAACGATATGTGTGTTCAACAATATATTTTACTTTAATTTACTCAAATAAAAAACGATATGCGTGTTCAACAATACATTTTACTTTAATTTACTCAAATAAAAAACGATATTTGTGTTCAACAATACATTTTACTTTAATTTACTCAAATAAAAAACGATATGCGTGTTCAACAATATATTTTACTTTAATTTACTCAAATAATAAACGATATGTGTGTTCAACAATGAATTTTACTTAATTTTATTTAAATACAAACAACGATATGTGTGTTCAACAATATATTTTACTTAATTTTTTTTAAATAAAAACAATGATATGTGTGTTCAACAATACATTTTACTTAATTTTATTTAAATAAAAACAACGATATGTGTGTTCAACAATACATTTTACTTAATTTTATTTAAATAAAAACAACGACATGCGTGTTCAACAATACATATTACTTCAAATTTATTTTTTTTAAAACTACGAGGTATGTTCAACAAGCATTGCACTTAATTTAAAACAACAACGAAGTGTGTTTAACAAACCCATTTTACTTAAATGTATTTAACAAAAACAACGAAGTGTGTTCAACAATACTTTTACTTTAATTTATTAAAATAAAAACAACCAGGTGTGTTCAACAATACATTTAATTTAAATTTTTTTAATATAAACAAAAAAGATTGTTAAAAAATACATTTTATATTAATTTATTTTAAAAAAAAAACAGCGAAGTGTGTTCAACAATACATTTCACTTTAATTTATTTTTTAAAAAACACCGAACTGTGTACAACAATATATTTTACGTTAATTCATCTAAAAATTAAACGAAGTGTGTTCAATAATACATTTTTCTTTAATTTATTTAATATAAACAACGAAGTGTGTTAAACAATACATTTTACTTAATTTTATTTAAATAAAAACAACGACATGCGTGTTCAACAATACATTTTACTTAATTTTATTTAAATAAAAACAACGACATGCGTGTTCCACAATACATTTTACTTAAATTTATTTTTAAAAAAACTACGAGGTGTGTTCAACAAGCATTAAACTTAATTTCATTTTAAAACAACAACGAAGTGTGTTTAACAACACATTTTACTTAAATTTATTTAACAAAAACAACGAAGTGTGTTTTACAAACCCATTTTACTTAAATTTATTTAACAAAAACAACGAAGTTTGTTCAACAATACATTTTATATTAATTTATTTTAAAAAAAACAACGAAGTGTGTTCAACAATGCATTTTTGCTTTAATTTATTTAAATAAAAACAACCAGGTGTATACATCAATACATTCAATTTAAATTTATTAAAGAAAATAATGGGTGGACGTCCGTACTTGGTGAGGAGTGAAATTTTTCACTCCTCACCAAGTACGGACGTCAACCCAGTAGTGGCCATTATTTTATTTTCTTCCTTTTTCCCAATATGTCAACCCTACATGTGTTTGTACTTGCATGACTTTTTTCTCTATATTATCATCCTGATGAAGTCTTATAAATAAAGACGAAACGTTGATGTACACATTGGTTTTCATTTTTCATTTTCCCATCACGTCGGATTACCTTCATCCTTCTCTTCCCATATATATATATATATATATATATATATATATATATATATATTATAGTTCAGAGATAAACAAATTTATGACATAAAAATTTACATCCGTTCCAAAAATTCAACATAAACAACTATTTCGTGTACGATCTTTTCCGAGACGATATGGATCTTTATTGATACCAAGTATCTTCATCAGCACAGGGTATATACACTTAAGTCAAAACAGAGCATCAGAATTAGTACACCCTAAATTATACAGCAATTCGAGAAAAATGAGGGAGGGTAGCGATATGACAATTACAATCTAATTCTAAAGAGTATACAAAGCAATGAAACAAGACATACAATGAGACACAATAGGGAAAACATTATAGCAAAAATACAGTAATACAAAATGTATACACTATTTAAAAAGAAAATATACAATTAAAAAATTTCACAAAAATATGCAAAATATGAGAATTTATAGTGAAAAATGAAATAATTGATACAATTTATAATTAATTAAATTGAAAAGATATTCTTATATATACAGAATGCGTAAAATGGATTTTCTCAAACAGAACCGTTTGTACTACTTTTATGGCCTCTTAACGAAGATTAAATTCAACATATAATTATACTAAACCATATGTCTAGAATACTTATCCCAATTTTGATCAAAATCCATTACATGTTTTTTATTCTAGAAAATATGTCAAATTTAAGGCTTAAAAGAGTCTGAAATTGAAATTCAGTGAATCTTTTTTATTTAGTGTCTAATGACAGTGAATAAAATTTAATGCAAATCGGAGATATTTGAATTTTTAATGGGAGGCTGTGCCTCTATTCTGCCCTCTAAAAGTCATTTTAAAACCTACAAAAGAAACTGAAATGTGGGGAATAGTGATTAATTGATGTCTAACGCCTATTGTTAAAATTTCACAAAAATCGGAGGTATGTGAATTTTCTACGAAACGCGTCCAGCCTACTCTGAAAGGACTCCGAAACAATTAAAACTTACAATATATCTAATTTATCTAATTTATCTAATTTATCTTAGATCTGTGGAACACAGTACCACGGGGCTGCTTCCCAGCTGACTACAACATTGCCGTTTTCAAGTCCAATGTAAACAAATGTTTGTTCTTAAATAATCAATTTCAGATCAGTTATACCCATCGTTACTAATCCCATCGAAGTTTCATGTCCACCTGACAAACTAAATAACTCTTATCCTCGAGTGGCATTTGGGCCTTGATAAGCGATGACTCGTTAGTATAAAAATTATCTAGCCGAGTTTATTTGTTAGAAATGGACTTCTATGAACTTACAGCGATCCCAAAGGGACTTCGTACTACTACTACTACTACTACGCCGCTTGCTGACACCGACTGCTACTTAAATCTCTGTTTAAAACCAGCCTTTTTCTCTTGACATGTGACCTAGCTCAACCAATCAGAGCGGCTAGTATCGCTTCAAGCCTCTTTCTTTATGTAACAAGTGTGACAATCGTGTCATTCACGAATATTCTAAAGGTCAACCAAAGATTTTAGCTCCTCAACTTGTTTGCTGACGATCTGTCACGAGAAAGTTCAACCAGGCAATTTGTGTCCCGAACAACATAAACAAATTAGAAAATGGTGTGAAAATGTGCAGCCGTCGCCAAAAAAAGACTTCGTAAATATTGAACCTTGTTTACCCTCCCTTCTCAACCTGTACTCCTCCATCAGATTTGAATGAGAAGTCTGCTCGTTCGTAACGGTCGCCATGTTTGTGTTGTCTGCTGTTTCGTAAAAGAAAAATGACAACAACAAAAAAGAATTGTAGGATAGAATAGATTCAAGCGTTGCCAGGACAACTTATCTATTAACTCCGAAAAACTGCGAAATAACACACTTTAGGTTAAGCAGTATCTGCAAACCATTAAGGCTAGTTTGCAAAGAAACCCATGGGAACAGAATTGAAAGATAAAGCAACTAAAAGGGCAGTTCATTCTGAAAGACAAAATGGAATAAACAAATTAAACACAGGAGAAAGAAAAACAAACAAGAGATTGACCGATTTCGTTTGGATGTATGTAAAATCATTACTTTTCTGAAAACGTTCGTACATAAGAACGAAACCAGTGAATCTCTTGTTTGTTTTTCTTTCGCCTGTGTTTAATTTGTTTATTTAATTTTTTCTTTCACTACATTTTGTCTCCACGACATTTCATTTCATCACATATTTTATTGTGTTTTATCCTCATCGTCAATTCTGCAGATCCACATACGCCACGGGCGGACCGAAAGTAAATTCGATACTGAATCAGCAGGAAAGTACAGCGTTCACCGGCTCCATTTTGTTGTTGGCATTGGATTCCTTGATTCTTTCTAGAATTAGGGACTTATAGGAAGGACTACGTGAAGGTTACCAACATCCATGAGTGAAAATGGTGCTAGGGAACTGACTGGATTCGAACTTGGCACATAATGGTCGCCGGTCCGCGTTGTTATCCATTTCATCAGCCGCCATTAATGGCTTTTGTTTACTTTAATTCGCCCTAAACAACAATGCACATTCCAAATGAATTAGGGGCCACATTTATAGGGAGATCCTAAGTGCAGCGAGATGTTTGTTCGCATTACATTTAAATTTCTGCATGTTGGTACAGTCATGGAAAGAAGGGGCAGGGAAGAAATTCCAAAGGCAAGCAGTTCGATGAAAGATAATAGAGTAAAAGGCCTTCCGGTATCTGAGGACATCTACAGGGATTTAGCTGATTGTCGGGTTTGTCGGGAGTATTTACTTCGACGCGGGACCATTACAGTAAGTTCGTCAGAACACATTCTATTGGAGTACTTCTAAGGAACAAGTTTATCGGGGCACATTCTATTGAAGTACTTGTAAAACAAGCACAGGGATGCAACAGTGCGGCGATTGACAGCGGCTAGAGCTTCGTAGACAGTGCGGGGCCTATTAGATTAGAGACTCTTTTTCTAGACCCTGTTTGAGAGAGAGAGACTAGTGGTTGGTGCACCAGCCCAGATGTGACAACAATAGTCCATGCATCGACGAATGGTGACTTTATAGATATATAGGATACCAGCAGGTGTGAGAAGTTTTCTAGCACGGTAGAGAGAACCCAACTTATATTGTTTAAACTGCACAAAATAACGTTAGCTGTAGTGCTTTTGGTCAATTTACTTTTCACTTGCATGTATGGAAATCTCTCTATCGAATTGTGGGTGGCCAAACCCAAAATCAGAGATATTACTAATTTTCTTGCGTGGTCTTTTCCTTTAATTAAATATTTCTCACTTGCAGGGGAAATTGGAATCAAGGGGAAGACTGAGACTATACAACAGACAGGAATGATGAAAACAGCTGAAATCTTAATGAAAATCCTTAAATGCGCAAACTAACCCGAGCAAACTACGAGCACTACCAGCCACATGGAAACTGCGACAGAAGTAAAAAAAATAAAAATAAAATTTAAAAAGGAAGGAAAGAAACACTATATGAACTCAAAGGAACTGAAACTGCAACATTATTGCTCTTCAAAAATCACCGCGTCAGAGAGACGGCGGTGTTAGGCTGACGAGATGTTTATGAAATTCGGGGTTTACAAGTGTATACGGTCAAATTGGCTGTCGCATGTTGGGACTGACAGCGTCGGTGACATTCTCTGTATTTCTCTTTCTTTTCATGCATCTCTGTCTATTTAGTCCTCTTTCTCTCCCTCCATCTCCAGACCCAGCACGCCAAACTCCAGCCAGTCTTCGAGTTTTAAAATGTTTCTTCGGAAATGAATAAATTATATTTTTCTATATAGAAAGTAATGTGTTCCCGCATTACAAAGCCTTATTTTCTAGAAGCCGATGGTTCCAGTCAGATGATTAATTCTCTGGAGAGAATTAATGAAGTCTGCCTAATAACGCTTATTAACGCCGCCGTGTATCAGGACCAAATATTAAACCGGGTATAATTAACCTTTCTTGTTTCGACTCTTTATTTTTTTGCGACGCCTTTCGCCTTTTTGGACCAGTAAAGAGTAAGGGCTATAACGAGACACTTTCTCCATACACAGCACAAATCTCGTGAGCAGTGTCGATTAAATGCAAGAAAAATGATCAAATCTTACAAAGCTCAAGGACTTAAACTGTTGTGTGTGTACAATAATTCCCGGTCTTGGCCGTTTTCCATAAAAATCATGTTCTTTTCAAAATGGCCGAGCATCTCTATAAAAAACGCTGTTCATCTGTCTCACTTTCTCATATACTAATGGTTCTCTACTTGCCAAAACCAAAAGCCACTCAAGGATAAGGTTTAATGAGATCATCAGTTAGATGATATAACATTATTAGGAAAGGATTGAGAACGATGTTTGTTTAATTCAGAGGACAACTCGGCAGATATTAGTTGACATTGAACTTTAAAACGACCATGTTGTAGTCTGTAGGAAGGCAATGCCGCGGAAACATGTTCCCCATGTGAGGAGTTCTGTGCAATGTAGGTAGAAAACGAGTTCTTGCCGTCGGCGGGTAGGGTTTTAATGGGAAACCAGAGATTGGAGCTCAGTCGAGCACCTACCATAGAAATACCGATAGAGTGGGAAAAGACACCCAATCTCTCTTCTGTAAGAAAGGGGCTCTAGGGAAGTGAAGAGATCATCTTCCACTAGATTGTGAAGTCGATTTTACATTCTGTCGAGGCAGAAAAGATTGTTCCCCGATATGACAACAGTACTCCATCTTGAGTATTGAATCAGAAGTCAGGTATTTTAAGGTAAAATTGTCGGTTAAGCTAAATAGTTGCGTCAGTAGAAAATATAATGTACGGATGGCCAAAATGACACAACTTTGTTTGTATTTTAGTTTTTTCATTTATTATAAGAAAGTATTTCACAAGATTTTTTTGTGTTTTATTTTTTTCATTTATTATAAAAAAGTATTTCACTAGACTTTGTCCAAGAATAGGACTTAGGTCAACTGAAATGAAACAAACATTAGTAATTTTCCAAGAATAATATTCTAATAATGGCTACTGCTCCTAAAATGCGGCGAACATGTATCGTAAATGAAGTATACGACAATGATTTCGTACGAACTGAAGACACATCATTACTCCAACTTTAGAGAAACCTGGCTGACAAATTGGAAACAATTGAATGGCTTGCAAAGCGTCGTTTGTTAGCAAATGCTTGTAGTTGTGCAATCTGCCATGTAAGTTGTTGCTTGACACAATATTAGAGATTCAGTAATGGCTGGGGATGGGGTTGTCCAAAAGACAATTTTTGACTTTCAATACGGAAAAACTCTTCTTTTCTTGTTGTTTTTTAGAAAAGCAACATCCCGTTAAGAACAATTGTTTTGGTAGTTTATCTGTGGAGTAAAGATTTTCCGCAAAGAAAAAACATTATGGAAAAAACTCATCAATTGATGCATTTTTTTAGGAAGTAATGCATGCAATTTCTGGACAGAAACCCTAAAAGGTTGGGGGTATTTCAGATGATGGAACTCTGATAGAAGTGGAAATAGACGAAAGCAAGTTCTATCATCGAAAATACCATAGAGGACATTGGCGAAGAAAACACTGTGTTTGGCGCAGTCGACAGACAATCGGGTCGCTGTTGATTGAGGGGATTGGCCGATCGGAAAAGGGAAACTCTTATTCCCATAATCAGAGAGTGGATACTGCCTGACAGTAGAATAATTAACGATGGTAGGTCTGCATATGCTAATTTATCACAGGTAGACAGTGGCGTATATAACCACGATGTAGTGGTCCATGAAATGAATTTCGTGAATCCTAATGATTCTACAGTCCATACATTTCGGCGGCATGCTGTGTTGCATTATTTTATAACTTAATGTTTAATGCTGGTTACATTTCAGTTTACCTAAGTAATACAAAATACAAAAAATCTTGTGAATTTTTTTTTATAATAAAAAGATTAAAAATAAATACAAAAAGTCTTGTGAAATATTTTTTATAATAAAAAAAATTAAAAATAAATACAAAAAGTCTTGTGAAATATTTGTTATAATAAAAAAATTAAAAATAAATACAAAAAGTCTTGTGAAATATTTTTTATGATAAAAAAATTAAAAATAAATACAAAAAGTCTTGTGAAATATTTTTCATAATAAAAAAATTAAAAATAAATACAAGAAATCTTGTGAAATATTTTTTATAATAATTCACAAATCTTGTGAAACAACAAAACAGACTGTTACAACAAGTCCTAAATTAATAGTGACAAAAAAAAAGTTGTTGCGTCATTTTGGCCATCCGTACACGATATTTTTTACCAATAATGAATTGGATGCAACCGTTTAGCTTAACTGAATTGTCCAACTATTTTTCCAGCGACAATAAGCAACATATTTGATGTAAGTCTGACGTAAGTTTGAAATAAGATTTTCGATGATCTGTCACGCTGAAGTCCGAAAAAGTATTGTCGCCAGGTTAGTCATTCTTCTACGCATCTTATTAATATCCGTCCCTCGGCCGGTCCGTTGGTCTATCAAGCTTATTTTGAAACAGCATTTCCTTCGCTAACCGCGTAGATTGAATGGACGACGCTTCTTAAGAATACCGGTTCTTGCTAAATGTTTACAATCTTCTATATTCGTTTCTCTCACGTTTTTTTTTACATAAACTAGTCGTTCTCCATGTATTTTCAATCGAGCTTCCCATTTGATGCCTCCCTTCCCCCTTTTGTCGTCCATCATCACGAGAGACATGTGTTTTGCAATCGTCGTCCCAACAAAAAAAAAAGCGCCCAGTGTCGCCCCGACATTTAACTCCACACTTGTTTGTCTCTTTAGTCACTCATACCGCCACTCAAACGCTCCTCCCCCTCTTCTCCTCCTCCTTTAATGAAAGACATAAATAATCCAATCATTGCTTTTCACGTCTGACAATTGCGTTTTCTTTTTCTTCCATTTCATGTTAATGCTACGACGTCGCACATCCGGCGTCTATTGTTTCCTTATAAATGTCCGCCAAGGTCATTCAGTTAAGCAGGATAATGGCCGGTCTTGTTTGCCAACAAGTCCCTGCATGCCCAGTTGCCCACCGCCCACCTACGCGCACCCCAAACTGGACCAACAATCAGTAAAGCAAACGGCAAGGTCATATAAGACGGTATTACATCAATGGCGCACTGTGTATGCGCCTGACATCTAACCTTTCTTAAATTGGTTATTTGACGCCCTGTCAGAATTAGCGAAAGTGCGCTCAGTGTGCTACTGAGGACCCTTTTTTGTCGCAATAACCCTAGCGTTTTAACAATCAAATATTAACATGGGGATAGTACTGAGAATGTATGGCAATTTATCAAGCTAAATCTACGAGACATTGTGTTGCAAACATCATCTATCACTCTCGCTTTTGAGATATACCAATGCTTGTATTAGATAGTCCAGAAAGTAATGGCGTTGTTTTTAGTCAAATGTTTCCACTCGTGAACAAACAAATCTATTAACATTGTACAAATAGAGTATACCATAGCATAATGAACGGGTCACCATTTATCAAGGCCGAAGGCGACTAGAGGATGATGGTTAATGAGATGGAATGATAGCAAGTTGAAAAGAGAAGAACCTCATGAGAGGATTAAGGATGATGAATGGGATTAACTAAGTCTGGTTGTTTAACGACTTTATACGACAGGAATCTGTTTTCATTGGATATTAGAACCACTATATTCTTATCTGCAGGGAAGTAGTCCCGCGGCAATGTGTTCTACGGACGGGGAGCCCTTGTGAAAAAGCTCTATTGGTGGAAATTTCGCCTGGCGCTAAGCACACGGATGAAGAAGGGTATTAAAACTGACCCTTTTTCGTCGCGAATACAGCAAATCACCCTCACCTCCTCCGCTGCCAGACTCTTACTTACCGCCTCGACGAAAGTTACTGAAATATTTCAATCTTTGGGGTTTACGTCTATATTATGTACGTACGTGTATATTACAAAACTTAGAGGTGTAGAGTGAAAATTGATACCCTATCCGAAATAAGTATTTCCCCAAAATTAAGTTAGAAAACACTTATTTGTGTGCTTGCCTCATTTTCTATGTAAACCATTTTTATTAAAAAACGTGAATATTTTTATGTGTGTCAGCCTGTCGGTCTTTAACACTTCAGTTTGTAATAACATTTTCGTTGGTCTGTCAGGCTTCAGTTTGAAATAACATTTTCGTTGGTCTGTCAAGCTTCAGTTTGAAATAACATTTTCGTTGGTCTGTCAGGCTTCAGTTTGAAATAACATTTACGTTGGTCTGTCAGGCTTCAGTTTGAAATAACATTTACGTTGGTCTGTCAGGCTTCAGTTTGAAATAACATATTAGTTGGTATGTCAAGCTTCAGTTTGAAATAACATTTACGTTAGTCTGTCAGGCTTCAGTTTGAAATAACATATTAGTTGGTATGTCAGACCAGTTTGAAATAACATTTACGTTTGTCTGTCAGGCTTCAGTTTGAAATAACATTTACGTTGGTCTGTCAGGCTTCAGTTTGAAATAACATATTAGTTGGTATGTCAGACCAGTTTGAAATAACATTTACATTGGTCTGTCAAGTTTCAGTTTGAAAAAGAATTTATGTTGGTCTGTCAGGCTTCAGTTTGAAATAACATTTACGCTGGTCTGTCAGGCTACAGTTTGCAATAACATATTAGTTGGTCTGTCACACTTCAGTTTGTAATAACATTTTCGTTCGTCTGTAAGGCTTCGATTTGAAACGACATTTTCATTGGTCTGTCACACTTCAATTAGCAATAACATTTTCCTTGATCTGTCACACTCTAGTTTAAAATAATATTTTCGTCATTAAACGTGCGCCTCGGATGTGAAAATTGCTCAAAAATATAATTCTGTGCCAGAATTTGATATTTAAGGAATAACTTGAAATATGATCATTAGAGTTGATAATGCGAAAAAAAATATTTTTATCATTTCGTACCAATGTTTTATTGTGCCCTTCAATAATAGAAAAGAGTAAATCTAAAACAATTTCTGAATTGCAGAGAAAGAAACGAAGCAAAGAAAAAGGGGGGGAGCAGGGTAAGGTAGAGAGCGGGATACAATTTTTTTACATAACATTTTGGTAATCACCTGCAACGGAATTTCCCGAATTCTTTTACGTGTGGAGAATACTTCAGAGCTGATGAAATCAATTTACACAGGAAAGAGAAAAACGAAATCAGCTGGAAGATAATAAAAGCCATTTTCGAAAAGAAGAGTTTCTTTTCTTATCTTTTTGCAATCAAGGGAAATGGTGAACCATTTTCAGTAATCTTTAAATCTTCCAACATAGGTTGAAACTGAGACAAAAAAAAGAAATTGAGACGGAAATAATGGAAGAATAAACGACAAGAATGGATATTCTTTCGATGCATCAATTTAATCTACACGTTTCGCAATGAAATTTATATTTCAAAGCAATGCGTAATAAACGAGCAAAAATTATGTTTCAAAGTTATGAAACAAATTATATTTCTATGTCAGGAAACAAATTTACTTATAATAATATATGGAATAGGGATTAAGTTTCAATATGGGTCAGAATGTTAGCAACTGTGACAGATGGCAGAATATTGTAAACCTTGGCGAGGAGAACAGTTCAAATCATAACTAATGTAAAAACAGAAAGAAATCCCACATTAACAAAACAGTATTATTATCGGTCGGGTGGAAGTGCAATGGAATATTCAATTGCACTTAAATTTGAATGTTAAAGTAAAGATTCATCATAATTAATCTTAACTTTTCAATTTTCTGTTATCTCTGGAAGGTAACGTTTAAACTTATTCTCTCTCTCTATATATATATATATCTCTCTCTCTCTCTCTCTCTCTCTCTCTATATATATATATATATATATATATATATATATATATATATATATATATATATATATATATATATAACTTCTTTGTAGAATGGTAGGAAAAATCCCAGCAGAGTGCTCGATTAATTAAGAATTAAAGTTAAAAATTAAGAGCATAATATTTATTTATTCTGGTACAATGTTGTACTAATTTTTCTGTACCAGAATAAATATATATATATATATATATATATATATATATATATATATATATATATATATATATATATATATATATATATATATATGGATTTTCACCTGCGGGGGCTCTTAAATACCTGAATAGTACACTGGCGCAGGATTACCCCTCTCGATGTGATGGACTCGTATACCTTGTCCGGTCATCCATCTTGGAGAAGGAAAACTCTTATATAAAAGCTGCGCTACTAACCACTCACGTCTTAGCGGTTGGTGGAAGGGGGCCTCCTTCGTCCTGATCGACAACCTTCCTAGAGCTGGAGTCTCGAACAAAATCTCCAGATTGCAATACCTAAAATTGCTTAAGGAGTGAATAGGCTGTGCGTACCGCCCGGACTTTGCACTTCTTTTTCTATTAGTCAGGCGCAGAGGTACTACCGCAGGGACACCTCAAAGACAACCAGGGCTGAGCCTTGTTTCCTGACTATGACAATGAACGCCGTCTCTCTTTCTCTCTATCTGGTCTACTTGGGGAGAGTTTTTTGTCACTAAGTCTCACATGAAGTCTTGCCGCTCTGGTTCAGACAGGTTTAAGGTACAGATTAGACAGCTTGTCTAACTGCTGTTTCCGGTTGATAGTGTAGGAACCAAAACTCTTAAGTAGCGCTAAAAACGGCTCCTCCATCAATAGTTGTATAATATCGTGGGTAACTGTACGGCCATGTCGTGCATTGAAAAGGGACCCTACAGTTATCCCAGAAAGGCTTTCCCGAGGCCACAACCCCCATGGATCAAGTCTCAAATAATGGTCTGGATGTGTGAGTTTATTGGCACCGAACAGGCACTCACATTGCTCTCCGCACTCTATCTTAAACCAAAATGGCAATACAAAGAAAAGGAAACAAACCTACACCAGACACCAACCAAAAACATATTCGCCTCCGCTCTTGAGACTAGCATTCACAAATATCCAGGGGCTTAGAACCAATATCAATAACGTAGAAACCTTTCTCCTAGTAAACACCCCGGATATCCTAGCACTAAGTTAAACAAACCTACAATATTCAATCTCCCAACACTATTTTGACATGACTGAATACCTCCTACTCTACCGTAAAAACTCTGACAAACATATGCATGGGCTAGGAGTTTATATTCGGAACACCTTCCCCTTGACTAGAGAACATAAGCTAGGATAAGATGGCCAAGCCTATATGTACTTTAGATTAACCTTACTGCATAGCGTTAGTTACTTATATTTCTTATACGGTTCTCTTTCAGCTCACGACTGTACCCTGCTTAACTTTGTGTCTGAAAGCATAGATACAGCACTTTCACTTTGTAACAGTATCGAACAGCCCCACGGACGTAGGAGCCTAAGATACAGCGCTAGTCTGAATGGAGAGAAGGAAAACCTTAAGATCACACCTTGACATGTGAACAGCTGAGCAATAACATCTCAAATTATCCTTACCAGACCCTAGGAGGGGAAATAGAATTACTTGTCAAGTGGCATAGGTAAGTAAGATATATATTTTTATTGACTCTTCTCAAATGTAGATGAAGCTTAATTTGGTTGTCAGAGACAAAGGATAAATCGGTAAGGGCTTTTATGAACCCCCATAGAAATAAATAAATTACTCTATGAAGTAGATAAAAGCCGGGGCCGAATTTGTTTTTCAGAGACAAAGGAGACCCCATCAGCTGTTAGATGGAAGTGCTTTTATGAATTGGATCAGCTGGCAGGATAAGATTGCTTTTATAGACCCCCTGGATAAAATTAAATTACTTCTCTGTGTCAGATAAAGCCATATTTGTTTTTTAGAGACAAAGGAAATTCGGTTAGTGGGTCCCAATAAAAAGAGAAGACAGAACAGTGTTAGTCAGTAAGTGACGCTGTTCGCGAGAGAACCGGGCGAAAGGGAACGCTTCTGTTCTTCCATCCCCTCACGAAAACATCACATCAGTCCGTTGTATACTTTCTCGCCAGCACTTAGAACAGAATTTTCGCTGACAAACGAACAAGTCGCTCCAATTACTAGAGTCCGTCGGTCCAACAAAAAACACAAAGTTGAACTTAATATCATCGAACTGCCTTGCTTTGTAACAAACAAGTGTAAATTATTTTTATTTATTTTTTAAATAATTATTCTTTTAAGAAAACCACAACAGACCAACTCGTTGCAAACTTAATTCCTTTTATTCAACTATTCTGCATGAAATATGACATAACCCTTCACTTCACAGCGATACAAAGTTGCAGATCCAACCCAGCTGATCGCTCACTGATCTAAATAAACACAAAGTGGGAGTGAGTGATCGCTGGACCAGGCGTTTCGGCATCTGCGACTTTTATCGGAGCGGCAACTTTTCACGAGTAGTACCGGGTGATCACCGAACCCAGGAAAGGCCAAACTGGTGACGTCACGAAAGCTGAAGGAGTAGAGTACAAATTGATTCGAGTGCCCAAATGCATGTATTTAGGGATTTTAATGCACTCAACTGTGACTGTTTTTAATTCTCTAGCTCTTCAGATGCAGTAGGTAACTTCGCGTATAGTTTATCCATAGCGCACTTTCTCTCACAGACTGTCACTTTTTCGAACCGACTCCTTGATTGTGTGGACCAGCAAGCCAAATTTCACGACCTGTTCTTGACCTCACTGTCCGAGGCTTGTGTGACGAATGCCAATAGCCCGCTCGAGAACGCTAGTAATGATTGATATCACCCTAAGATCTGGTTCCGAAACTGATTAGCCGTTGCTCAAAGCGACGAGATACTACAAGCAGGCTGATTGGGAATCCACCAGAGATCACATAAGTGACACCCGATATATTGAACTACTTCTCTCCCTGCTGAGCAGTGCGAAAATGAGGTAACCGAATGGGTCAAAGCAGGCATTGAAGCATATGTCCCCATGCGAAAATTCTACAGCAAGCCCCACTCTCCACAATGGTTCACCTCTAAATATGCAGCTGCCATTGTTCAGAGGCAGCAAGCATTCCGACAATTCGGTTTCCATGAGTCAACTACGAATATGCACAAATTTATAGACTCAAGATAAAATTGTAAGGATGTGATAGGTGAAGCAAAGAGAAGCTATACAGAGATAACCAGAAGACGCATTTAGTCGCAGAAACTAGGTACTCGTGATTTCTGGAAAACCTTCAATAGTGTGATCAACAATGAACAATCAACAATTTACCCGCTATTAAACCACAATGATGTCGTCTGCACGGCAACTGATAAGGCTGAACTACTTTCTCAGCGTTTCTCCTTTAACTCTCCTTTGAACTCTGCAAAATTCCCATTGTTGACTGAAGCAACACTTGATGACCTGAACATCATAAACACCTTGACACCTCCAAAGCATGTGGGGCTGATCTTATACCAGTAATAGTAATAAAGAAATGCTCTTCTGAACTGACCCTGTCCTCTCCAAACTCTACAACAGATGCATTGCCGAATCGTGCTTCTCTGATAGCTAGAACAAATTCCTCTGTGGTACCAGTCTTCAAGAATTCTGGAGATAGAACTGACCCTCAGAATTATTGACCCATCAGTCTACTCCCGCTCTTCGCTAAAAATCTTTGAATCCTTAATCCATCTACCAATAGTCCGACACGTCATTAACGTAAAACTTTTTTCTGACCAGAAGTATGGATTTAGCAAAGCAAGGTCTACTGCAGATATCCTAACGGCCATATCTCAACGCATATAACATACATTGAACAAGGAAAGTGAAGCTAGGGCGGTAGTGCTTGTTATATTCAACGCCTTTAACAAGGTTTTGGCATAAAGGTCTTATAAAAATGAATGAATATGTTATTATTAGACGAATATTTAATATAATTAGATCCTTCTTATCGAAAAGAAAGATCCAGGTTGTACTCGATTGCCGTTCATCCAAACAACATGACAAAAATTCAAGTGTACCCCAGGTATCGATCCTTGGACCTCTATTGTTCCTGATTTTATAAACGAACTTCCTGGTGACATTGTGTCTGAAATGAGTATATTTGCTGACGACACCACGCTCTACTCTCGTCATGTGGGCAACACGTACGCGCACATATCCGAAGCAATAGCTAAATCTATAGAAAGTGACCTCCAGTCTGTAGTGGAATGCGATCATAAATGAATATTAAGATTTAATGCTGCTAAGACAAAGCTCCTTTCCTTCAACGACTACAATGAACCTCTTCAACCACCTATTGCCATGGCAAATAACACCGTACCTTATTACATTTCTTAGGTATGTGTAATAGACCAACACAAATAATATTTCAAAGTGATGTGTAACAGAAAAACAAAAATAATATTTCAAAGTGATGTGTAACAGACCAACAAAAATTATATTTATAGTGATTTTTAAAAGACTAATAAAAAATAATTTCTAAAATTATGTTTCTAAGTTATGTGTTACACACTAACGAAAATTATATTTCAAAGTTATGTGCAACAGATGAACGAAAATTATATTACAATGTTATGTATAACAGCCCAACGAAAATTACATGTCAATGTATTCTGTAACAGACCCAGGAAAATTATGTTTCAAAAGTATGCGTAACAGTCCAAGAAAGATTTTGTTTCAAAGCTATGCGTAACAGATTAACAAATATTGTATTCCAAAGTTATGCGTAACAGATTAAAAAAAATTATGTTTCAAAGTTATGCGTAACGGACCAAAAAAATATGTTTCTAAGTTATGTATAACAGAACAAAAATAATTATATTTCAAAGGTATGCATAACAGAAAAACAAAAATAATATTCAAAAGTTATGCGTAGTAGACCAACAAAAATTATATTTATACGGCATACATAACAGGTAAACAGAAATTATATTTCAAAGTTATGTGTAACAAACCTACAAAAAATATATTAGAATAACAAAAATTTATATTCTTAAGTTATGTGTAACAGACCAACAAATATTATATTTCAAAGTTATACGTAACAGACTAACAACAAAAATTGTATTTCAAAGTTATGCATAACAGACAAAAAAATTATATTTCTACGTTATGTGTAACAGATGAACGAAAATTATATTTCAATGTTATGTATAACAGCCCAACGAAAATTACATTTCAATGTATTGCGTAACAGACCAAGAAAAATTACATTTCAAAGTTATGCGTAACAGATTAACAAAAATTATATTTTAAAGTTATGTATAACAGATTAACAAAAATTATATTTTAAAGTTATTTGTAACAGACCAACAAAAATTATGTTTCAAAGTTATGCGTAACAGACCAACAAAAATTACATTTTAAAGTTATGCGTAACATAATAACAAACATTACATTTCAAAGTTATGTGTAACAGATTAACAAAAATTATATTTTTAAGGTTATGCGTAACAGACCAACAAAAATTATGTTTTAAAGTTATGCGTAACAGACCAACAAAAATTATGTTTCAAAGTTATGCGTAACAGACCAACAAAAATTATGTTTCAAAGTTATGCGTAACAGACCAACAAAAATTATGTTTCAAAGTTATGCGTAACAGACCAACAAAAATTATGTTTCAAAGTTATGCGTAACAGACCAACAAAAATTATGTTTTAAAGTTATGCGTAACAGACCAACAAAAATTATGTTTCAAAGTTATGCGTAACAGACCAACAAAAATTATGTTTCAAAGTTATGCGTAACAGACCAACAAAAATTATGTTTCAAAGTTATGCGTAACAGACCAACAAAAATTATGTTTCAAAGTTATGCGTAACAGACCAACAAAAATTATGTTTCAAAGTTATGCGTAACAGACCAACAAAAATTATATTTTTACGTTATGTGTAACAGATTAACAAAAATTATATTTTAAAGTTATGCGTAACAGACCAACAAAAATTATGTTTCAAAGTTATGCGTAACAGACCAACAAAAATTATATTTTTACGTTATGTGTAACAGATCAACGAAAATAGTATTTCACACTGAAATGTGGCCAATTGATGGATGGACAGCGCGGCTTTGAAGTTCGTGACCCCACACAAGCATGTCCCGTCTTTTCGACAGATTCGTTTCCTGTAAACGGCTGTGTCAGCTCGCGAACTTTTTACTGTTACGTTTATTAAGAACACGCTTTGTTTATACGTTACATTATTCAGCCGTTGTTTGAAGAAAATATCACAATTTTTATGAGTTGAAGTTAAATTGAATGCCTATTATACGTATCAAGGACAGAGATTCGCATATGATCTGTCTTATAAGGTACGTATTCCAGGGTATACATGGTAAAAGCCAATGAATCTTTACTGTGTTTATATAAATACGCTCAATAATGAATATAGTCGTTTATTAGGTAAATGTTTTTTGTATTTATACAAACACTTTTTAGCTACACATTGGTAGACATTTTTCGGTCAAAGCCGTATATCAGCTAGACCTTTTCAGGTCTTTATTTTTAATGGATGCAAAATCTTTCAAGAAGTGAACACGTGATTCATTTAAAATAAAATTAATTCAGATTGCATAACTATTCTAAATGACACCGTTATATTATTTAACTATTTTTTATTCTTTGAAGGATTTCAAATTTTGTTTGATTTTTTTAGTTTTTATTTTGGAGTGTACGTAGGTTGTAAAAGTTGTTGGGCACGTTGCTACCATCCGAACACATTTTTAATGACGTAATATCGTTGAGAAGTACATAGTGAATGACATCATTTCGCTTATCGACTGACATTAAATCTCGATTTGAATGAATATACTTGAAACAAGACTATGAGAATGGATATGAACTCAATTCAGTTACTCGTCGTATCTGTTCCGATGGATACTGCACCCCATAGACTGGTATTGTCTTGGCCTTCGGGGCTTAATTTACGCCGGTCTATGGGTCTGTCCTGTGCAGTTCTAGGAGGTCCACCCTCCTAGGCTTTGCCTCTCCTCTTTGGGGAGGAGTAAGTTTATTGCTTACTGCCTGAGGCGCCCCTACCGGGGAATGCCGACGGGGCTGCCCAGGCATTTTTTAATGGCCAGAGTGCTCACTTTCTCGGGCGCTGGCTTTTCAAACCCCACTTTCCCGACCCGACCTTGGGTCACATCTTACTTGTGGGTGTAAGATAAAACTGGCCTTGTGCCTAACCTCCTGGAGAGGAGCTAAATAAATACTCAACTCGTACATAATCCTTAATGCGGCCAAATTGTTCTGTGTTTCGTCGAAACAGTCATAGTCAGAACGACAGCTCAGAAGAAGAATTTCACTAATGATCTACTCTATATATAACGTATTTGTTCTCTCCTCCTCTTCTCCTCTCCTATCTCTCTCTCTCTCTCTCTCTCTCTCTCTCTCTCTTTCTCCTTATCTATCTATCTATCTATTTATCTATCTATCTGTCCGGGAATGCAATTGAAAACAAGGAGCTATACAAAGATAAGACACAACATTTCTCGAGTAAAACGCCACGAGAGATCCAATGGTACAATTAAACTTATATTAGTGTTTTTTTTATATATAATCACGTTGGTCTGCATTCACGTCGGAAATTCATACAAAACAAAAATAAGGTTTTACTTCATTTGATTTCGAATTTGAAAATTAAAAATCATAGAAATTGTAAAAATAAAAACGAATAAAATGGTAGGGAACTTTACAGTCGTTTTCATCATTCCCCGACAACGTATATAATCTGTATAATATAGGAAGGTCGATCTATCTAGCAACTGTTGTCGTCTAGTAGTGTTTGTCCTACAAACTTAATATGTGATTACAAAAAAGTCAAGGACGTGTGTGAATTGTGGGGCCGCGCTTTTCAAATAATTAAAGTGTTAACAGAATATATTCCTTCCAGAAAATATTTGATCCACGCCAGATTTCTTTTTCGAAAAGGCCAGCCAATTTTAAAAAGGGAAATTAACTGTTTATTTGTCTTTGCAAAGCTTATCAGATTACGTTGAATAAAAAAAATGAAATACGTTAGAATTGATTTACGCAGCCGAGCCTAACTGATTTTCTCTAATCATAATTCAGCAATTACGACATGGTTTGAATTTTAAAAAGCACAATAAAAACTTCTCAAAAAAGGTTAATCTCACAACCTTACGAAACTGTAATACTTAAACAACGATAACTGAAAATATTACATTGAAGTTTCAAATTTATAATTTACAACGCGTGAAAACATAATAAACAATCTAACTATTTATACTATATTTACAAATGCAAAATCAATTTATTTTAAAGAGAAAAACATATAAAAAATACTAATTTAGAATTAGTTTACGCAGCTCAGCCAAACAGTTTCGTTTTTTACTACGCCTAATATTGCAAGTACTACTCAATTATGGCTTTACTACACCAACATATGGAAAGCCGGTATGTTTGGTGATTTGGGTCTTCTATAGCTTCTTTAAAAGGGAAGCAAAATCCTGTTTATATTCCAGCAACGTTTATTAATGAAAGTAAAACATAATCTCGGGCAACGCCGGGTAGGAACAGCTAGTATGATATAAATATATGAATACATTTTCTGTAATAATCCGTCATTGTATTGGCTCATTACACTGAGACACTTCCAGTCGCAAAGAGATCCAACAGAAACAGGCAAGCAATAAAAACACTTCTATAGTGAAAACTGGGTGAAAATTCATCTTACACTACTGAAGTTACGGGTGTAGACATTTTTTAGTTAAAGTCTTATCATATGATGTAAAAATTATCCCTATTTACTTTTCTCCCCACGAGGACAAAGATAGACACAAGGTCGAAATCCATATCCCATAAAGGAAAAGTCTGGATTGAGACAAAAATGCTGTCTAGAAGAATGCTCCTAATTCTAGAGAAATGGGCTGTACAAAACCGAAAAGATTATCCACACTAAATTGCGAAGTCGATTTTGAACTCTGTCTATGCAAGAAGGGATGCTATGAGCGCCCCCCCCCCCCGATGTGACTGGATTACTCCATCGTAAAACTATTAGATTCTCATATATGTAGGGGATTGTATCGCGAGTTAGATACTTTCTGGGGTGGTAGACTAGACCAACAATTTTCCCAGCGACCTTAGCAATGGATTAAATATAAGTTTTCAAATTTAGATCTGGAGTGAAAGTAAGTCGTCGGTACTTATCAAAACAATCAGTCATTTCAACTGGAACAAAAATGGGTCTAAATGGTTGTGGTGAAAGGAACGAAGCTTCTTTTTATAGGTTTTAAAAGTAACAAACTACTTTTCCCCATTGCACCACATGTTTCAGATCAGAAGAGAGAGAGACAGAGAGACAGAGAGAGACAGAGAGAGAGAGAGAGAGAATCAACAAGATCTTAATCATCAATGATCTTTGAAATGTAGCCAGAGACAGTTGTGCTGTCTGCATAAATGTCCAGACATGATCCCAGAATATGATTTGGAAGATTATTAATGACAATCAGGAAGAAAAGTTGTGGCCAGATTAGATCTTTGCGTTACACCGGCGTTGATACTATGTGCTTCAGACTTCTGATCATCAACAAGTACTTTTATGAATATCAGAAAGAATGGTTGAAGAAAACATTGCCAGATATTTCATTGCTAACAAGTTTATGAAGCAACCTTTTGTACCAGACACTATCGAAGGCCTTTGCCCTGGAAACAAAGATCCCAACGAGGGGTTCACTGACCCTATATTATATTACAGTCATCACGTCATCAGTTGATCTTGCAATACGAACTCCATATTGTCTGTAACTATGTAGATTTATTTTGCTGACGGTGATTTGAAACTGCTAGATTTATCACCAATTTAAACAACTTACTAATGATGCAAAGCAGACTGATTGGTTTGTACTGGGGTAGAGAAGACTGCTCACCAGAATTTTTAAATAATGGGAAGATCGGCGAAATTTTAACGCATTTCTCCATTAAGCAACAGTTGAACAGCTTTATAAGTATAGAAGCAAGTTCCGGTAACAGATTCTTAAGTGCAATGACTGGGATGTTGTCAAGACCAGTTTTCCTGCTGGCACTAAGGTTCTTGATAAGTTTGACAACATCCCGAACAGATATATTAATGTCACTTATAATATTTTCAGTCATCGGGGAGAATCTCGGAAGTGAATGGCCACTGTCACAAAAATATTGGCAAAAAGTTTGGCCTTGTAAAGTGCTGAGGAAAATTACCCAAGGTCCATTAATGATGGCTGTTCAGTTCATTGTTTGTTATTGTCCAAAACTTTCAAGAACCTAGCCTTTTAAGAACCTAGCCTTTGCTGGCAAACTCTAGATTTAACAGTGTGTTCATAGGACTAGTTTGCATTTCCTATCAACCATTTGTGTCGGTTGCGGGCAATTCTAAAAGCAATTTAGGCTTCAATGCATCTATTTCGTTAATAACAGTTGAAATAGTGATTTGTGTGAGCAATGACGGCGGCACAATCAGGAATGTACCATGGCTGGAATGTTTTAGAGCATATATGTCCTCAATGCAAACGATAAACCAATCATATATATTAGAGGCGACACGGAACACCTTTTTATGAAAATAAAATGCAGAGGAATTTCAGAGATGAAAGATGTCAAGTATCAAAGCCGTTCAATACGACGAAAGACGCAAAAATCAGCAGACAAGGTTTTGGCCTTTGTTTTTTGGATGCGCAGAGTATTTTGTTAATTGCTTCCCTTGAGAAAGAACAAACCATAAATAGCGAATATAATATAGCTTTATTTGAACGTTTGTAGGAAAAAATCGCCAAAAACGTCCACAAATGAAGGAAAAGTGCTTTTTCAGCAAGACAATGCCCCGTGTCACAAGTCGATTACAACGTGGGTAAAACTACACGAATTGCACTTCAAAGTGTGTCCACATCGACCCTATTTTCCAGATTTTGCTCCCAGCGACTACTTGCTGTTTGTAGACCGCAAAAGAACGCTACAGAGAATCAGATTTGGTTACAATGAAAAGGTGATATCGGAAACTGAGGTGTATTTTGAGGCACCAGACAAATCGTTCTACAAAAAAAGCAGAGAATTGTTAGAGAAGCGTTGAAATCCGTGTATTATCCTAGAAGGATAGTTATGTTTGCCTCAAACTTGTTGTTTCATTAATTATGCCCGGGACTTATTGTGCCTATTGATTAAATTTAATGCAAACCTGAAATATTTGTATTTTAAATGGGAGGTTTTGCCCATATAATGCCAGCTTTTTAAATACTAAAAAAAACTGAAATTTAGGGAATATTTATTAATTTATTAAAATTTCACAAAAAATTTGAGGTATCTAAATTTTGCCTTTTGCGTAAAACTAAAACTAAATATAGCTCATATTATTCACTTGTACGCTTAGCATCTCTGTTCTAAAATTCATAATGATCGATTAAATAGTTTAGGAGTGAATCCTATTCATCCAAAATATACAAACATATACACATACTTAAGTTTATATAAGTAGATATTGGTCTGGAACATTTCACATGAAATTAAAAATAAATTTCACAAATGCACAAAATTTGGTTCGGACCAACTAATTCTTTGCTCACAAAAATCTTCTTTTTCTTATTTCAAATCCTGAAAAAGACTTGCTTACTTATGACGTCATGGGAACAGTAGTGGGTAAAAGCCTCAGTCCAAGACGTGATATGAGTTTGTAGTTGGAAGAAAGATGAATCTTTTGACAATTAGAGGTGAAATTCATCACTCCCGCCAAACTATCGGGCTGTAATGAAAGTTGGGTCAGTTTTCTAAAGTGCAATAAAACAACAACAAAAAAACACATGTATCTTTTAATCGTGGATGGGGTCGCCATTCTTTTCTATAAGTCATTCTATATCTCATACTGCACAAAAGATCAAATATCTCATCGAGTAATATGCCTAGCAAATTATGCAATACGCACCTTATTTTTCGAACCACGCAACAACAGATTACAAGTTTTCAAAATCCTTTCAGTGGATTCAGTTGAAAATGAGTTTATAACCTTTTTTTAGCAGAAAAGGGAATTTTAAGATTTTGGCAGCATTCAAAAGCTTTTCGGAAGATGGACTACATTGACAATTTTGTCAATGTAGTCCCCGTTCTTCTATACGACCTTTTTGATTTTGTTTTTTGTTTTTTTTTATTAACCATTAAAAAACTGACTATTAAAAACTGACCTAATTTTCGTTATAACCTGGAAAAAATGAAAGACTAGAGCATTTGCCGTTCACCTCTGCTTCTTTTCGAATTGGATTTTCTTTTAATTATTTTATAATATGTTCCCACACTGGAACGTTGCCAGTTAAAACGTTCATAAAAACTGATTTCTAAACCATTAATTGAAAGAAACGTTAGCACACACCCTTTCTCGTTTGATCGGCAAATGGTTTCATGTTAAAAGACCACCTGTGAGATATTTCTACTTTGTTTCATAAAATAAATTTTAAAATACCCGTCCCAGGATGGATGAAATTAATTCCCCGAACAGTACAGTTTTGCAGCACATTTATGTCCCTTTACGAAGATTGAAACTAGCATATAATCAAGGGAGGCGCGAGAGCGCTCTATCCCTTAATAGACTTCACGAATGGCCTATGCTGGAAATCTCATTTCTTTGATCAATCATAACTCAAAAACCAATAAACCAAATTAGTTAAAACTTTGCACAAAATTTTAATTTGATAGGTTCTATAAGTGTGTAGAATTTCAGCATCATTAGTCAAGGCAACCCAGAGATACAGAAAATTCAATCATTAAATCATGTTATCTGTGTGTACGTACGTACGTACGTATGTACGTCCGTATGTGCCACCCTTTACCTCATCAACTATTTGATGGATTCAGCTGATTTTTGGCAGAGATTCAGGTTCTAGGGTCTAGTTGATGGCATTTTAATTTCAGTTTACCACATACCTTAGTTTTCCAGAAAATTCCGAAAAACCTTAAAAATGACCAGTATTCATACACTTTATTCTATATCTTATCGACCATTTGATGGATTCAGCTGATTTTTGGCAAATATAGAGGTTCTAGTGTCTAGTTGATGGCATTTTAATTTCAGTTTATCATATACCTTGATTAGTCAAACTACCAACTATATCAGTTATGAGAAGGCATTGTATTGAGGCATAGCCTTTACAAAAGTAGTGACATTCCATGAAAAATGCCAGTATACTGAAATCATATGCCCTTAATAGGGTTAAAGTTAAAATTCATATACACTAAATGTACAAAAGCAAGGAAATTCCCAAATTTTTACACTTTTATTGTCATTAAGGGTATGACTACATATCAACCAAGCCATTTCATTATCACATCACTACTGTATAAATCTCTATGCATGAGTGGATGAAGTGTGTGAGGTGCGCTGAAAATTACTACCAGTAAAATACATAGCCCTGTTGTGCTCGCATACCCTTAATTCAGGGAATATTTTAACTATGGATTAAATCCAATTAAGTTTAAGTAAGAAGTAGCATTTTCGTACGTCAGTCACATTTTAATTTGAAATAGTATTTTCTTCCATCTGTCAAGCTTAAGGTTGAAATAGTATTTTAATCTTTCTGTACGTTTTAGTCTGTAATAGTTTTTTTCGTCCGTCTGTTACGTTCGTTTTAAATAGTATTTTGTTTCGCCTGTCACGTTTAAGTTTGAAATAGAATTTCAGTCTCTCCGTCACGTTTAAGTTTTAAATAACATTGTTTCCGTCTGCAACGTTTAGGTTTGAAATAGCATTTTCCTCCGTCAGTCACTTTTTACTAAGTATTTTTTGTAAAGCTTAAGTTGAAATAGTAGTTTCGTCTGTTACATTTTACTTTCAAATAGCATTTTCGTCCGTCTGTAACGCTTAATTTCAAAATAGTATTTTCGTCTGTTTTTGCCTTTTTACTTTGAAATCGTATTTTCGTTCGTCTGTCCCGTTTTAGTCAAAAATACTATTTCAGTATTTTTGCCTGTCTGTCACGTTTAAGTTTGGCATAGCATTTTCGTTTGTCTGTCACGTTTAAGTTTGAAATAGTATTCTTGTCCGTCGGTCACGTTCAAGTTTAAATAGTATTTTCGTCTGTCTGTCACGTTTTACTTTGAAAAAGTAGTTTCCGTCGTCTGTCATGGTTAAAAATAAATAACATTTTCGTCTGTCTGTCACGTTCAAGTTTTGAATAGTATTTTCTCCGTCTGTCACGCTTTACTTTAAACCAGCATGTTCGTTCGTCTGTCACATTTAAGTTTCAAATAGAATTTTCGTCCGTCTGTCACGTTTTAGTTTCAAATAGTATTTCGCCCTTCTGTAACGTTCAAGTTTGAAATAGTATTTTCGTCCGTCTGTCATGTTTTATTTTGAAATAATATTTTCGTCGCTCTGTCACGCTCAAGTTTTAAATAGCATTTTGGTCCGTCTGTCATGTTAAAGTTTTTAATAAAATTTTCGTACGTCTGTCACATTTTAATTTGAAATAGCATTTTCGTCCGTCTGTCACGTTTAAGTTTGAAATAGCATTTCTGTCCGTCCGTCACGTTTAAGTTTGAAATAGTATTATCGTCTGTCTGTAACGTCCATGTTTAAATATAATTTTTGTCTGTCTGTCACGTTAATGTTTTGAATTACATTTTTGTTTGTCTGTTATGTGTAAGTTTTAAATAATGTTTTCGTCAGTCTGTCACGTTACATTTTTAAATAGCATGTACGTCCGTCTGTTACGTTTAAGTCAGAAATAGCATTTTCGTCCGTCTGTCACGTTTTAATAAGAAATAGTATTTTCGTCTGTCTGTCACGTTTAAGTTTAAGATAGCATATACGTTAGTCTGTCACGTTTAATTTAAAACAGCATTTACGTTCGTCTGTAACGTTTAAATCAGAAATTGCATTTTCGACAGTCTGTTACGTTTAAGTCAGACAAAGCATTTCGTCCGTATGCAATGTTTAAACAAGAATTAGCATTTTTGTCGGTCTGTCACATTTAAATTAGAAATTGTATTTTCGTCCGTCTGTCACGTTTAGGTCAGAAATAGCATGTTTGTCCGTCTGTCACGTTTAAATTAGAAATAGCATGTTCGTCCGTTTGTCACGTTTAAGTTTTAAATAGTATGTTTGCCTGTCTGTCTTGTTCAAGTTTTAAATAGTATTTTTGTCCGTCTGTCACGTTTTAGGTTGAAATATAACTTTTATCGGCATTTTCATTGTTTTGTCACACTTAAGTTTTAAATTCTAGTTCCGTTGGTCTGTCATGCTTTAGATTGAAATATCATTTTTTTTTCATCGTTAAACGCCCAGATTGAATGAGCGCATCTTAAAAAGATCGCTTTATGTTTGATAATAAACATGTGTTTTCGTTCGCTTTTCTCGTTGATTTATTTATTTTCTTTCATCAGTAAACCAAATCATTTGCATTTCCAGCGAGTAATTGCCCATTTGTAAATAATTGCCCATTTCTAAATAAACAACAACAAAAAGTAATTTGCAACTCACATGGAAAACATCTTTATTTTTCATCTTGATTTTTTTCTCAAACGCATATTCATCCGATACGTCCATTTAATCTACGCGTTTAGCGATGAAAATGTCATTTCAAACTGAAGTGTGACAGACTGACAAAAATGTTATTTCAAACTGAAGTGTGACAGACTGACAAAAATGTTATTTCAGACTGAAGCGTGACAGACTGACGTGACGTATATCTTAAATATGATGCACGAATTTAATCTGTGCGTTATAGACAAAACAAAATGTTTTTTCAAACGAAAGCATGGCATTGTAAGAGAAAATGGAATTATAAACTTTAGTCTGGGTGGCGAAAATGCTATACTGAAGTGCGACAGACAAGCGAAAATGTTATTTCAAGCTGAAGCGTAACAAACTGACCAACCGACCAAAGTCTTTCTTGACTATGCATCTAAAAACAACATTTTTAATTTCTTTCTCGGTGCATCGTTAAGTGATCCACTTGAAAAGCTGAATAACATCCCACCGCGCCCTCATCTTGTTTTGTTTGTTTTTCACGAGAATCATTGCTTACATAATGAGAGAAGCACACGCTAGAAAGAGAGGGAGCAAATTGATTTAATAAGTCTGCAATGAAATGATGCTAAATGTTCACCGCATCTTCCTGTCTCCCTTTCCCTCTCCCCATCCATTTCTCTCTTTATATAACTACAATCTATCTATCTATCTATCTATCTATTTCTCTCTCTCTCTCTCTCTCTCTCTCTCTCTCTCTATATATATATATATATATATATATATATATATATATATATATATATATATATATATATATATATATATATATATATACTTCTGTCGTTCTCTCTCTGGGGTGGAGCAAACGAACAAGGCATAATAATAAGGTAGATCAATGCCCTCTGCCTGTCTGTCTATCTCTATCTCTCCCTCCCCCACTCCCCCCCTCCCTCCCTCACTCCTACTTTTTTGCTTTTTTTGATTTTGGAAGTAGTGTAAAATTCAAATTGAATTAGGAAAGGTAAAAAGCGTGTAATCGAAGAGTGCAATGTGTCTTCTTCCTTGCAATAAATATCTTGCAAAAGCAAACAAATATGGCCGCCCTGACCTTTGCTGCCCCCGGCGGCAAAGACGGAGCGCATCTTACATCAGTCATTATTTTATGCTTTAAATTCTGTCGCCTGTAAAATTAACTCAAACGATTTACTGCTTGTATGCACTCGCAGATGCATATATATATATATATATATATATATATATATATATATATATATATATATATATATATATATATATATATACCGTCTGGAATTGTTACTTTCCTGCATTGATGAGAGCAATAAGCTTGAAACGCTAGCGTTTGTAGGTATTAATAATTTAATATTTTTTATAAATATTATACTATACCCCTTTAAGAAATTAAAGTTGAGCACTCACGGGGATGTTAAAAATAGACTGTCTAAAAGCTCTAATGCAAAGTTCCGAATTCGTTCGTCGGACACTCTCGACTAGTCTTCTATCCGTGCCCGCTTCTAGGTACATATACATTTTGATTTCCCTTAATTACGTAACAGTCTCCGTTGGCCGATTTTAGGCTGATTCTGTGAACCGGGTTCGCGCCTTCCTACCATCTGAAATTGTTACTTTCCTGCACTGATGAGAACAATAAGCTTGAAACGCTAGCGTCTGTAGGTATTAATAATTTAATATTTATTTATAAAGTGGGTCGTGCTTAAAGCATAAAATAATGTATTGTTATTATTATAATTCAATATTTCAAACGCTCTGAAATTAGTGTGACATAAAAGGAAATGAAACGCCTATGTACGTGGTATTTGTATTCTAATAAATTGGACGATCATATGGTTTTAGTCGGCTAAGTGTTCTTTAAATGTTTAGAAGCTGTTTTTAGGGTTTGGTTATTTATTTTATGATATAAGGTATCTGCGAGACTATTAGCAAGCACTTCCGTTTGTTTTTAATCGTGCGTGTTTACTTTAATTTGTTAATAAGAATAATGACGGTAGATATTTTGTATCTTATGTTTTGCTATGTTAGTGTAATTCTGTGTGTCTATTTTATATTTGAAAAATAAAACACACTAGACAACATCAAGTGCCTACTAATGAAACCTAAATTCCTGTAAACCGAAATACGCAAACAAAAAGAAATAAAAAAGACCCTCAAATTCAACACACACATAACAGGACTTAATACAAACCCACTTGACCTCAACTCATACAAATGCGTTCACAACCGATAACAATAAAATCACTAATTCATAACATACTATTATTGTAACCTATAATTAAACCACCGTGAAAACAGGAACAGCACATAAAACATAATATACAAACTAATACCGTTAAAGCTTTTTTATATATAAAAAATAATAATATCAACACACAAAAGAATTACAAAAATAACATAACCCCCAATACATACGATCATCAGTGGGTCGCTTGAAGGGCGTTGATGAAGCCACAACCATCACCGACAGCGCGGGCATTCTAGCAATGGAGGTCCTACTTTGAAGACCTCCTTAATGATCACGTTGTCACCCCAAATGACTTCCTGAAAATGATCCCTTAGCATCCAGTTCATCACTGGATGGCACTTCAACAAAGCCCAGAAGGTGATGAAATCCGGCAAAGCCTTTGGATCTGATAACGTCTCACTTGAGCTCCTCACTCACGATGGCCTCGAACTGAGGCACCGTCTTATGCTCCTCATATTGAAGATTTGAGAGACGAAGACCCTCCTCACTGACTACCGCGATGCAAGCATTGTAACAATTTTCAAAAAGGGGGACCGGAAGAATTGTAACAACGACCGGGGAATATCACTACTGAGCAGAGCGAGTAAGATCTTTTCCCGAGAATTCCTTGACCCCGTCTTCGTCCTCGCAGAAGACGTCCTACCAGAGATGCGGCTTTCAACCTTCCCGTGGGACTATAGACATGATCTTCTGTGCGTGGCAATTACCAGAGAAGAGTCTCCAACAACAGCACCCCGTCATGTTTATCTTTTGGGACTTAAAAAGGGCCCTCAGTAAAGTTAAAGTACCCAGGTCAGCCATGTGGGCAGTTCTCTCCAAGTTCGGCTGCCCACCTGATTTCGTCACCCTGGTGTGCGCCTTCCATGACGGAATGGTGGGCAGAGTATTCACTACCAATAGAAACAAAGAAATAAATACCGCTATTAAATATTTCAAATGATTCTGAAATGAAAGAGTATAGAATAATTATCAAATTTGTCTCAGACACTGAATGTATATTAATTTACACACTAGTAGTTTCCACTTAAGTCGTCATCAGCGATTGTTTATTGATAATAATCAGTGATTGTTTACTGATAATAATCAGTGATTGTTTACTGATAATAATCAGTGATTGTTTACTGATAATAATCAGTGATTGTTTACTGATAATAATCAGTGATTGTTTACTGATAATAATCAGTGATTGTTTACGGATAATAATCAGTGATTGTTTACGGATAATAATCAGTGATTGTTTACTGATAATAATCAGTGATTGTTTACGGATAATAATCAGTGATTGTTTACGGATAATAATCAGTGATTGTTTACTGATAATAATCAGTGATTGGTTACTGGTAATAATCAGTGATTGTTTACTGATAATAATCAGCGATTGTTTACGAATAATAACTAGTGATTGTTTACTGATAATAATCAGTGATTGTTTACTGATAATAATCAGTGATTGTTTACTGATAATAATCAGTGATTGTTTACTGATAATAATCAGTGATTGTTTACGAATAATAACTAGTGATGGTTTACTGATAATAATCAGTGATTGTTTACTGATAATAATCAGTGATTGTTTACTGATAATAATCAGTGATCTTCTCTTGAGTTTGAGTGGAAACAAGTCTCCTCATATTTCCACATCTTTCGATGACCTTTGCAAATCGTTTTGCATTATATCAACAACCATTTACCATTAATTTTTCGTAAACAACAACCGTTGGTCTTCCCTGAAATTTAAGTGACAATAAGCCTCCCCAATGTTCCAGTACTCTCGCACCCTTCCTGTGGATGGCTGGTTGGTAAGCTCCTTTCTCGATCTTTCCATTTCCTTGACTATTCACGGTCATTTTGTGTGCTATAAGTCGAAGCTGGTGCCACCGCATTTTGTTCACCGTTTTTGCCCCGCCCTTCAAATTTCTCTTAGTCGTTTTTTTTTGTTTTTCAAGTGTTCGAGATAGTTCTTATTGCTCCTACAATTATTGATATTATAGAAATATTTTTCATGTTCCATATTTATTTCAGTGTGCGTGTCTGTCTGTTATCTGTATCTATCTCTCAATTTCTCTCTTTCTGCGTCACATTGTTTCTATATATAAAGAGACAGAGGATAATATACACACGCCAATAGATATATATATATATATATATATATATATATATATATATATATATAGAGAGAGAGAGAGAGAGAGAGAGAGAGAGAGAGGGGGGAGAGGAGTCTTATTTATTTGCTTCCTCAAGAAGGAAAAGTTAGACACAATATCATGTTTTTAATGTGGAGAAACTCCACCACCCCCTTCCGATACTTTTATAGTTCCGCCGGCACTTACTCATGAATGGGGGCGCTTCAGGAGACAGGAGCAATAAACCCATCTTTCTCCTAAAGAGGGGATAATGCGATCTAGGGAGATAGATAGATAGATAGATAGATAGATAGATAGATAGATAGATAGATAGATAGATAGATAGATAGATAGATAGATAGATAGACGTACTTGACATAGACCCCTTCTCCATGCTTACAGCATTAACGCAAGACAAGCGTCACAGATTTATTTTCAATCCAGCATCTTATCTATCTACACTTAACCCACGCCTACTACAAAAAAAACTGTATTTCTAGGAGTCACGGGTTGAGTGCGCAAGCGCCACGTGACCATACCACGTGACACCGTTATACGCGGGAAAAAGAACTTTAAACTATGGAGAATATATAAATACCTGCGCTTTTTAACCTACCCTTGTGACACCAATGCCCTTCTCTCTCTCTCTCTCTCTCTCTCTCTCTCTCTCTCTCTCTCTCTCTCCCTCTCTCTCTCTTCGCGCGCGCGCACGTTCTCTCTCTCTTTCTCACATTCTCTCTCGCTCACACACACACAGAATTATGCGACATTTGTTACATATATAATTTCATATCATTGCGTTTCGTTGAATCATTTATCTTTTCTAGTAAAAGTATATTGTGATGACGTAGACATGCGATGCAAATGAACGTGAAAAGTAACTCGTTTGTATAAAGTACTGTTCTAACTGTTATTTATTAAAGCTGAGAACAGTAGTTCGCATGATCCAAATAATACAAATTATAATCCTCATCTAAAGAATTTCGAAACATTGTATAAGCTACTCTCTTTCTTTCTCCGTTCTTTTAGCTTACACTTTCTATTTCATTTCTTCGTTTCTGGATCGCGTGAAAATTGCAGGTAGTCAAATCAAAAGCTTTGTGCTACATCTGTTGTCGCCGAAAATGTAAAGAAAATAATATGATTTCACATAAAGGTGCTAATTCGATATTTTTCACCCAATAAAAATTATCCCCGCTCATTAGAAACGGTTCTCTTAACAAGCCGGTGTGAAATACCAATTTCTAATAAAAACCGCAATTCTACCAGCAAAACCCAGAAGAGAGAGAGAGAGAGAGAGAGAGAGAGAGAGAGAGAGAGAGAGAGAGAGAGAGAGAGAGAGAGTCCAGTTAGCCAGAGACAAAACAATAAACGCGCACGACATGACGCTCGCCCCCCTATATAAATATTCGAATAACGCACGCAGAAGTACACACATAGACACACACTGGCATAATTAAGTGTGCAGGTACCTCCACCTGACCATCTGTAAGAAACTGAATATCAGGTGTAGCAGAAGACCCTGGGAACATCTACCTGAGAGAACTGTGGGGAATGAGACATACACCATCCATTATGACCATGAAATACCCACAGCTACCTATCTGGAAAACGCAGCTGTCAAACCTGACATTGTCATATGGAACAAGAGAGAGAGAGAGAGAGAGAGAGAGAGCGAGAGAGAAAGGAAGAGAGAGAGAGAGAGAGGCAACTTTGGTTGAGGTCAGTGTCCCTAATGATGGGGGTCTAAACAGAGCTGAAAGGGAGAAAATAGCAAAATATCAAGGTCTAATGTATGATATGAAAAGAAACTGGAACCTCAAAGAGATCTCCATCATTCCAGTTATCATAGGAGCCACTGGACCCATGAAGAAGAACTTGAAAAAGTAATTGGCAAGTATACCTGGTGAACCAAGTGAAAGAGAAATCCAAACAACTGCACCCAAGGGAACAGCTAGAATCCTGAAAAGAGCTCTCGGTTAGAGTCTGTAAATAGCGGGTGATCGTATGGCATTTGGAAGAATGCCCCGTCCCCAGCAAATGAAATGAAAAGAAAAAGGAGAAACAAAATAAAGGCAAGCAAATACTACACTGTCTATTACTTGGTCACAGGCATGAGAATTCGAATTACCTTCTAGACACCATCCTCGGGTGTCTTCAGCCTCTCTGTACAAGGGTTTGTCAGGACAACCTGATATGAGGATACTTCACCCTACAAATAAACCCTGACCAAATATTCAAAATAACATAATATTCGAAGCCCAAATAAGATCCTCTCGACACAGCTATATACTGCTCATACTGGGGACGGTGCACCTTCTCCAGGTAATGTTACCTCAAGTAACAGCACTTGGCTGGATACTCCACCAGACCAGATGAATTCTTGTCCTGGAATCCGGTAAAACCAAACGACCACAATATATACTGGTCAATTGGGGAGAGGAAAATTAATGTTCTTAACTTCTTTAGTAACTCAACACTTGAGAAATAAAGGAGAACTTTAATGGAATATTCGAATATCTATGCATCGCATATAGAGATCAAGTTTCCATTAAAAAATGTGTGTGTATGTGTGTGTATGTGTGTGTATGTGTGTGTGTGTGTGTGTGTGTGTCTACGTATCGGTTTTATTAATCTCCTAGCATGAACAACGACATATTTGTAATCAGTAATCACAATGTTAAAGTTTGTTTTAAACAGAATTTTCATATATTTTGATGGTGACACTGTGTAATAAAAATGAAACAACGCCCCCCCCCCTTGAAAATTCAAGAATTTCAGATTTGCATACAATTTAAATCATCAGTATTGAAGACAAATTAAGAAATATTCCCAAAACTTAAATGTAAATGGATGTGATTTTTTTAAAATGCCTCCCATTTACATGAACTTTTAACTATAGATATTAGAAAACAATTTAGCAAGATTCTTCAAATTTCAATTTCTCCGACGAATTCTGAGGGGATAAGGACATTTCAGACCCAAATTGATCATACACCCCCCCCCCCCCCCCCCCGCCACATACACATACAATTTTTGTAAAATTCAAATATTTCCGATTTTTATAAAAATTGAACTATGGCTAATCGACTACAATTAATAATTGTTCCCCAAAGTTTCAGTTTTTTTTTTCAAACTATTTCAAAAAGTTGCCAGGGTGCAAAAAGGGGACATCATTTGGAAATTGAAATATTTTCGATTTGCATACACCGTATATATTAGACAACTTAACAAGATTTCCCAAATTTCAATTTCTTTGGAAAATTTTTGGATACACTAGGTAATCGCTTAAGTCACAAATTTTAACACACCCAACGAAATATATTAAGAAATATTCCTAAAATGTAATTTTCAATGATCAAAGTATTTTCTGGAAGGAATTAAATGTAATTGTATTTTATTGTTCTTAACGACATTCTGCAACAATCCACCAAAAGAACTGGCGAACCAGAATCAAATATTACTATAGTAAGTGGAATCTAGATGCTTATATAAAATATTTTTCAGTGGTCGAGAGTGCTTTATTCTCTTTAGGAATAGCTATAAATTATCGCTAATGATCACCAGCGATCTTAACTACGAAGGTGTGGGTCATATTTACTAATCCACGGACCGACTGTTTTGTTGTAGCACAGCTCTTCAAGCTGAAACAGAGAGTGAGTGGAAGAGATGTTTCGTTGTATAAGAAAGACAGGGAACACATTATTCTTTTTAGTAGCTTTTCATATTATCACACGTGTACTGTTTTTTCTTACCGGTGGTACGAAAACACAATCTTTTTTTTTTCATTCAGATTTTTTTTGCCCCATAAATCTGCGTTATTTTGAATTGTTTTATGCCAAAAATTGTTTTAATCCAACATAAATATTTGCTTTGAAACTATCTAAAATGGCGTCAAATCAAAGAGAGGCATGCGAGGTTTCAGCGGAAATCTGTCATCAGATGTTTGATAGCAAAAAAGTTCAAATCATGTGAATTATCAAGCTGAAATGATGAATTGCCTGGGGTGAGATGTTTTAGCCAAACTAACGTTTACAAATGGAATACAATACGGTCAAGTGTTAAATAATTAATGATAATAAAGGGGATATTGGTTAGACAAACTAGGAATGATTGGCAGAGGAGATAAGTGTAGTATCTGTACTGATACTACACTTCATATTTTCTGTCTTCGTGAAGTAGAAATCCTTCTAGAGTTATGCAATTTTCATTTGTATTCCAATACAGGGCATACCTTTTGAAGGAGCTGAATTTCCCCCACATTAATAACTGACCTTGTGTCTAACTCTGCACCTGTGAAAGGACAAGTAAATAAATAAAGCTTAACGGTCAGAAGGTGTTAGAGTTAGAGTTAGGGTTAGGGTTAGGATTAGCGAATAAACGAAAGTTGACAATCGGAAGTCATTTCCTTACAAGAGTATTGTGGTTTTGAGGAAAGTAGGCGAAGAAATCGGGCCTCACTCCGTGAGCGAACAATGTGATAGCCTAAGCATACGGTCTCTCTCTCTCTATCTCTCTCTATTTCTCTCTCTCTCTCTCTCTCTCTCTCTCTCTCTCTCTCTCTCTCTCTCTCTCTCTCTTGCTTAACCCAGTGAATAACTTTATATATATCGTATTGCTGTAATTGTCTTATTAATGTGTTCCTCATGCTAATAAATATTTCATAAAAAAGAAGTCCGGTGTGCTCGAAGGCGGAAACAAAACGACACGTGGGTCACAGTTGCAAGGCTACAGCCTACATAATGAGTTATATGCACACTAGGAGACTATCCATCATGTAACACAAGTAGGCTTACAATGACGAACACACCTGAAATAGTGGATTCAGTTAATGCAACCGTTCCCGTTGACCTAAGAGTGCAAATCACGTGACTTGCACATTACAATGTGCGAAAATTTCTGTGAAAATAGGTAATTATTTGGATACAGCGTTGTACACAATCATTTCTTTCTCTAATGTCATTTGTTAGAATGCGATGATGAAATGAAGAGTCCGTGAGAAAATGGTTAAAACTCACTGATCGGAACATGTATATGCTAAAAGCTTGGTTTGCGATAGAAAAAATACGTTTGAGAGAATGAAGGTTGAAAAGAATGGAGGCTAAAAAGAATGGAGGTTAAAAGAATGACGGTTAAAAAGGATGAAGGTAAAAAGGATGAAGGTTAAAAAGGATGAAGGTTAAAAAGAATGGAGGTTAAAAGGGATGAAGGTTAAAAAAGAATGAAGATTAAAAAAAATGGAGGTTAAAAAGGATGAAAGTAAAAAAAAAAGGTTAAAAAAAATAGAGTTTAAAAAGAATGGAGGTTAAAAAAAGGAGGTTAAAAAAGATGAAGGTTAAAAAGGATGAAGGTTATAAAGGATAAAGGTTGAAAAGAATGGAGGTTAAAAAGGATAATGGTTAAAAATGAATGAAGGTTAAAAAGGATGAAAGTTAAAAAGAATGGAGGTTAAAAAGGATGAAGGTTAAAAAGAATGGAGGTGAAAAAGGATTCAGTTTAAAAAGGGTGAAGGTTAAAAAGAATGGAGGTTAAAAAGAATGAAGTTTAAAAAGAATGGAGGTTAAAAATAATGGAGGTTAAAAAGGATGAAGGTTAAAAAGAATGAAGGTTAAAAAGAATGAAGGTTAAAAAGGATGAAGATTAAAAAGGATAGAGGTTAAAAAGGATGAAGGTTAAAAAGAATGAAGGTTTAAAAAAATGGTGGTTAAAAAGAATAACGGTTAAAAAGAATGGAGGTTTGAAAGAGGTAAGGTTAGAAAGGATGAAGGTTAAAAAGAATGGAGGTTAAAAAGAATGAGGTTAAAAAGAATCGAGGTTAAAAAGGATAAAGGTTAAAAAGGATGAATGGTTAAAAAGGATGAAGGTTAAAAAAAATGGAGGTTAAAAAGGATGAAAGTTAAAAAGAATGAAGATTAAAAAGAATGGAGGTTAAAAAGTATGAAGGTTAAAAAGAATGGAGGTTAAAAAGTCTGAAGGTTAAAAAGAATGGAGGTTAAAGACGATGATGGTTAAAAAGGATGAAGGTTAAAAAGAATGGTGGTGAAAAAGAATGGAGACTAAAAAGGATGAAGGTCAAAAAGAATGGTGGTTAAAAAGAATGGTGGTTAAAAAGAATAGAGGTTAAATAGGATGAAGGTTAAAAAGAATGGGGGTTAAAAAGGATGGAGGTTAAAAAGGATGAAGGTTAAAAAGGATGAAGGTTAAAAAGAATGGAGGTTAAAAAGGATGAAGGTTAAAAAGGATGAAGGTTAAAAAGAATGAATGTTGAAAAGGATTAAGGTTAAAAAGGATAAAGGTTAAAAAGAATGGAGGTTAAAAAGAATGAAGGTTAAAAAGAATAGAGGTTAAAAAGTATGGAGGTTAAAAAAGAAGGAAGGTTAAAAAGAATAGAAGTTAAAAAGGATGAAGGTTAAAAAGAATGGTGGTTAAAAAGAATGGAGGTTAAAAAGAATGAAGGTTAAAAGGATGAAGTTTAAAAAGGATGGAGGTTAAAAATGATGAAGGTTGAAAAGGATGAAGGTTAAAAAGGAGTAAGGTTTAAAACAATGGAGGTTAAAAAGAATGGAGGTTAAAAAGGATGGAGGTTACAAAGAATGAAGATTAAAAAGAATGGAGGTAAAAAAGGATGAAGGTTAAAAAGGATGAAGGTTAAAAAAGAGGTAAAGTTAAATAGAATGAAGGTTAAAAAAATGGAGGTTAAAAAAGAATGAAGCTAAAAAAAGAATACAGGTTAAAAAGGATAGAGGTTTAAAAGGATGAAAGTTAAAAAGGATTAAGTTTAAAAAGAATGGAGGTTAAAAAGGATGAAGGTTAAAAAAGATGAAGGTTAAAAAGGATGAAGGTTTAAAAGAATGAAAGTTAAAAAGGATGAAGGTTAAAAAGGATAAAGGTTAAAAAGAATGAAGGTTAAAAAAAGAGGTGGTTAAAAAGAATGGAGGTTAAAAAAGATGATGGTTAAAAAGGAGTAAGGTTATAAAGGATGAAGGTTAAAAAGAATGGAGATTAAAAAGAATCAAGGTTAAAAAGAATGGAGGTTAAAAAAATGCAGGTTTAAAAGAATGGAGGTTTAAAAGAATCAAGGTTAAAAATAATGGAGGTTAAAAGGATGAAGGTTAAAAAAAGATGGAGGTTAAAAAGGATGAAAGTTAAAAAGAATGAAGGTTAAAAAGAATGGGGGTTAAAAGGGATAAAGGTTAAAAAGAATGGAGGTTAAAAAGGATGACGGTTAAAAAGAATGAGGTTAAAAAGGATGAAGGTTAAAAAAGATGGATGTTAAAAAGAATGAAAGTTAAAAAAAATGAAGGTTAAAAAGAATGAGGGTTAAAAAGGATGAAGGCTTAAAAGAATGAAAGTTATAAAGAATGGAGGTTAAAAGGGATGAAGGTTAAAAAGGGTGAAGGTTAAAAAGGGTGAAGGTTAAAAAGTATGGAGGTTAAAAAATAAAGGTTAAAAAGGATAAATGTTAAAAAGAATAGAAGTTAAAAAAAATGACGGTTGAAAAAGATGAAGGTTAAAAAGGATGAAGGTTAAAAAGGATGAAGGTTAAAAAGGATGAAGGTTAAAAAGTCTGAAGGTTAAAAAGAATGGAGGTTAAACAGGATGAAGGTTAAAAAGAATGGAGGTTAAAAAGAATGGAGGTTAAAAAGAATGAAAGGTAAAAAGAATGACGGTTAAAAAGAATGGTGGTTAAAAAAATGGAGGCTAAAAAGGATGAAGGTGAAATAGGTGTAAGGTTAAAACGATGAAGGTTTAAAAGAAATGAAGTTAAAAAGAATGGAGGTTAAAAAGGATGTAGGTTAAAAAGGATGAAGGTTAAAAAGAATGGTGGTTAAAAAGAATAGAGGTTAAAAAGGATGAAGGTTAAAAAGAATGGATGTTAAAAAGGATGGAGGTTAAAAAAGATAAAGGGTAAAAAGAATGGAGGTTAAAAAGGATGAAGGTTAAAAAGGATGAAGGTTAAAAAGAATGAAGGTTAAAAAGAATGGAGGTTAAAAAGAATCAAGTTTAAAAAGAAAGGAGGTTGAAAATAATGGAGGTTAAAAAGGATGAAGGTTAAAAAGGATTTATGTTAAAAAGAATGAAGGTTAAAAAGAATAGAGGTTAAAAAGAATGAAGTTTAAAAAGAATGGAGGTTGAAAATAATGGAGGTTAAAAAGGATGAAGGTTAAAAAGAATGAAGGTTAAAAAAGATGTAGGTTTAAAAGGATGGTAGTTAAAAAGAATGGAGGTTAAAAAGGATGAAGGTTAAAAAAAATAATGGTTAAAAACAATGGAGGGTAAAAAGCATGAAGGTTTAAAAGGATGAAGGTTAAAAAGAATGGAGGTTGAAAAGGATGAAGGTTAAAACGGAGTAAAGTTAAAAAGAATTGAGGTTAAAAAATATGAAGGTTAAAAAAGATTAAGCTTAAAAAGGATGAAGGTTAAAAAGAATGGAGGTTAAACAGAATGGAGGTTAAAAAGGATGAAGGTTAAAAAGAATGAAGGTTAAAAAGAACGGAGGTTAAAAAGAATGATGGTTAAAAAGGATGAAGGTTAAAAAGAATGGAGGTTAAAAAGAATGGAGGTCAAAAAGGATGAAAGGTTAAAATGAATGACGGTTAAAAAAATGGTGGTTAAAAAGAATGGAGGCTAAAATGATGAGGGTTAAAAAGGAGTAAAGTTAAAAAGAATTGATGTTAAAAAATATGAAGGTTAAAAAAGATTAAGCTTAAAAAGGATGAAGGTTAAAAAGAATGGAGGTTAAACAGAATGGAGGTTAAAAAGGATGAAGGTTAAAAAAGAATGAAGGTTAAAAAGAATGGTGGTTAAAAAGAATAGAGGTTAAAAAGGATGAAGGTTATAAAAGAATGGAGGTAAAAAAGGATAGAGGTTAAAAAGGATTAAGGTTAAAAAAAAAGGAGGTTAAAAAGGATGAAGGTTAAAAAGGATTAATGTCAAAAGGAATGAAGGTTAAAAAAAATGGAGGTTAAAAAGAATGAAGTTTAAAAAGAATGGAGGTTGAAAATAATGGAAGTTAAAAATGGTGAAGGTTTAAAAGAATGAAGGTTAAAAAGGATGTGGGTAGAAAAGAATGGTAGTTAAAAAGAATGGAGGTTAAAAAGAATGAAGGTTAAAAAAATAAAGGTTGAAAAGGATGGAGGGTAAAAAGCATGAAGGTTAAAAAGGATGAAGGTTAAAAAGAATGGAGGTTGAAAAGGATGAAAGTAAAAAGAATGAAGGTTAAAAATAATGGAGGTTAAAAAGAATGGATGTTAAAAAGGATGAAGGTTAAAAAGAATGAAGGTTAAAAAGGATTTAGGTTAAAAAGAATGGTAGTTAAAAAGAATGGAGGTTAAAAAGAATGAAGGTTAAAAAGAATGACGGTTAAAAAGAATGTAGGTTAAAAGAATGAAGGTAAAAAAGAATAGAGGTTAAAAAAATTGAGGTTTAAAAGGACGAAGGTTAAAAAGGATGAAGGTTAAAAAGAATGGAGGTTAAAAAGGATGAAGGTTAAAAAGAAGGAATGTCAAAAAGGATAAAGGTTAAAAAGAATGGAGGTTAAAAATGATGAAGGTTAGAAAGGATGAAGGTTAAAAAGAATGAAGGTTAAAAAGGATGGTGGTTAAAAAGAATGGAGGTTAAAAAAGATGAAGGTTAAAAAGAAGTAAGGCTAGAAAGGATGAAGGTTAAAAAGAATGGTGGTTAAAAAGAATGAAGGTTAAAAAGCATGGAGGTTAAAAAGAATGGAAGTTTAAAAGAATAAAGGTTTAAAAGAATGAAGGTTAAAAAGAATGGAGGTGAAAAAGAATGAAGGTTAAAAATGATGATGGTTAAAAAGGAGTACGGTTAAAAAGATTGAAGGTTAAAAAGAATGGAGGTTAAAAAGGATGAAGGTTAAAAAGAATGGAGGTTAAAAAGGATGAAGGTTAAAAAGAATGAAGGTTAAAAAGAATGGAGGTTAAAAAGGATGAAGGTTAAAAAGGATGAAGGTTAAATAGAATCGAGGTTAAAAAGAATGGAGGTTAAAAAAGAATGAAGGTTAAAAAGAATGAAGGTTAAAAAGAATGGTGGTTAAAAAGAATGGAGGCTAAAAACGATGAAGGTTAAAAAGGAGTAAGGTTAAAACGATGAAGGTTTAAAAGAAATGAGGTTAAAAAGAATGGAGGTTAAAAAGGATGATGGTTAAAAAGGATGAAGGTTAAAAAGAATGGTGGTTAAAAAGAATAGAGGTTAAAAAAGAATGAAGGTTAAAAAAAATGGAGGTTAAAAAGGATAGAGGTTAAAAAGGATGAAGGTTAAAAAGGATGAAGGTTAAAAAGAATGGAGGTTAAAAAGGATGAAATTTTAAAAGAATGGAGGTTAAAAAGGATGAAGGTTAAAAAGGATTAACGTTAAAAAGAATGAAGGTTAAAAAGGATGTAGGTTAAAAAGCATGAAGGTTAAAAAGGATGAAGGTTAAAAAGAATGGAGGTTTAAAAGGATGAAGGTTAAAAAGGGGTAAGGTTAAAAAGAATTGAGGTTAAAAAGGATGAAGGTTAAAAAAGATTAAGCTTAAAACGGATGAAGGTTAAAAAGAATGGAGGTTAAAAAGGATGAAGGTTAAAAAGAATGAAGGTTAAAAAGAATGGAGGTTAAAAAGAATGATGGTTAAAAAGGATGAACGTTAAAAAGGAGTAAGGTTAAAAAGAATGAAGGTTAAAAAAGATTAAGCTTAAAACGGATGAAGGTTAAAAAGAATGGAGGTTAAAAAGGATGAAGGTAAAAAAGAATAGAGGTTAAAAAGAATGGAAGTTGAAAAGGATGAAGGTTAAAAAGAATGAAGGTTAAAAAGAATGGAGGTTAAAAAGAATGAAGGTTAAAAAGGATGAAGGTTAAAAAGAATGGAGGTTTAAAAGAATGAAGGTTAAAAAGAATGGAGGTTAAAAAGAATTGAAATTTAAATGTTTCCTGTTTGAAATGAGAGTTATTACCTCCGAAAAGGAGATGATATTTTCAGTCGTGTGTGTTGATTTGCTAATATATTTGCTAGTGCACAGCCTAGCGTCCATATCGCTTGACAAATCGTCACCAAACTTGGTCAAAATGTCAGTTATGGTCTAACTTTTTACTGATTTAATTTTGGGATAAATAAGTAATAGGCAAGGTTATGGAAAAGGTGAAAGTCACACTTTTGGCGATCACTTCGGTTTTGTCAATCGTAGAAACTCGCTACTTGGCCCGTATTGTAACCACTGAAGGCACTCATCTTATATGACCTTGAATTTTGACATTGACTTTAAAAAGTTCGGCCACAGTCTTGATTCTGACGGAATTTCAACTTTCGATTTTTCATAATTTGATGTATAGATCTGATGTTTTTTGATAACAATAATCACCATGCATAATTCTAACCTAATCAGATAATTACTTTTTTGAGTTAGCAATGTTTCCAAGCCATAATTAGATAATATGTCGTACAATATGGAGAAGTAGGACCCAGGTAAAGATTGGCCGATCTTTATGTTGTTAAGCGGAAGCATTCAGTCTCACGACTGACTTATGTTATTGATTTATTGCTGTATTCACTTTATTATCGAATGACTATTGTTTAACGAAAATATCAAATGGATATGAAATATCGTCCCTCTTTTTTGAAACATTGGGAATTTGTAATTATTTTGACTTTAGAAACCAAACAAGATTATGTGTTTTTTTTTCCTTAAAATAAAATATTTATTTTAAGTTTCTTAATTTTCGGCGTAGACGCCATAATCATAAAATGTTCTTTTATTTCTCTTTTTCTTTCTACTTGTCGAAGAAAAAGAGAAGAAAGAATATTTTATGATTATGGCGTCTACGCCGAAAATTAAGGAACTTAAAATAAATATTTTATTTATTTTAAGAAGAAAAATCACATCGTTTCAAAAATAATTCAAAATAATTGCAAATTCACGATGTTTAAAAAAAAAGAGGGACTATATTTCAATGTCTAATAGCACGGCCAACGTGCAACCTCACAGACGGACTTTTTTTTATCTCGGGCAGATACTTTCACTGAAGAAGAAAAAAGGCCTTGGACAAGTAGAAAGAAAAAGAGAAAATAAAACATTCTATGATTATGTCGTCCACGCCGAAAATTAAGGAACTTAAAATAAATATTTTATTTATTTTTTTTAAAAAAACCCACATCGTTTTTTTGGTTTCTAAATTCAAAATGATCAAATGTTTCAATATTTTTTATTTCGATTTTTTCCAGCGAATTACAACAGATCATATATGAATATTGATGTATATAACCCGTATGTAGCTATTCATATAGCTATCTATTTAGCTATCTATTTAGCTATTTATGTTGCTATCTATTTAGCTATTTATGTAGCTATCTATTTATTTATGTAGCTATCTATTTAGCTATTTGTTTAGCTATTTATTTAGTTATCTATTTAGCTATCTATTTAGCTCTTTATATAACTATTTATTTAGCTATCCATTTCACAATAACACGGATGGTTGCTGATATTGATACCTATGTTATATGGTCGGCTAGATTGTTCTATTAGTCTTTTCGTTTTCCTATACCTTGTTGACGCCTACCTCGCTGTCTGCCTATTACCCTTGGCGGCCATGTTGTTCTAGCTTCGTCTATTTTCGTTTGACGTTGTCGTACCGTGCCAGTTGCTCATCTAGTTGTAACGACGTCGGAACGAACACTAAAATAACTCATTCGTAGATTGTTTTTCCTTTTTAAAGACAGAAATAAATAACCAATATCACAGCCCCTTTGGTTTGAATCAGTTCATTGAGGTGTAAAGGTGACACTTGTTGTCATGGAAGAGAGATTTTTATGCCTATGTTAACCCATATTTTGTTCAGGCTCGCTTCTGTCTAATAGCTCATCGCTTTATTAAAATGTCATTTCCTCTGTGTGACGTCACTCTTCACTTCAGTTCTCACTCTTTAATCACCCTTAACAACTTAACTTCACCAGGCAGCTATTTGTATTTGAGCCCTGTCAGTTATTCTGTACTAAAAAGATCACCTAGTAATCAAAAACTAGCTAACTCAGCCACTTGTACATAGCACGCTTGTTATTGTTGATATTAATATTAATATTGCTAAGATTGATATGTATTATTATTGCTGATATTGAAATGATATATACTTAATTAGTTCACTTGCTATACTAGTAACTTAAATCGTATACTACTAACTTAATTAGTATACTAGTAACATGATTGTAATACTAATTAATTAGAGACCATACTAGTACATTAATTAATTTACTAGTCACTTAATCGCTATAGTAGTTACTTAATGTATTTACTAGTAACTTAATTAGTATAATAACGTGGTGTCTATACTAGTAAATTAATGGGGTATACTAGTAATTTAATTATTATCTTTGTAACATCATTTATATAGCAGTAACTAATAATAATTATGTATACTAGTCTCTTAATCAGTATACTAGTAACGTAATTAATATACTAATGACTTAGAGAATGCATTATTACATAAATATACTAGTAACTTAATTGCTATACTTGTAACTAGGGGTTACTACTAACTTAATTGATATACTGGTAACTGTTTGAGTATTGTAGTAACGAGGGATATACTAGTAACGTAATTAGTATATTTCTAACATAACTGCTATACTAGTAACTCTTTTTTTTAATCACTCTAAGCAAGGTATGAAGCCACTTGATGTAAGGAGCTAACAAGAACGAAATATGACTATCGCAAAGACAGGAGATGCCTATTGGCCTTAATCTTGAAAAGACCAAGGCTATAGGTAGGAGGAAAACAGTCAGCAGGAAGAGAGTTCCACAAGCCTGCGTTTCTTGGTAAGAAGCTACTGGAATAGGAAGCTGTATTACAGTAGAAGTATCAAAACAGCGAATTGATTGCTATACGAGTATTTATTTACCTCCTCTCCAGGAGTTAGGCACAAGGCCAGTTTTATCTTACTCCCACAAGTAAGATGTGACCCAAGGTCGGGTCGGGAAAGTGGGGTTTAAAAATTGCCTGGGCAGCCTCGTCGGCATTCCTCGGTAGGGGCGCCTCAGGCAGTAAGCAATAAACTCACTCCTCCCACAAGAGGGGAGGCGAAGCCTGGGAGGGTGGACCTCCTAGAACTGCACAGGACAGACCCATAGACCGGCGTAAATCAAGCCCCGAAGGCCGACAATACCAGTCTATGGGGGTGCAGTATCCATCGGAACAGATACTACACTTTGATCTTAGCCAAAAGGATTGCTATACGAGTAACGTAAATATTATGCTAGTAACTTAATTGTTATGCTGGTAACATAAGTGCAATACTAGCAAATTGAAGGATATACTCGTGCATCAATGGCTTACTTTGTTTTGCTGTGTTTGCAAACGCACTTTTACAGTGAAACGGACACACAGATACAAACAGTCGTGCAGTTCGTTACCCTTCTTTCTTTGTATTTCTAAGTAACGGGCGCATGCTAAGAATAAAGATTGCTTTAACATTGATGGCGTCATTCACTACCAGCTGAACTACCTGTCTTTGTCGGGGTTCTCAACTTTTTTTACAGCCAAGATTAGAAGTATACAACATCTATTAAATATTTTTCATCCAGTTTTTAGTTTGAAAAATTATTCAGTTTTATTATTATGATCGATATCGAAATTATAGGAAATGACTGAAACGCTATAGCAAAATAAACTATTTTCTAGCGTGAGATTCGAACCCACGATGGCATAAAATGTGGTCTTTTAAACCTACTTAAATGAGTTCGGCGTAGGAATACAAAATTCAAAATCTTTTTAACCTCTCCGCATTTCTCTAAAATAGTTATATTGTCTAAAATAAATAAATAAACATAAATATAAAACATATTAGTGAATATTTATCAAATATTGTTTATCCATTTTTACTTAAAAAAATAGGTATGTTTTCCCTTAAATGTAAACAATGCGTCAAATATATACGATGATTTGACTTGAAAAGCATAAACGATTATTATAAGTATAAGTGTTTTTATTATTATAAGTGTTTTTATTATTATAAGTATAGGTGTTTTATTATTATAAGTGTTTTTATTATTATAAGTGTTTTTATTATTATAAGTATAGGTATTTTTATTATTATAAGTGTTTTTATTATTATAAGTGTTTTTATTATTATAAGTGTTTTTATTATTATAAGTATAGGTGTTTTTATTATTATAAGTATAAGTGTTTTTATTATTATAAGTATAGGTGTTTTTATTATTATAAGTATAGGTGTTTTTATTATTATAAATATAAGTGTTTTTATTATTATAAGTATAGGTATTTTTATTATTATAAGTGTTTTTATTATTATAAGTATAGGTGTTTTTATTATTATAAGTATAGGTGTTTTTATTATTATAAGTATAGGTGTTTTTATTATTATAAGTATAGGTGTTTTTATTATTATAAATATAAGTGTTTTTATTATTATAAGTATAGGTGTTTTTATTATTATAAGTATAGGTGTTTTTATTATTATAAGTATAGGTGTTTTTATTATTATAAGTATAGGTGTTTCGGTCGGCTAATAATAGAAATGGAAAGGGACGCTAAAATTGCCGGAACATTTGTTTCTAATGTTATTTCTACGTACTTTTAATTTGTTTCTAATGTTATTTCTACGTACTTTTAATTTGTTTCTAATGTTATTTCTACGTACTTTTAATTTGTTTCTAATGTTATTTCTACGTACTTTTAATTTGTTTCTAATGTTATTTCTACGTACTTTTAATTTGTTTCTAATGTTATTTCTACGTACTTTTAATTTGTTTCTAATGTTATTTCTACGTACTTTTAATTTGTTTCTAATGTTATTTCTACGTACTTTTAATTTGTTTCTAATGTTATTTCTACGTACTTTTAATTTGTTTCTAATGTTATTTCTACGTACTTTTAATTTGTTTCTAATGTTATTTCTACGTACTTTTAATTTGTTTCTAATGTTATTTCTACGTACTTTTAATTTGTTTCTAATGTTATTTCTACGTACTTTTAATTTGTTTCTAATGTTATTTCTACGTACTTTTAATTTGTTTCTAATGTTATTTCTACGTACTTTTAATTTGTTTCTAATGTTATTTCTACGTACTTTTAATTTGTTTCTAATGTTATTTCTACGTACTTTTAATTTGTTTCTAATGTTATTTCTACGTACTTTTAATTTGTTTCTAATGTTATTTCTACGTACTTTTAATTTGTTTCTAATGTTATTTCTACGTACTTTTAATTTGTTTCTAATGTTATTTCTACGTACTTTTAATTTGTTTCTAATGTTATTTCTACGTACTTTTAATTTGTTTCTAATGTTATTTCTACGTACTTTTAATTTGTTTCTAATGTTATTTCTACGTACTTTTAATTTGTTTCTAATGTTATTTCTACGTACTTTTAATTTGTTTCTAATGTTATTTCTACGTACTTTTAATTTGTTTCTAATGTTATTTCTACGTACTTTTAATTTGTTTCTAATGTTATTTCTACGTACTTTTAATTTGTTTCTAATGTTATTTCTACGTACTTTTAATTTGTTTCTAATGTTATTTCTACGTACTTTTAATTTGTTTCTAATGTTATTTCTACGTACTTTTAATTTGTTTCTAATATTATTTCTACGTACTTTTAATTTGTTTGTAATGTTATTTCTACGTACTTTTAATTTTGAATAAGTTTTGAAAAAGGTTGAAGAACTTTTGACATCGATATCACATCGGATCAAAGGCGTTGATTCCAAATTTGCCGTTAGTTTGACTCTTAGATCAACCTTTTAACTGTGATGCAGCTACACACATATATACATAATCACATACAGACAACTGTGCTTTACATGCAGAGAGATACTGCATTAAATCGTGTTACTTACTTATTTTAACGAATTTAATTTCAGTGTAAAATACTCATCAATTATGAGTTCAGAATTTACAAAAGTTTCATTTTAAAGATTTTCTTATTTTTGCTACCAATAACCATCGGTTGTTCACTGACATCATCGGAAAAAAAATCTCCAATTGCTGTTATGCGGCCGTTTACGCACTAATATTATTGGAAAAGCTATTTTATTTACCTCCTCTCCACGAAGTTAGACCCAAGGTCAAAGTATTTTTATTTATCCCCTCTTCAGAAAGCTAGACACACGGTTAAGTTTGGAAAGCCAGCGCACTAGGATCTTGCCGACAAAAAATGCATGAGCAGCCCCGGCGGCATTCCCCAGTAGGGGCGCCTCAGGCGATTAGCAATAAACTAACCCCTTCTGTGAGGGTGGACCTCCTGAGACTGAACCAAACCATACCTCAGCCCGACCGCAACAAAGTCATTATCAGACTGACTGTTGAGGACATATCTCTGACTGGTAAGAACACACCTACTCAGCCTTGTGCCAGGTAAGTCTTTTGGGATAGATATGAACACCAATGTCCGCCTCTTCTATGCGTAAAATAACAACTCGTGTGCAATTAATCGTGTACAATAAAGTGTTCTGACGTTTAACGTCGGAACAATAATCCAAAAATGGTTGCTTTGCCGTAAAACAAACTGTGCCTTAAAACATTAAAAGAGCAACATAATAATTGTCCATCTTTTACATCCTTGACAGCATTATCTACTACCTTCAGGTTAAATCTTTAAGTACATCAGATCTAGAATAAACCAGCTTAACATATTTATATATAGACTACTCTAATCCCCCTAGCGGTGAAAACCGGAAGTACGTGAAATTAGCGGGGGCCTTCTACTCCAGAAACAGTACCACTTTACTCGTAAGCAAATGCTAACAAGCAGATTTTTTTCAAAGTTGCGTGGAATAACATAAAACGTTATCAAGTTTCCAATTCGTGCTTTAAAAAATGCCGTCCAACAATACGTCACATATATTTAAATTACAACTATTACTAAACTAGTTGTTGTCTCTCAAATTTTCAAACAGTTTTAATGCTATTAGATATTTATTTACTCCTTCGCTAGGAGTTAGGCACAAGGCCAGTTTTATCTTACTCCCACAAGTAAGATATGACCACAGCTTGGGTCGAGTAAGTGGGGTTAAAAGCCAGCGCTCGAGAGGTGAGCACTCTGGCCATTTAAAAATTGCCTGGGCAGCCCCGTCGGCATTCCCAGGTAGGGGCGCCTCAGACAGTAAGCAATAAACTTACTCCTCCCCAAAGAGGGGAGGCAAAGCCTGGGAGGGTGGACCTCCTAGAACTGCACAGGACAGGCGTGCAGTATCCATCGGAACAGATACTACACTTTGATCTTAGCCAAAAGGCCGTTATTTAACACCTACCCACAATAGGAGTATGTGACACAAGGTCGGAAAGTGGGATTTGAAAAGCCAGCGCCCGAGAAGGTGAGCGCTCTGGCCATTAAAAATTGCCTGGGCAGCCCCGTCGGCATTCCCCGGTAGGGGCGCCTCAGACAGTAAGCAATTAACTTACTCCTCCCCAAAGAGGGGAGGTAAAGCCTGGGAGGGTGGACCTCCTAGAACTGCACAGGACAGATCAGACCCATAGACCGGCGGAAATCAAGGCCCGAAGGCCAAGACAATACCGATCTATGAAGTGCAGTATCCATCGGAACAGATACTACACTTTGATCTTAGCCAAAAGGCCGAGTTTATTTACTCCTCTCCAGGAGTTAGGCACAAGGCCAGTTTTATCCTACTCCCACAAGTAAGATGTGACCCAAGGTCGGGTCGGAAAGTGGGGGTTGAAAAGCCAGCGCCCGAGAGGTGAGCACTCTGACCATCAAAAATTGCCTGGGCAGCCCCGTCGGCATTCCCCGGTAGGGGCGCCTCAAGCAGTAAGCAATTAACTTACTCCTCCCCAAAGAGGGGAGGCAAAGCCTGGGAGGGTGGACCTCCTAGAACTGCACAGGACAATCCCATAGACCGGCGTAAATCAAGCCCCGAAGGCCAAGACAATACCAGTCTATGGGGTGCAGTATCCATCGGAACAGATACTACACTTTGATCTTAGCCAAAAGGCCGAGATTTATTTACTCCTCTCCAGGAGTTAGGCACAAGGCCAGTTTTTATCTTACTCCCACAAGTAAGATGTGACCCAAGATCGGGTCGAGAAAGTGGGGTTTGAAAAGCCAGCGCTCGAGAGGTGAGCACTCTGGCCATTTAAAAATTGCCTGGGCAGCCCCGTCGGCATTCCCCGGTAGGGGCGCCTCAGACAGTAAGCGATAAACTTACTCCTACCCAAAGAGGGGAGGCGAAGCCTGGGAGGGTAGACCTCCTAGAACTGCACAGGACAGGCGTGCAGTATCCATCGGAACAGATACTACACTTTGATCTTAGCCAAAAGGCCGAGATTAGATATGCTTGGTAATATATTCAAAATTGATTACAATGTAACGACTGTATTGAAGTAGTATTTTCAAGATGACGTCCAAGACGACAAACAGTGAAATCACGCACAAAAATACTTATGAATAGTATTATTTACTCCTCTCCAGGAGTTAGGCACAAGGTCAGTTTTATCCTACTCCCACAAGTAAGATGTGACCCAAGGTCGGGTCGGAAAGTGGGCGTTGAAAAGCCAGCGCCCGAGAGGTGAGCACCCTGACCATCAAAAATTGCCTGGGCAGCCCCGTCGGCATTCCCCGGTAGGGGCGCCTCAAGCAGTAAGCAATTAACTTACTCCTCCCCAAAGAGAGGAAGCAAAGCCTGGGAGGGTGGACCTCCTAGAACTGCACAGGACAATCCCATAGACCGGCGTAAATCAAGCCCCGAAGGCCAAGACAATACCAGTCTATAGGGTGCAGTCTCCATCGGAACAGATACTACACTTTGATCTCGACCAAAAGGAGTTTGTGGTATTAAGTGTGATTAATATCATACCAGTGTCTGACCATAGGAAAGATTTTGTTTTTGAAATGGCAGCCACTATATATTTTTCAACTTCTTTATGGGGTAGTTTTTATGCTTAAAAAAAGTAAACTATTGTAATAGCGACCCGATTAATAGGGGCAACATAGATAGGGGTGCAGCAAGATGTCTGTTAAAATTGCATTAGTTATTTCAATGCTATGGGTGTTATATTGAAATAGCCGAAGGTAGAAATTTGGTTTGGATCTTTTGTAGAACACCTACGCCATAAAAATATCACCCCTCCCAAATAGACAAAACTCGGGCTGTAGTAAAAAGTAAAAAGGTTTATTAAATACTCAAGAGGATGAAATCCATTCATGTCATGAATGTTTGAAAAAATAAAGATCGTTTCGGTTATATGTTTACTTCCACGTATACTCACACAGATAGCTGTCAACCATTCCGCGATGCGTTCCGTAGTGGCGTTTATTCTGCATTTTGTACAGCTTAACCCTAACCCTAACCCGAAATATGTTGAGACAGGACTTACAAAAGTAGGTCAAGAGCGTGTGATCGCACGGCGCATGGCTTGCTGGCCACTTTTCTTCCTTTTTCATTTTTTTTTTTTTAATTATCTTTCTATTAGTGGCGGGTTCTTCTATAAAAAGTCCCTTGATTGTTTTTATATAAATGCTATTAGACATAACATAATGGAAAGATTCTGAATTAGAATTTAGTTACAAATAAATTCTGGTGACCCTGGACAAGTCGGGCATCGCTTATTTCACAAATTTCCGACTCTCGCATGATTAAAATGAAAAGAAAAACTTAAATCAAATTGCCCTAAATTCAACGGACGTTTCGCATTTACAACATTTCTTGTTTGAAAAGTATTTGATAACACGTGATCTTATTTGAAAAGTGTTGCTGTTGTTGTTGTTGTTGTTGTGGCTGTTGCTGTTTTCTTCGACTTCAAAATGTCGGAGTCGTGTAAGTATAAGCCAAAAGGACAAAAAGAGTTCACCTTCAACCACTCCTCTTACTACTGTACGAATTAAATAACAATAAATCAATTCAATGCTTTCTTTTATCTTGTGTTTTTTTTTGTTTTGTTTTGTTTTTTGCTTTTGTAAACGTTGTGTGACGTCAGAGAGTTTGTTGGTTTTTTACTGTTTTTTGTTGTTGTTTTTAGTGCTTTTTTTTGTTTTTACGATTTTTTTTTGTTTTTTGTTTTTTGTTTTTTATTTTTTTTGTCAAAATATAAAAGAGCCGACACTATTTTCAAGCCTGGGAACAGGTAAACTGAGGAAGGTAATAATAAATAGGCGAGAGGATGGGAAGGAAACGAAGGGTGCGTGAGAGACGGGAGGGGGAGTGGTGGTGGGAGGAGGAAATAGAAAGGAAGTGGGTAAAAAGAAGAAGAATAAGAAAGGAGTGTTGAGTGAATAAAAGAAAGAAAGAAAGAAAAGAAAAGAAGGAAAAAGAAAATAAATTGAATAAAAGGGAGGGAATGAGTTAGGAAAGTAAGAAAATAATAGAGAACGGAATGGGAAAGAAAGAAGAAAGATAGCGAGAGAGGTGGGAATTGAGGGGTAACGGGCGGATGAAAAGACGAAGGACTAGAAATACGAAAAGGGTGGAAGGGGGGAAGAAAAGAATTGAAATGGGTGGGAGGGGGGATAATGGAAGGAAAGGGGGGTAAGAAAGAGAAAATAAGAAAAGAAGGAAAGTGAAGAGAAGCAAAAGGGAGAGATAGAAGAAAATAAAGAAGAGAAAGAAGAGAAAAGAAGAGAAAAGGGGAGATTGCGGAAGAAATCAGGAAAATAACGAAGGAATTAAGAAGGACGGATAAATGGAAAAGAAGAAAAGGGGAAAACAAAACTAGGCAACATCAAATTCAAATTTTGTTTGAAAACCATAAATTAAGCTGACAACAATCTGTTGCAGCCAATAAACATTCGCAGGTGAAATCATATTGTCCAATAGGGAAACACTTTATGTTTTAAAAACTACCGCCTTTTATTTTCTGTTAAATCAAAACATTTCGGTCTTCGACAAACTCTGCACACTTGGGTTTTTTATATATATATATATCAAAGAGACAAGCAAGGTGATCGCTTACCCCACTAAACATTTGGACTTTTTTTTACCAAGTTTAAAAGTTGCCGAAGAAAGAAAAATGGTTGTTTTCTTTAATTAATATTCACTGTCTTCACGTATATGTGTATATATACATATTCGATTATAGGGTTATTCGAAAAAGTAACTCAGCCCTGAGTTATACGTTTAGTTTTTGTAAGTATGGATGTCCGAAAAGACAATAATATCGGTTATAATGACGCTCTGCGTGCGTAGCGCTTAATTACTGCGAGATTACGCCCATGTAACGTCAATTTCATGTATTATGAAATTTAAAGAAAGAAATTATTTGTAAACACAGAAAAAATTCATAAACTTTGGACAAAAACAAATTATTTAAAAATCCCATGAAATTAATTTTATTAACTTATTTTTTTAGTATTAAAATCATATTTTTGGACACATACACATATTCTTCAAAAAGTATGTCTGTAATGAAAAAATTCCATGACGTTAATTTTATTTAATTTTTAATATAAATCAAAAATAATTTTGTATGCATAAAAAGGTTTTGCAAGACTTTTAATTTATTGTATTTACTTTCATTCCATTATGTTAACTTTATGTAATTACTTTTTTAAAAACGTAATTGACCTAGATTTTAGATTTTTACCGAGATTATTGTTTTTCTGGCATCCATACTTATAAAAACTAAACATATTAATCAGGGTTGGGTTACTTTTATTTATAGAGTTTGAATGCACAAAACGAAAAATCAAATTTCTTAAAAGTGAGGAATTTTCCTTAATAAAGACGAATATTCGAAATCTAAACTTCGACTATATATCTATCTATCTATCAGATCGGGCTAGTTGCCCGGACCATATTGACCCAACGCCTCCATACTTCCCTGTTCACCATGGCTCTGTGAAGATCTTTGAGTTGAGAACCAGTATCTTCGGTCAACTGTTTTATTCATGTCTTATGGGGTCGACCAACTTTAACTGTTCCGTGTGTTGGCGTCCATAAAATCAGATCACTGTGAACCTCTTCTTTGCTTCTATAACAATGTCCAGCGAATCTCATTCTCCTTTCTTTTATTACTGATGATATTTTAGACAAGTTGCCATACAGCCGTTTATTAGATGGCTGCGTTTTCCAGTGCATGTTTAATAGAGCACGGATCATCCGTGTGTAGGTTCCATCTAGTTTTCTTTCCATTTTTTTTTTTTTTTGTTAGGGCCCAAGCTGGTGATCCATAAAGCAGTATGGATTCCACTACGGCTTTGAAAAGGTTTTTTTTATTTGTTCATACAGTGCTGATTTCCAAATAACTCTTAGCCGAGCACGTCTTTTTCGAAGTCATTTACCTGCTGTAGAAGTGTTCTGTTCGGTATTTCTATTGGACCTGTTTGATGATAGCAGATATATTCTGTTTTCGTTGCATTCGTATGCAGTCCAATCATAGCAGCTGACTCTTCCAAAAGATGGAGTAGCCTTTGGGCATTAGCATTGTTATCAGTTAACAGTGCAATATCATCGGCGTAATCGGCATCGGTGATCTTTTTTTGCTGACAGCATTATCTACTACATTAAGATTAAATCCTTAAGTCCATCAGATTTAGAATAAACCAGCTTAACATATTTAAATATAGACTACTTAAATATCTATACCATTACACATTCCAAATTATTTTGTTAAAGTATCTGATATTTGCCTTATATTCTTGCTTTATTTAACATTAGCTTTTACAGTCGAAGTTCAGATTTAAAATATTTGTCTTTGTTAAGTCGAATTCCTCAATTAAAAAAAAATGGATTTATCGCGTCTTGTATTCGACACTTCTTCATATATATAAGATTGCTTTAACCAATCAGCGGGCAGCTAAAAAGTCATCGATATTTAAACAATATGGCGGCTTGTAGGAAACTGCTACAGCTTCACAACTAAAACAACTAAAGAGATATGCAGTTTTATTCACCGGAAACACAGGAACAGAAAAAGGATAATACATTAGATTGAGTGTTGTAGACAAGACGAAATAAACGTTATCCTGGAGTTCGTCGGTACTTCTGCCGTCGGTCCGGTAGAGGCGGCGGGATCATATGTTGTCAGGCTCGAACTGAAGAGTTATGCTGATTACGTGATCTGGTTTTAGCGCCAAGATGATTCATCGCGCATGAATCTCGTTACACGCAGACGTGCTATACGCGCACGTGATGAAGAGGCGATGATTATGTGTAATCGCCAAGCCGAATCACAACTCACATAGATGAATACAAAATAATGCACTCATGTAACTGCTACACTTTCATAGCCGATTTTATTTTTAGCATTTCTGTTTATTTATTTTAATCATATTCGGATTATTTGGATAACCGTGTGAGAGACAAAGCAAGGGCTATTAAATTTCTTCAAGAAAATGGTACTACTCGATTTCAAAACATCCGTTACGGTCTTCCGATCCTAAACCTAACCCTAATCTAATATTAACTGGGAGCCACTAGGAATTAGGGTTAGTGGTAAAAGAATTTGCTAAAAGGCTAGAAAAACCTGGAAATTGGTAACCATTTAAAATTAAATTTATATAGGAAACTGATCCTCTACTCTAAATTCTAAAATTGTAAAATTCAATATCGCCTTAGAAAAATCTTATTTAGAGGGGTGAGCAGGGGGTAATCTACAAATGTACCAAAACATCTTTCTCGTTACGAGTTTATTACTACGGTGTTACGTTATTTTCCTTACCTTAAAAAATAAGGTAAGGAAAATAACGTAACACCGTAGTAATAGGATTTTAAAAAATGATAACAAATTAAACGAAACGAAATTGCTCCTGTAAAAAACGATAACAAATTAAACGAAACGAAATTGCTCCAGTAAAAAAAATGATAACAAATTAAACGAAACGAAATTGCTCCAGTAAAAAAAATGATAACAAATTAAACGAAACGAAATTGCTCCAGTAAAAAAATTATAACAAATTAAACGAAACGAAATTGCTCCAGTAAAAAAATGATAACAAATTAAACGAAACGAAATTGCTCCAGTAAAAAAAAATGATAACAAATTAAACGAAACGAAATTGCTCCAGTAAAAAAAAATGATAACAAATTAAACGAAACGAAATTGCTCCAGTAAAAAAAAATGATAACAAATTAAACGAAACGAAATTGCTCCAGTAAAAAAAAATGATAACAAATTAAACGAAACGAAATTGCTCCAGTAAAAAAAATGATAACAAATTAAACGAAACGAAATTGCTCCAGTAAAAAAAATTATAACAAATTAAACGAAACGAAATTGCTCCAGTAAAAAAAGTCCAAAAGTACCAAATCGATTTCATTTCTAACCTTGCTCCAATGAGAAGCGGGTAAATGTTGGTATTCATTCGATACAATTTATTGCACACAAGTTAATAGTTTACCCACAGCTGGGCGTACATGTCCACAATAGATCCGATTGGAAAGTAACTCGGCAAGGCCATTCCATAGTTACGTGAGGGGGTGGGGGTAGTTGCTTTTATTTTATTTATTTTATTTTTTGTATGACTTATTATTTTTTCTTTTCTCATTGTTTTCCTCGCCAGTAGCCGGGTCGCCTGCACTCTAGATACGCAGGACATCAGGTTATTCTTTCGATGATCTTGCGTCATCAAATGGAAATAGCGAAGAAGCGAAATCGTTGGCTTCGGCGAAAACCGTTGAACGTTGAAATAGGATTAGCTGTTTTCGTGGGAAGATATTCCATACCTAGTTGTCAGGTGTCCGTACGCGCACACACACAATCACGCAGGTACACAAGCACACGCGCATAAACGCACACACGCATACATGGACCCTCGTGAACGCATTGACATACACCCATACAAACATCCACGTATATGCACCAACTCGCATACTTAGATACACACATCGGTTCGCGAACATACACACGCATGTGTATTTTTAACACGAGTGCCAGCCCTAGAAGGTCTTTTTCCCAGGCAGTCCCTTCCCCCATTGCACAAAAGATATAATATTCATTACCTGTTTATTGGCGCGCGCTCATCTTTGAGGGAGCTGAAGCTATGTTTTAGAATATGACATAAATGTCGATAAGGGATATATATATATATATATATATATATATATATATATATATATATATATATATATATATATATATATATATATATATATATATATATATATAGGGCTTTACAGAGCCCTCCAAAAAGGAGCGCGCTCCAGGAGCACGCTCCTTTTTGCTGGAGCAAAGGAGAGGAGGGCTCATTTTATATTCAGCGGGAGTTGAGCGAGAGCAACTCCATTTGGGACTAAAGAGCGGTGGTTTTATCGCTCCGCGCTCCTCGCTCCAAAATTATTTGATTTTTTTTTTAAACATTAGTTTTTTATTCAGCAATATAAAGGAAAAGTAAAGAAAGTCTCAGAGTTTACTCTGAATTATTTTTTTTAATTATATCTCTGGTAAATGTATATGAGAGAGAAAGAGAGAGGAAGAGAGGGGAAGAGGGAGAGGAAGGGAGAGAGAGGGAGAAAGAACGAGAAAGTTACACATGGAAACAGGAACTGAACTTTTCCGGTGTTTTTCACATCTATGTGTTACATTTTTGATAGGACAGTGTTCTTAAGGCAAGAGACAATTTGGCGTCAAATGTCTTTAAACATTTGAAGTTCTCAGATTTTCACATCTATGTGTTAAATTTTTGATGGGACAGTTTTCTTAAGGCAGAAGACAGACAATTTGGCACCAAATGTCTTTAAATGCGCCAGTGAGTCTATAGATGACTTTGAAGTTATTTTCTTATAGATTTGATTTTTTTTATTTATGACAAGGATGTATATTGCTGATTGAATAAATAAGCCAATTTTTCTTTTAATTCGTGTTTTTAAATAAAGAATTTTAGGTTCAACTATACTATAGGGCGGTTGGATTGTCTCACCCATTTCGCTCGGTATTCACCCAAATGTTCGATAAAATCGATTTTTCGGGTGAAATGGTACATTTTGTCCTGACAAAAAATTCTAATTTATTTTTTATCATATATCAAATTGAACTTTTATGCCACATTTATACTCGCCATCTTTTCGGTGACATTTTGTTATTCTTAAATTCACGACTAGTATGTTTTAACCTTTTCATGTTTGCTTTTAAATTCGTTAAATTCCGTTTAAAACTTGCTTTTGTAAATAGAATGTTCAAAGTTTGTTTTTGTGTGTAATAAAATGTTAAAACAGTAAAAAATATCTTTAGTCCAAGGAAAAATATCTTTAGTCCAAGGAAAAACCAATAAAAACCAACATGGCCGCCAGCGATTTAAACCTCGAATTAAAGTTAGATTCTCAACACTTTAAAAAGTAAATGAGAATTTTATTTCAGGACCAAAAATATAATTAAGACCAACAATCAGTTTTATCCAAAATTTGGGCGAATACCAAGCGAAATGAGCGAAAGAAAACAGCTGTCCCTATTCTACAATTAAACCGATGCTTATTAAATTAAAGAAAATATCTTACATTTTAATTTTAAAAAGCAAATAATTAGACTTTCTGGCTAATTTGTTGTCTTTAGAACCGAAAGTAGCATAGATATCTTTCTTTATCTTAAAAAATCTATTATCGAATATTAAAATTGTAAACAGTTTGTTTTTGTTAGAGATTTCAAATATAGACGTTTTCACCTTTTTCATTCAAATTTTTAATTTTAATAAATGTTTTTACCCGACCTAGGAAAACTTACTCCAGTTAATTGTTCGGTGGAGGAAAATTTGACCCGATATTTTTTCAACTCCCAAGGTCTAGGCCAGATATTTTATATGAAATTTTAAGATATTAAATGGATCTCTGAATTGTTTATTGACAATTTATTGCTATTTTTGGCCAACTTATGAGAAATATTTTTTTTTTATTTAATCTTTAAAAAATAAACTTCATTTGGGTTTTTTTTCGCTCCAAATTGTACTATTGAAAAGAAAATGGATAAATCGATTTGTTTGAAAGTATTTGCGCGTTTCTCTGTTGTAAATAATAATATACATTATGCAATATAGTTACGTTCGTAAAACAAACAAACATTAAACAACCATACGACGATTAATGTTGCCCTGGCTGTCTCTCCTCTCCCATTCTATTCTATTCTTTAGTTAGGATATTATTTTCGATTATAGTTAACCTCATTCTAATCATTAGAAAGATGTATACGGTTTTCGTCATCATTTTAACATGATTATACTGCTTATATTATCATTATCATTATTGTTAAATGTTGTTACTGGACATGTTATCGCTGGCTCTGACTCTTCCTAGTGTATCAACAAATATGTTTACTATTTTAGATGCATGAACATTACATAAATCTTAATTACAATGTTATTTTTGAGTCACAATCTTAATAAATTATGTAAGTAGTAAATACCGTTAATATATTTTTTCAATTTTAGTTTTCTATAATTTCTTATCTATTACGACTAGTTTTAGGGTTAGGGTTTATTACTAAATCTATCATAACCAATTACTCTACAACTGATAATAAGTGAGTTGAACCATTAATAACCTTTTTAACATTGGATGATTATATATATGCAGTATTCTCAAAGGAGAGTGCATCTCTCTTCTAATGGCTTTTATGTTATAAGCAAAGATAAATGTTTTTCTTCTTATTATTTGTAGTGTGTTTCTCATTGCATTTTAGGTTACATCCATTTTCTCCACTTTAAGTCCAACTGTACATCACTAAATATTGTTTTATTTACCCGGTCTGTACTGATTTTATGTATCCAACCCCCTACCCCTCGTTATTCCGAATTTGCTGTGTAATTAGGGGTATAAAACTCTATAGTTGTCTGATAACTTTTAAATTGATTATCTAAACTCCGCGCTGATGGAAAGAACCGATATTTAAAAAGACATATCGTCTCAGAAACGATCGTACACAAACAGTTGTTATGTTGAATTATTGGAGTGCAAATAAATGATCATGTAATAAAGTTTATACACGATCTATGTTATATATATATATATATATATATATATATATATATATATATATATATATATATATATATATATATAGAGAGAGAGAGAGAGAGAGAGAGAGAGAGGGAGAGAGAGAGAGAGAAAACGAGAGAGGGGGGGGGCTAAAGGAAGGACTTTCTCTTAGACAATTCCTCCCCATTGCATAAAAGGGGGAGAGCCGATGTATTACCTGTCACCTGTTGATGGAATATTGTTATATTTTACCTAGGCCTCAGTGACGTTAAGGCGCTGCTACCACCGTTGCAAGATGTGTCCTATCAACATAGGAATTCTCCTGCCCCCCTCGTGGGGAGACAGGGGAATTACTTTGCACACGTACTTGAACGTATTCAAACTCAAACACAAACATACACGTATACACACATACACAGTATATGTGCACAATAACACATATACACATGCCTTTGCAGACACAACAACACATACGCAACACACGCATATATATGAGCACACACACTCACACATACACGCACAAAAACGCACATTCGCACACATAAAACGAATAAAACGCTAAACGCATCCATGAAATATAAACAGGGTAAAAGAACTAAACACACGTTCGGACAGACAGACAGACAGACAGACAGACACACACACACAAAATATATACTAAACTCAATTTCGTACGCATAGACGCAAATAAACACACTAAACGCACATGTATGTCCATACAAACATACACACCCACTAAGCGCACGCATACGAACATATAAAAACCCTAAACGCACACATAGAAGCAGATAAATAAAGCAACACAAGAAACAGGTTGTTGTTGATGCTGTTGTTGATGCTGTTGTTGATGCTGTTGTTGTTGTTGTTCATTTTAGTAGCTGACCTCGATTTAATGAAAATATATATCAGGCCCCCCTGGCGGTGGGGTGGATGGGATGGAAACCGGTTTTTGAAAAGGTAAATCATTTCTGACCTCGATTGGAAGTCAGACGAAAGAAATGTTAAAGTTGATGTTTATTGAGAAAGGACGTACACATGAGAATGTTACGTACTTCCCATACGCCCCTATGGGCGCCCGTGCGAACACATACTAGTCTTAATAGTACGAGGAAAGGTACTAAAAACTCAAATAGGTCATCGCATAGAGGTAGTGTTGCTCACCATCTATATGAGTAAAAGATGGAATGTGTCCCTCTGTCGGTCTCTCTCTCTCTCTCTCTCTCTCTCTCTCTCTCTCTTCCCTCTCCTCCTCCCTCTCTCTCTCTCTCTCTCTCTCTCTATCTATCTATCTCATATATATACATGTTTTTCCATGTATTTAAAAAGAGTGCTCTATTACTTGTGCAAGAGCATAGATATTTTTTATTCAATGGGCACCATACATTATTTTGATCACTCATCGGTACCTTCGGTTTCACGGAAACATTCGAAATGAACCAGCGGGATTAAAAATGCCAAAACCGGTAACATTTGGTATATTTAACCCTGCGGGTTGAGTTTCCGGTGGATGATCCCAATAATGTATAGTGTCATTTATATATATATATATATATATATATATATATATATATATATATATATATATATATATATATATATATATATTGTAATCCAGATAAGTGAACGTCCACAGTGTAAAAATCCAGTAAATATTTACTGTGTTTGTTTAAAAGTACTCAATAATAACTAGAGCTGTTTATTAGGTATGCAATACAAACATTATTTGATTATACATTTTCAGATATGCTTCGGTCAGTGCTATAAATAGCCAGACTTCTCTACAACGGTATGAAGTAGAACGAAACAATATTTCTTTGTGAAACTGAACACATGATCAACTCATAAAAAACAATTGCATGAAATACAATTTATTTTTAATATTTAAACGAAATTCAGTCAGACAGCGGGACCTCGTTTATCGAGTCAGCTTTGACATAATACACACACACGCGCAAACTTTGAACGCCATGGAGGCAAATACGTCGAATAGATAGAAATCCAAGGTGACTTCAGTGCGGGGTTGGAATCCTGCGACAGGTGGTATCTAGCCACACTGATAATTATTGGTTAAGATGAAACATATATTAATATTGACAAATATTTATTATAAACAAAGTATATATATATATATATATATATATATATATATATATATATATATATATATATATATATATGAGAAAAGAAGAATGAGAGTAATCCGACGTAATGAGAAATGAAAAAGGAAAAACCGAAAGATGTTTTTTTTTATGTATTCATCAACGTTTCGTCTTTATTTGTAAGACTTCCTCAGGATGATAACTTTAAGAAAAATGTCGTGCAAGTACATGAAAATATTGGGTTGACATGATGGGTTAATGAGAAGAAGTAGTAGCCACTACTGGGAGCACAGGACCGAGGTCCGGGCTGGAGAAGTTAGTGGCAGGGAATGAGATTAATGTGGATGGCTGTGAGTGAAAAAGTGGAGGGGTGGGAGTGAATTAAATTAATGTGGATTAATAAGCAAAATTATCCTGACCGAACAAAAACTGAACCTAGATCATGGCTAACCTCTCTTTCTCTTCGCTCTCAATTGTACTTACATACTAGTCCCCGCATACACACCCACGCACACCCCACCTACATTTTCATTCACCACGAATCCAAACACAATCCATATACCCTCACAAATACTTAGATATTTGAAAACCTGTTGCTCTCAATTTAATTTCAAACCATAAACACTGCCTGCACAAAACTACATTTCACCTATTTATCACCAAAATTAATATCACTTTTCTCACTCTGTTCATTTTTCTTTTTTCCTTCCTCATTGTCACATTCTCAGCACATTTCAACACTTTCCTTCTAACTTACTTATATTCACACATTCCTGACATAGCCAGCTGGTCAAATACTCCTACTCTCCAAAAATTTCAACCCTACCCACAACAAAATCTCCCCTCTCCTCCTCACCCATTTCACTCTTTTGACTACTTCTTTCACACTCTTAACTTTCAAATCACCTTCATTTCTACAAATCTTTTCTGAAACCATGACACTACCTACACCCAAAAAACACAGAGCCTCCCACCTCCCCTCCTCTTTCCCCAGCCCCTCAAAATCCATGCTACACCTCCCTCCCCTCTCTCCACCCTAAGACAAATTCACTTACACTCCAACCCCTCCACTTTTTCACTCACAGCCATCCACATTAATCTCATTCCCTGCCACTGACTTCTCTCAGCCCGGACCTCGGTCCTGCGCTCCCAGTAGTGAATACTACTTCTTCTCATTAACCCATCATGTCAACTCAATATTTTCATGTACTTGCACGACATTTTTCTTAAAGTTATCATCCTGAGGAAGTCTTACAAATAATAACGAAACGTTGATGAATACATAAAAAAACATCTTGTGTTTTTTTTCTTTTTCATTTCCCATATATATATATATATATATATATATATATATATATATATATATATATATATATATATATATATATATATATATGAGAGAGAGAGAGAGAGAGAGGGGGAGGGAGGTTAAACCAATGTTTTTCCTCTCTAAACAATAAAGCATTACTGTTGTTCGTAATTAGAATTGTGTTCGCGTCATCCGAAAATATCTCTTGTTTTTTTCTTTTTTTTTTTTTGCTTAAGGCTAAATCTTCTCTGGTTCCTTTTAAGTATTAAAATCCCTTTTCTTTCCAGATCTAAATTTGACTAAGCAAAATATTGATTCGGCATGGATTGGAAACCAAAGTCTCTCCCTCCAAGCTTTTGTATTTTATCGCTGACATGTGAAATTCAAACTCCTTTTCACATCGCCATACGAAACTACAAATCCCTGATACTAAACCTTTTTTCACTTAAAAGGCGTCTTAATGCCTGGGTATCAAAGACCCCACTTGAATCAAGATCACTTTTCAAGTTAGGCCGATCCTAGTTCTTTTTTTGTTGTAAAAACAGATCAACACAAGAAAAACAAAATTAGAAAGTAATACTACCGACAATCATGTAACCTAGTGTCATCATTTACGCCACCGCAAACTATTCATCGTAGAGCCGATCGTTTCTCCATGAATACGAAGATCAGTTTTTCATCTCATCGTCAAGGAGTAAATCAGACATTCCGCTGCAATGACCCACCCCACTTCTTCTTCCATCTAGTTTTAATGTCATCACCTCAGATGCGCTCAACATTGAATGAAACTTTTCCTTTTTCTGGTGCGACTTTCAAAGCCACAAACGTTGTCCGCTCATCTCTTTCTGAGTATGCTTTTTAAACGCTCATGAGCAAAGCCTGTGGGGTTATTTTGTCTGGTCGAGTAATCTCATTCTCAGGCAGACACTGGCTAAAGTTAAGTGTAATATAATTTCATTTCTGAACTGTATTTGCGTTTATTATCGGGAAAAATATTTATGTGGTTAGAAAAACTATGACGTGATGGGTCACTTATTGAGCTCGGGTTAGATTTTTTGAATCAGGAAAAGTGAATTTGCCGTTAAATTTTTAAAAGTTAAAAGACCAAATTGAAAATTACTTTCTCTCTCTATCTCTCTCTCACACACCCACTCGCAATTGCACCCCCCTCTCTCTCTCTCTATCTCTCTCTATAGTATTAATAGTTGTGGTGATATTCCTTATTCTTTATAATGAACCATTCCGATCTTATGTTTTATAGTTAGTTTTTTTAACTTGAACTTTTAATTAACAAAGAAGGATAGAGTGACGGAAGCGAGATTGATAGACACTGTATAAAGTTGAGAAGGGGCAAACAACATATAATCAGAGAGGGTGAGAGTAATAGACCAGAACTTAGTAAGAGATGAATTACTTGTAAATTACGGCTAATTGGAACAATTAAATGATTTTTAAACATAACTCAATCCCAAAACCAAGGTATATTTTGCCATGCATTTTGTGTAATTAAAATATACAAGAACGTCTTAGGAAAACAAACGTGAATTAACTCAGCTTTAATGATAATAGAAGATCGATAATGGCTAATATTTCTTTTTAAAATCTGCATTAGTTTATATACATACTATTTTTATATTAGTTTATATACATACTATTTTTGTATTAGTTTATATACATACTATTTTTGTATTAGTTTATATACATACTATTTTTGTATTAGTTTATATACATACTATTTTTGTATTAGTTTATATACATACTATTTTTGTATTAGTTTATATACATACTATTTTTGTATTAGTTTATATACATACTATTTTTGTATTAGTTTATATACATACTATTTTTGTATTAGTTTATATACATACTATTTTTGTATTAGTTTATATACATACTATTTTTGTATTAGTTTATATACATACTATTTTTGTATTAGTTTATATACATACTATTTTTGTATTAGTTTATATACATACTATTTTTGTATTAGTTTATATACATACTATTTTTGTATTAGTTTATATACATACTATTTTTGTATTAGTTTATATACATACTATTTTTGTATTAGTTTATATACATACTATTTTTGTATTAGTTTATATACATACTATTTTTGTATTAGTTTATATACATACTATTTTTGTATTAGTTTATATACATACTATTTTTATATTAGTTTATATACATACTATTTTTATATTAGTTTATATACATACTATTTTTATATTAGTTTATATACATACTATTTTTATATTAGTTTATATACATACTATTTTTATATTAGTTTATATACATACTATTTTTATATTAGTTTATATACATACTATTTTTGTATTAGTTTATATACATACTATTTTTATATTATTTTATATACATACTATTTTTATATTAGTTTACATACATACTATTTTTGTATTAGTTTATATACATACTATTTTTGTATTAGTTTATATACATACTATTTTTATATTAGTTTATATTATTTATATTAGTTTATATACATACTATTTGTATTAGTTTATATACATACTATTTGTATTAGTTTATATACATACTATTTTTGTATTAGTTTATATACATACTATTTTTATATTAGTTTATATACATACTATTTTTGTATTAGTTTATATACATACTATTTTTATATTAGTTTATATACATACTATTTTTATATTAGTTTACATACATACTATTTTTATATTAGTTTATATACATACTATTTTTATATTAGTTTATATTATTTATATTAGTTTATATACATACTATTTGTATTAGTTTATATACATACTATTTGTATTAGTTTATATACATACTATTTTTGTATTAGTTTATATACATACTATTTTTATATTAGTTTATATACATACTATTTTTGTATTAGTTTATATACATACTATTTTTATATTAGTTTATATACATACTATTTTTATATTAGTTTACATACATACTATTTTTATATTAGTTTATATACATACTATTTTTATATTAGTTTATATTATTTATATTAGTTTATATACATACTATTTGTATTAGTTTATATACATACTATTTGTATTAGTTTATATACATACTATTTTTGTATTAGTTTATATACATACTATTTTTATATTAGTTTATATACATACTATTTTTGTATTAGTTTATATACATACTATTTTTATATTAGTTTATATACATACTATTTTTGTATTAGTTTATATACATACTATTTTTGTATTAGTTTATATACATACTATTTTTGTATTAGTTTATATACATACTATTTTTATATTAGTTTATATACATACTATTTTCATATTAGTTTATATACATACTATTTTTGTATTAGTTTATATACATACTATTTTTGTATTAGTTTATATACATACTATTTTTATATTAGTTTATATACATTCTATTTTCATATTAGTTTACATACATACTATTTTTGTATTAGTTTATATACATACTATTTTTGTATTAATTTATATACATACTATTTTTATATTAGTTTATATACATACTATTTTTGTATTAGTTTATATACATACTATATTTATATTAGTTTATATTATTTATATTAGTTTATATACATACTATTTTTATATTATTTTATATACATACTATTTTTATATTATTTTATATTATTTATATTAGTTTATATACATACTATTTTTATATTAGTTTATATACATACTATTTTTGTATTAGTTTATATACATACTATTTTTTATATTAGTTTATATACATACTATTTTTATATTGTTTATATACATACTATTTTTATATTATTTTATATTATTTATATTAGTTTATATACATACTATTTTTATATTATTTTATATTATTTATATTAGTTTATATACATACTAACTGAAATATCCGTCTATGTCAGGTTTCTACACTTTTCTTGAATGTTATAGCCAAAATTAGAAGTTAAGAACATTTATTAAATATTTTTCATCCATTTCTTATTTTTTAAAATATCCATCTTCATAATGATGATCGATATCTGCTATAACAAAAAAAAAGACTAGTGTGAGATTCGAACCTTGAATGATGGCATAAAATATTGGAATGTGAGATTCGAACCTTAGATGGCATAAAATATTGGAATGTGAGATTCGAACCTTAGATGGCATAAAATATTGGATTGTGAGATTCGAACCTTAGATGGCATAAAATATTGAAATGTGAGATTCGAACCTTAGATGGCATAAAATATTGGAATTGAAGATGAATGCTTATCCACAAGGCCACCAATTTAACAAATATATTTTGTCTTTTTAATCTACTTAAATGAGTAGTTCTAAAATAGTTCGATTATCTGAAATAAATAAAGAAACATAAATATAAAATAAAAAATTCTTATCAAAGTAAAAAAAAATATATTAGTGAACATTTATCCAATATTTTTCATCCATTTTTAACAACAAAAACGGATAAATGTTCAAAGTAAACAATACGTCAAATACGTCATTCGATGATTTGACGTGAAAATTAGTTGTTCGGTTGGTTAAAATATAACGCTAAAAATATCGGAAAATTTATATAGAGGAGTATTAGAAGGCTATCACAATGCAAGAAATAGAAATTTGTTTTTAATGTTATTTTTACGTAATTTAATTTTGAATAATAAGGTTTTTTTAAAGTTTCACGAACCTTTGACATCGATAAAGACATCGAGTAGAACGTGCTGATTTCAAACCTGCGGTTAGTTTTGCTCTTACATCAACCGTTTGACTGTGATGCGGCGACACACATACAGGCAACGTTCTAGAGAGAAGTAGCCAAATATACTATATTTTGAGATTTTATTGCATTTATATACTTTTCCTTTTGATATAAAAATATAAAAAAGTACACATAAAATACTAAACAGAGTAAGATATCGATTTGAAGAATTGGTTTTGAAACAAGTTTTGTGATGGTCGTCTAGTATTATTGAGACCTCGAGTGGGTAGGAAACAACACCAGTTGGGGGTCACAAAAATGTCCTTTGGTTGAAGAGATCTTTTTCTACTTTTCATTTTACCTTTTGTTCTTAACCGAAAGGTGAATGTCAAAAGAGTTTTAGGTAAAAATTAACCCTCGATAACTCGTAAACAAAAAACAGGAACACATAATTTATACTAAACGCATTAAAATGAAATGCTCCAGCTAACTAGCCTAGTTATAACATTCATAACACTTCTTATGCCATACTTTTTCTATAAAATCTGTGTTCTTAACACTCGAATTTTAATAGCAGGCATGGTGTGGTCGCCATTAAAAGCCGAATGTCAAGAAGACACATTTTATAGAAGAAAAAATGTGACATAAAAAGTTGATAAACGTTATAACCAGGAAAGTTAGGTGGAACATTTCATTCTAATACGTTTTATATAAATTATGTATTGTTTTTTTTATGAGTTATTGAATGTTAACTATTCTGGACTTTTATCGAATTTTAATATCAGAATGGAATAAACATAAGCGTAAAATAGGAATGCGTCACGTGATTGTGTCTGATGTAGATTCGTTGGAATGCACAGACAACTAGAAATGTTATTTTTATTCTGTAAACTCCGGAATGTGAATTGATAATTTGGAGTGTCATTGAACCCCTCCCCCACTGGCTGCCGATTTCAAATACTTAAGAATTCATATCAGCGGACAGATGACAGCGGTCAAATATTAATCGAGACGGACACAAAGTCAGAACAATGCGGTCAAAGTTTTGCTACCCCTATCAAAAAATCTTGTTAACCAAAAACCTGAGTCCGTGATTTCGGTGTTCGCATAGGTTTCCGTGTTCGACATAAAGATTCCCCAGTTCGAAAAGATGCACCTGAAGAAAGTTGGAGGCTACATCGGCCGAAACGTTGTGGAAATAACAACCAAGATGAGAATAGTAGTCTGAATTATCCAAATAATATAAACCTAGCTTAGAGCCTAAGACAGAAGGTTAAGTTAATTTTGAGCAGGAAATTAACGGCCGACATTTTTTAGTTTCGTAAAGGTTATTTCTTTGATTTTATTATCAGCAAAATATAACAAACATTGTTTAGTTTTGTATTTTGTTGTGTTTCATTTTTTTTTTTTTGTAGTTTGTTTCTGGTTTCGGAATTAAATAACAAATTCCTTTCTTGAGTGTACCAGCACGATGAGGCCGTTGTCGATCCAACAAACTGATAGACCATTCATATGACGTCACCATTTCAAAGTCACCTTCATAATCGGACACTTTCGACCGTCACAAGAAACCGAATTAGCTGACATTTTCGTGTTCGGGCTTTGCTTTCACTGCAAACATCGATACAAGTGACTATTTTGAGTTTATGAAATACTAGCGAAGCAAACCGGCGTTACCCGGGATCAATAAGTTCAAATTTGAAACTTGGGGGAAATTTGTTATCACATATTTTGAACTATTTTTAATGTTATCATTTCATTATCAAATATTTCGAACTTTTTAATGTTATAATTTTTTTATTAAGTACTTCAAACTCTTTTAATGTTATTTTTATCACATATGTTGAACATTTTTTTAATGTTATCATTTTTTATCATATTTCGAAAATTTTTGATGCTATCATTTTTATCACATATTTCGAATTTTTTAATGTTATTATTTTTTTATTAAGTACTTCAAACTCTTTTAATGTTATTTTTATCACATATGTCGAACATTTTTTTAATGTTATCATTTTTTATCATATTTCGAAAAATTTTGATGCTATCATTTTTATCACATATTTCGAATTTTTTAATGTTATTATTTTTTCGGCTGCATTGTATTAACGAGAAGTATTTTCAATTTTTTACGGATTAAGCATTTAAAAACGGGATTATAACAGTTTCAAGATATTTTTATTTTATTTCTAAATACAACGTCAATATAGAACAACATAAAAGTTTCATTACCGATGCAAATAATCATTTTTTGAAATAAAAAACTTTACTGTCGTCGGCTAAAAAACAGAATCTTACAATTCTAAAAAACACCATCAATATTTTACAATTCTTTTAACATATTTTTGAACATGTTTTGAGCATATTTTAACACTTTTTGAACATGATCAAAACATATTTTAAAAAACATGTTGAAAGAATTGTGAAATATTAATTGAACTTTTTCGAATTGTTTTGTTAGAATTTAAAAATTATGTTTTTCAGCCGCCGACAGTATAGTTTTTAGAGTTTTTTATTTACGTATTTGCATAGTTAATTATAATTTATTTTCTCGCCGGAAAGATAAATATCAGTTTTCTAGAACAATTTTTTTAAAAATAAGTATGACATTTGAGTGTTAATAAAGTATATTTATGGCAAATCTAACTTACATTTTATCTAAAATTTATTACAAATCTTTACTTATATTTTAGTTAAAATTAAGTTCATTGGGTGAGTAGAAATGTTCTACTGTGGGGCCACAGTCTGATGACCTCAGTTTTGATGTTCATACAGATTAGGTAAGGGTTATTGATTGCTTGTAGGATCCTGAATTTTTCAGTTGTGCATGGTGGGCAATTCTTTTGTTTATCGAAAATACATAACTCACTAATAACTCCATAAGGCTGAAGAAATCCATATCATATGAAAAATATAAAGCCTATCCCCCACCCCAAGATTATTTCCAATTATTAGCAACTTAATTATTTATATACAATATAACAAACCATCCCCTCCACCAAATATATTATACATATCACATCAAAACCACTTTACACTCAAATAGAAGCACGCCCACCTCAAATAAATAAATGATAATCTAAATATAACACTTAAATATTTTAATAACAGGAATACATCCCCACCCAGAACCTAACCCACTCACCGACCAATAAACTACACCACACATCACTGCCCTCTACATATGAATACAGCATTGAAGCAGGAAAAAAATCATCCGTTCTTAATAATTTAATTATTCTAAATAACACTTAGTTATGATTGAGACTCATATAAACATACAATCCGCCTCTATTGACCCGGTACTTTCTCTAAAAGGGACGCTTGAGTGAATTCACCGGAAGATAATAACGGTGATCTTTGAACTCCATTCTTCGATTTGTTTTTATTTCGTGGGTCGTTGATGATTTAAATGGACTCTAACGGTCTTTTAAACGGTAAAAAGTCAATCAATGTAAATGAAACCGTGGTACGTCTCTGAAATATGTGACATAGTTTTTAAATAAATAATTTGTATTTTAGCTCTCACATTTTTGCGATTGAGCACTTGATTGATTTCTTTTCAACATACCTCGATGCACTACACACACACACACACATATATATATATATATATATATATATATATATATATATATATATATATATATATATATATATATATATATAGTCTAAAGAAGCTTTGAGTCATTTTAAACAAAAAAAGTAAAATGCAGTTTAAATTCCCAGAGAAACTAACTAAATCCAAGATATTGCAGACTTAACATTCGTTGGAAAATGAATAAATAAAAAAATAAGTAAATAAAAAAATAAAAAGGAGAGGGGGTTAAGTATCTAAGAGTGAAACAAAAACAGGAGACCTTAAGCGTCTAATATTAACACGGGGATCATCAGCTGTTTACCACGTAACTGTTTCGGAGATTTAAAAACAGGACAGTTATAATAGTCATGGCTCTCCAATGGTACTGATTAAACTACCGTATATATATATATACATATATATATATATATATATATATATATATATATATATATATATATATATATATATATATATATATATATATATATATATATATATATATATCGGCAATTCAACAAATTTGTCAAATCATGTTCATGGTAAAGAGAATGCACTAAGGTATTGTCATTGTTTACAGCTGTTTCAAAGCAGCATTTATTTTACGTAATACAATGAATCATGAAATTATTAATGCTGATTGTCATTAGAAGAAAACAATATTTTTAGGACGGCCCATGTCCCGGTGTTGCCTGGTAAAAATACTAAGCCTTTATTCACAATATACAAATATTTGTAAAATGTTATTAGGGGAGAGATACTCACTGACTTTCTTGCTTGTGTGGGTATTGAGGAAAAGGCTTTGTTTGTAATTTATAATGGGTCGAAACTCCAGAAGTAAATTGCCCGTAAAAAAATGGAAAGACTGTTTTTGCACAAAATGCTATATTTCTTTCCAGGATATACAAAAAATAGAAAAACTATGTGTTATAATAAAAAATAGAAAAACCATGTGTTATAATAAAAAATAGAAAAACCATGTGTTATAATAAAATGAAAACGATAGTGAATTAGAAAACATTGTATTAAGTATTGAGATGTAATTTTGCATTTGACGTTTTAATCTCATTGTTAGAGCTATACATGACCAAATTATATATATATATATGTTTGTGTGTGCGCGTGTGGGTGTGTGTGTTTTTGCGTTTGAACTGCTGTTCTTTTTTAGTAACATGCAGTGTTTTGTGCCACTGAAAACCCTCACAGCTTTACAGATTGTTTTTGGTTTTTATCATTGTACATTTTTTTATTTTATAAAAGATTTTGATAAATGTCTTTTTTACTTTATTATTTACCTTTCGTGATTTTCAAGCTTAACCAAAGGTCAAGTTACATAACCCATGGCACACCCCGTGCGATAGCTTATATATACATCAAGTTTGGTTGAAACGAGTCATTTCCGAGTTTATAAAAGACATACTAATAATAGAATGGATGTATAACATACTGGTAAGACGAGTATAACCAGTGTTGACGAACCCCACAGTGCCCTCGTCATACAAGAGACAGTGGTTCCAAGACAGATATGGAACACCAGCAAATCCCTTACTAAAGTATAGTCGTATGCAGTTTGCACAGCTGTGTAATGAAACAACACCGTTTGCTCCAGTGACAAGCATACGCGAAGTGCCCGGATTAGTATGGGCACTAAACCTGATATTTCTACGTCACCAGGACATACACACATACGAACATAAGATATTTATTTGTCTATTTGATCGGGATTGTTTGGAATTTTCAACTTTGTTGTTTTGGTTTGGGGGTGTTTCGCTTTTGGTTTTAGTTTGAGAAAATGGAAAACAAATTACAGAATGTTAAATAAATTGAAATTCTTCTCAAACATGAGGATTTGTATTGAAAAGGAGCGAACGTTCTCGAGACACAGGCCCCTGTATGTATGTATGTATGTATGTATGTATGTATGTATGTATGTATGTATGTATGTATGTATGTATGTATGTATGTATGTATGTATGTATGTATGTATTTCTATCTGTCTGTCTGTCTCTCTCTCTCTTTCTTTCTTTCTTTCTTTCTCTCTCTCTCTCTTTCTCTTTCTCTCTCTCTCTTTCTCTTTCTCTCTCTTTCTCTCATCTAAAATGTTATTACTGAATCTCTGTTTAATTCTTCGAAAAACTATTAGTTAAGCATCAAATTTTCAGATTATAAAAATATCTTTTAAACTTATTTGTGTAATTAACAGTATTTTGATTCTTCGGATTACTATTCTTATTTCTGTTCTTATTTTCACATCGTCTCGACCGATGTAACTTTCGACCTTCTATAAGACCCGTTGCACAACACTTCTCCCCGGTAATGGCTGATGGAACGAGAACAATCTACCCCCGTGAATTCAAAAAAAGAGTTCAGTTCGATATTCTGTATGCGTTCCTCAGGTCGACCTAAAGATTCCCGAGTTCGAAAAGCTGAACTTGGAGAAGGTCGGGGTTTATATCGACCGAAACCGTTGTAAAAATAGCAACCGAGATGAGAATAGTAGTCCGAATATCGAAATAATACAAATTATGAATCCTCGTCTCGAAAATTCTGAAACATTAAAGTTTAATGTTTAGAAGGGGGTTCGTTTGCCACGTCTTTTCGTAGTTTTTTAATAGAAAAGGGATAATTTTTATGGAATGCTGAATTTAACAAAATGGCAGACTACGTAAAGCAAAATGTCCGCTTTATGTGAAATTTGCGTAACAAAATAATTGTGTTTCAGGGGAATTTATTTCAAAATTCGGTAATAAAATTTTTAGACGGGCGTCACTATTTACTTGCCTAACCACGAACGTAAAGTTAGACACAAATTCAGTGTTTAATGGGAGATGGGGGGGGGGGGGTATTCACCCCTTCTTCCAAAAGATTTTTAATCTGGATTAGGATAAACATGAAAATTGTTCCAATCGAGAAGAATTTCTCGTCTTCCGAGGACAAAACAGATACTACACTGTGATCCTAGATCGAGGCAAGTTTACATCGTATACGTGAGCCCTTGAAAAAAGAAAACAGAAAACAGAAACTCATATCCTATTGGTAAACGAAGACCTGTCATTTGATGCCAGTTAACATACAGGACACAAAAGGTGGAAATGATCAGACGGACGACACAAAACCCGAAAGGTACGTTGGAAATGATAATACAGGCAAAGACTATTCATATTACAAAAATAAAATGGGTCAAATAAAACTTGTTGATTGAGGCTTTGCAAAATCACATCGTTATTTGGTTAATGACATCAATTTTATAGCTACATCTGGCCTTTACAACACAAGTATAACATAACAACAATATGCTAATAGATCGCCACCAGTAGTGGTAAACAGAATGTTGTTTTGTAGAGAGAGAGGGGGAGAGAGAGAAAGAGAGGGAGAGAGAGAGAAAGAGATTGGGAGTAAAAAGAGGCAATGGAAGAAAACGAAAGAAGGAAATCAAAAAGGACGGCTGTAAGAAAGAGGGATAGACAAATTAAAGCAAGAAAGAAAGAATGAAAGAACGAAAGAAAGAAAGAATGAAAGAACGAAAGAAAGGGAGAAAGAAATAAAGAAAGAAAGAAAGAAAGAAAGAAAAGAAAGGAAGAAAGAAAGTACAATAGAATACGAAAGAAAACAGACAGTAAGAAAGTAAAATAGAACATAAACGAAAGCAAAGAAGGAACGGAGAGAGGGAGGGGGGGGAGAAAAAAGAAAAACGAATGTTCGGATGAAAGAAAGAAAGAAAAGGATGAGAATAAAAGGAAAAAAGAAAGAACGTAAAAGGTTGATGGAAGAAGAAATAAACAAATAAAGAAAGCAAATGGAAAGAGTGAAAGACAGAAATTAGAAGGGAATAGAAGACGAAATAAAAAGAAAAAATGAAAGTATGGAAGAGAGAAAGAAAGATAAAAACAGAAAGTAAAAAATGATCAGTGGAAATAAAAGAAAGAAAAGAAAAATGAAAGACTGAAGGAAAGAAAAGGGAAAGCAAGAAAAGAAAGAAGCAATAAATAACTTAGCAATTGTATTATTTCCTAAGTGCAACAACAACAGCAACATAAAAAAGAGTCCCAGCAAGGGGGGGGGTACACTGTCGACGCTGAGCGTCACGTGACTAAATTACAACGAGCCTCGTTCTGACAGAAAAGGGGAGAAGAAAAGAAAGCGACCTTCTCCTGCAATCGCTTATCCTACTCATCCCTATCGAAGCGATTTACGTAACGCCACACCTCCGTCTAACCTCGGTTGCTCACCCAAATATTTGCACATTTCTAACACATTCAAAAGCCTTTTCGAATGGGGGGGGGGGGGGCGGGGGCACTTTAGGTTAGCTGATCTGCAATGTGAAAAGAAAACTGGGTTGCGATGAATGGTTACCGAAAGCCACAAGCAACACACGCTCGGTCCTTATCTCAAATGACGTGTGTATTTTAGTATCGCATATCCGTAGGGGTTATTTCCCCATCGAGTGAAGAGATGGGCTTGTTGTAGCGGGATTCACAAAACTAAGCTTGGCAGATAAAAAAATATATTTAGAACAACAAAGTTTGCATTAATTTTTTAACGCGTATAAAATTGAACTTTTAAATTCAAATCTAATAATCATATTTTGTCAAATGTACATATTTACTTGCCTCCCGAGAGGGCAAAGTTAGACGCAATGTCGGTTTTTAATGTGGACAAAATTAAGTCCCCCCCCCCCCAAAAAAAGGTACTCTGGATTGGAACAAAAATTTAAATTGCCTCAATCTAGAAGCTTTTTTCTTTCACTAATCGAGGAAAGAAAGATGGAGTGTAATATCAGAACAGCATATTGAATTATGTATTTATGCAATAAGTATTCCTTGATTTTGAGAGTTATACAAATATATATATATATATATATATATATATATATATATATATATAATTAAATATACATTGGTGACAGTCGACACTAACTAATTCGTGTTTCAACTTCTCAAGACTATGTCTAAAAGTAAAGATCGGTTTTGAAATCTGCCCCAAAAACACAAGGTGAAAAGAAGGGGAAAAATTAAGAGAGCGCGCGGCCAGAAAATTCGGTCAATCAGTCTGGTCTACACCCGGCTGTATACTTTGTATTGAGCACTTTTGAAGAAATATTGGTGTTGTGTTCATTACGTAAATATATTTGAACTTGAATAATTAATAAATACAAACACAGACACACACATATATATATGTGTGTGTGTGTGTGTGTGTGTGTGTGTGTGTGTGTTTATATAAAACATTAATATGAAAAATATATATTTTAATATATCTTTTATTTATTTTCTATTTGTTGACATGTACAAATACCAAATGTTCCTTCAAAACTGTAGGTGGGGGGGGGGCAGACAATGCAGTGATAATTTCATTGTCTTGACAAGTTGTTGAATCAAATAAATGATGGTGTTTTTTCATTTGATGATGTCGTATCCGCAACAACGCCGTTAAATAATACAAAATTTATAATTAATTTAAAGAATTATGTCGACATCATTTACATTTTAAATTTCAATGAATCATACTTTCGACTGGGCATACGTTTTACTTTAATAAAAGCCATACAAATGTGTACTACAATGGAATGGGCTCCGACAAACTTACTGCACTTGTGCCCCCTTAACGTAAATACTCCGGATTAACCCGACAATCAGCAAAATCTCACCTCTTCACTGTAGAGGCCCCGGATGTTGTAAAGCTCTCTACTCTAATAGATTCTTTCCTCGAACTGCTTGCCTTTAAAATTCTCTCCCTGCCTCCTGTTTCCCCGACTGTACCAACATACAGAAATTTAAATGTAATGTGAACAAACATATCGTTGCTCAACTCCCCTTAACATGCCCCTATTAATCTGGCCCTTAATTCACAGTAACCCCTTTGCGTCCCAGCGACAATGTGCCCTTTTTGGGGTGAATATGAGTAAAATAAATAAATAAAAATAAGTTTAGTATAAATAAGTTTCACTTAAATAAGTCCCATACAAATGTCGTTTACTTTCCACCACCTATAGTTGTCATTGTTCTAAGTTATAGGCTAAAATGTCGACGGTAAACGCAGTTTTCTACTAACAACGATTTGTTTTATTATTTTCGGGTGGATCAAGAAATACAGACGATATAATTGCTTTATAGTAGTTAGAATATGATGTAAGTGATTACTTTTAAAATTCCAACTAGCCCTACTTTGAGTATTCCAACTAACCTGATGCAGAAATTGCATAAATACAGATACGGTATACTAAACTTAACAGAATCTTTTATTGTTCCATTTTAAGTAACAAGCTGAGCTGTCATGTATGAAAAAATCAGCCCAGTAATATAGAAAGTCAGGGTGAAAAGTGAAGAAATTGGAGAAAAAAAAACTTCAAAAATAAAAGGGACCCTAATGAAACCATTCATACATTAGTTAAGTTATGAACTACAACGATGACTTAAACTAAATTTTAACGGGTCAATGTCAACGGTCGTTTCGCAACCCAAAATTCTTTGCCTAAGGCACGTCCAAATAATACTCAATGCCAGCTCGAGTCACACGACAAACACGCGCCAATTTCTCTCATCTTTCACCAAATTCTGCCGGTGGGAGTTTCGCTTTCTCAGCCCATATGCGAATCTTGAGGCAATATTTGAAAATTCGAATAAGGCTGAGAGAGGCGAAGGTCTCACCACCGTAGACTGCTTTCAATCGTGTTGACCATATAACTTCTCTCGCAATCGCTAGTAAGCTATAAAAAAACGTCTTTTCCTATCCGTTGTCAGAACCCAATTGCTACAAACATTAATCGGTTCTCGGTCGAAAGACGATACGTTCAGAATGCGAACCATGAGACCTGCAAGAAACTTAATCAGTGGCACAACGATGCGGCAATAAAAGAAGGCGTGACTCAAAGTTTCGTCTTCATCACCGCATCGGACGCAAGTAGGCGAGTTTGTAAGGCCAGCTGCATAGAGTCTCTTGCCGACCCAGAGAGCGTTTCTTATCATCAGCCAGGCCAGAGATGCCTCGTTGTTATCGAAACATCCTACCTCAGCCAGACGCCCAAGGCCAGATTGAGCGTAGCTGCCTCCTCGAAACTATCATCCTGGACAGATCCCCTCACCATAACCGGATAGAATTCCTTTCGGGATAACAGCTGGGTGTCAGGGAGGCTTTCTTTCACCCGTAAGATGAACTTCAAGGCATGTTGACATTCGCGATAAAAGGAGCACTCGCCTCGGAGCAACCTGTATACCTCCTCCTCATCCAAGTGCACACTTTTCAAAGCCAGAAAGGCTTTCTTAATGTCTTCTTTCCGGAAGCCACCATTTCTCTCAATTTGTGAGCACATTCGGTCCAGATAATATAGCCGTAGCGTATGTTGACGAATCTCAGCGTTGGGCACACTCAGACCGCCATCAGAAGGATGCAGATAACAGATCTCGCGACGAACCTTAGGAGTCCTGCCAAGCTATAAAAGCTTGAAGAGGGCCCGCTGCATTTCGAGCAGCGTATCCGACGGGAGTGAAAGCACCGATAGACGATATAGGATCGCAGGTTTGATGTGTGTAACACACACTTACGCTCTCCCCTTCAATAAAATATTTCTACGGGTCCACAGACCAGTTGCGGGCCGAATCGCTTTCAGTACTTCCGACCAATGTTTCTCCAGCTGAAGATCCGGACCAAACCAGACGCCGAGTAGCTTGCAAGGCCCGTCAGTCGCTCATATAAACTTTACGACGATAATCTTTTCACCAAAACCTGCCATGGGTGATATTGAAGTAAAATAAATATGGCTACTTGGTATATTTGATAGTTTTAGGCGGACACATAGAGGCAACTACCTTTTATATAACAAGATTTCTAGTAAACATACACAGTTCGACTTGTCTGCCTTGCTTGTTTACAGAGAAAAATGAATCTTTTCAACGAGATAGAGACATTTTTCTAGTTGAGAAAACGTTTCTATATATAATACAAACTGTTGCATTGACTTGATACGACCATATGTGAACGATTATACCAGCACCATTAACACATGGCAGCAAAGTTAGAATCAGTTTTTTCAATTCAGCTTGAATTTCAATTTTTAACAAATCCACCGTTTCAACCTATCTTCCCTATATATATATAGACGGCTCATGCTACCAACACCCGACCACCCTCTCCTTACTGGAGTGTGCTGAAACATGTTGGGAGCTCGGGAGGGATAGTTGTAGCAGCACTCTGGAGTTCTCATTAATTTTATCGTTTGTCTCTTTATGGGAAAATGTTGCTTTTAGTAGTAACAACATATTTTTAATAGTAACAAAATTGTTTCTTTTAGTAGTAACAACATATTTTTAATAGCAACAAAAAATGTTCCTTTTAGTAGTAACAACATATGTTTAATAGCAACAAAAAATGTTGCTTTTAGTAGTAACAACATATTTTTAATAGCAACGAAAAATGTTGCTTTTAGTAGTAACAACATATTTTTAATAGCAACAAAATTGTTGCTTTTAGTAGTAACAACATATTTTTAATAGCAACAAAAAATGTTGCTTTTAGTAGTAACAACATATTTTTAATAGCAACAAAAAATGTTGCTTTTAGTAGTAACAACATATTTTTAATAGCAACAAAATTGTTGCTTTTAGTAGTTACAACATATTTTTAATAGCAACAAAAAATTTTGTTTTAAGTAGTAACAACATGTTTAATAGCAACAAAAAAATGTTGCTTTTAGTAGTAACAACATGTTTAATAGCAACAAAAAATGATTCTTTTAGTAGTAACAACATATTTTTCATAACAACAAAAAATGTTGTTTTTAGTAGTAACAACATGTTTAATAGCAAAAAAAAATGTTGCTTTTAGTAGTAACAACATATTTTAATAGCAACAAAAAATGTTGCTTTTAGTAGTAACAACATATTTTTAATAGCAACAAAATTGTTGCTTTTAGTAGTAACAACATATTCTAAATAGCAACAAAGTGTTGCTTTTAGTAGTAACAACATATTTTTAATAGCAACAAGAAATATTGCTTTCAGTAGTAACAACATATTTTTAATAGCAACAAAAAATGTTGCTTTTAGTAGTAACAACATATTTTTAATAGCAACAAAAAATGTTGCTTTTAGTAGTAACAACATATTTTTAATAGCGACAAAAAATGTTGCTTTGAGTAGTAACAACATATTTTAATAGCAACAAAAATGTTGCTTTTAGTAGTAACAACATATTTTAATAGCAACAAAAAATGTTGCTTTTAGTAGTAACAACATATTTTAATAGCAACAAAAAATGTTGCTTTTAGTAGTAACAACATATTCTAAATAGCAACAAAGTGTTGCTCTTAGTAGTAACAACATATTTTTAATAGCGACAAAAAATGTTGCTTTTAGTAGTAACAACATATTTTAATAGCAACAAAAAATGTTGCTTTTAGTAGTAACAACATATTTTAATAGCAACAAAAATGTTAATGCGCATGTCCATTAATCTGACTCAAAACGGAAATTCTGTCAAATCTTCACTCTTTTCAATTTGATGTTAAATGTGAAAACTTATTAAAAATTAGATAAACAATCCTATGAGTCTAACTATGTTTATAAAATAGTGCTCCATAGCAAGTAGAGCGTTATATTTATTTAGTGTATATTTTTATTTATACAAATATGTCTGGCTACATATGCGCATACATGTTTCAGCTAAAGCTTAACTCAGTCTGACGCGTCGTCTAGCCAAATACTCAATGTAAATGATTGCCAAAATCGAAGACAATCATGTTTTCAAGCAAGGAGACGTCATGTGACCAGAATTTAGCAGCTTATCCAAGAAATAAATTTATGAAATGTTTCGAAACTGTGGTTTTTTATCATCAAGGGAGTAGAATTAATGACTAAAATGGTTTTGTTTTAAAATAGAAAAAAGGGATTTCATTTCATATTAAAATCCCCAAAGAGAGGCACATTTAAGTTTGCATATAATTCCCGATTTGAGAAACAAATACTACAAATGCGGTAATAAATGAATTCAATAAAAAGATGGAACTGTACACAAACCGTTTAAATTGATAAAATAATCGTTTAAATCAACAAAAAAATAAATGAATACAATAAAAAGATGGAACTGTACACAAACCGTTTAAATTGATAAAATAATCGTTTAAATCAACAAAAAAATAAATGAATACAATAAAAAGATGGAACTGTACACAAACCGTTTAAATTGATAAAATAATCGTTTAAATCAACAAAAAAATAAATGAATACAATAAAAAGATGGAACTGTACACAAACCGTTTAAATTGATAAAATAATCGTTTAAATCAACAAAAAATAAATGAATACAATAAAAAGATGGAACTGTACACAAACCGTTTAAATTGATAAAATAATCGTTTAAATCAACAAAAAAATAAATGAATACAATAAAAAGATGGAACTGTACACAAACCGTTTAAATTGATAAAATAATCGTTTAAATCAACAAAAAAATAAATGAATACAATAAAAAGATGGAACTGTACACAAACCGTTTAAATTGATAAAATAATCGTTTAAATCAACAAAAAAATAAATGAATACAATAAAAAGATGGAACTGTACACAAACCGTTTAAATTGATAAAATAATCGTTTAAATCAACAAAAAAATAAATGAATACAATAAAAAGATGGAACTGTACACAAACCGTTTAAATTGATAAAATAATCGTTTAAATCAACAAAAAAATAAATGAATTCAATAAAAAGATGGAACTGTACACAAACCGTTTAAATTGATAAAATAATCGTTTAAATCAACAAAAAAATAAATTAATACAATAAAAAGATGGAACTGTACACAAACCGTTTAAATTGATAAAATAATCGTTTAAATCAACAAAAAAATAAATGAATACAATAAAAAGATGGAACTGTACACAAACCGTTTAAATTGATAAAATAATCGTTTAAATCAACAAAAAAATAAATGAATACAATAAAAAGATGGAACTGTACACAAACCGTTTAAATTGATAAAATAATCGTTTAAATCAACAAAAAAATAAATGAATACAATAAAAAGATGGAACTGTACACAAACCGTTTAAATTGATAAAATAATCGTTTAAATCAACAAAAAATAAATGAATACAATAAAAAGATGGAACTGTACACAAACCGTTTAAATTGATAAAATAATCGTTTAAATCAACAAAAAAATAAATGAATACAATAAAAAGATGGAACTGTACACAAACCGTTTAAATTGATAAAATAATCGTTTAAATCAACAAAAAAATAAATGAATACAATAAAAAGATGGAACTGTACACAAACCGTTTAAATTGATAAAATAATCGTTTAAATCAACAAAAAAATAAATGAATACAATAAAAAGATGGAACTGTACACAAACCGTTTAAATTGATAAAATAATCGTTTAAATCAACAAAAAAATAAATGAATACAATAAAAAGATGGAACTGTACACAAACCGTTTAAATTGATAAAATAATCGTTTAAATCAACAAAAAAATAAATTAATACAATAAAAAGATGGAACTGTACACAAACCGTTTAAATTGATAAAATAATCGTTTAAATCAACAAAAAAATAAATGAATACAATAAAAAGATGGAACTGTACACAAACCGTTTAAATTGATAAAATAATCGTTTAAATCAACAAAAAATAAATTAATACAATAAAAAGATGGAACTGTACACAAACCGTTTAAATTGATAAAATAATCGTTTAAATCAACAAAAAAATAAATGAATACAATAAAAAGATGGAACTGTACACAAACCGTTTAAATTGATAAAATAATCGTTTAAATCAACAAAAAAATAAATGAATACAATAAAAAGATGGAACTGTACACAAACCGTTTAAATTGATAAAATAATCGTTTAAATCAACAAAAAAATAAATGAATACAATAAAAAGATGGAACTGTACACAAACCGTTTAAATTGATAAAATAATCGTTTAAATCAACAAAAAAAATTAATGCGAGAAAAAGAAAGCCTAAGGTCAGTGGCAGTTTAAATACTTCAAAACTACTGAATAAGATCTTTCACCAGAACCAAAGTTCGTTTCTTTTGCAACTGCTGCGTGTTAGCTTACATGGTTTAGTGTTTAAGATGTTCAAGGGAAAATGTTCAATCTGTCACCCGCTGGATACAAACCCAAAAATGTAATGTCGGGCCCATTCGCTACTGGTGAGACTTTCTTAACTCTGTTGAATAAATAGCTTTTCCGGTAGAATCAGTGTTGCTTGGTGATCACTAAATGAACAGACAGTTCATGATTAAAGACGAACAGAGTTCAAGTCTCAATTTCCCATATTACAATTTCTAGAGGAATGTGCCTAAACATGGAATCTCTCCATTAGTTCATCAAATGAATTCTGTTAATTCATCTGGCTACCTAAAATATATAACCACACGTCAGATGTAGTCAAAGGAACGTTCTCCAGTCTGCGAAGCTCCCAGGAGTGATGTTCACACTACGAGCGCTGAAATAAAAAGAGGAATAAAATAAGATGGCTTCCCAGTTTACGCGAAGATTCGTATGAAAATAGTTATATGAAACAAGGGACAAAAAAACTCCGATAAAAAGTATGTAAAAATATGTAAAAAAAAAAAACGAGGAGTTACATATACGTTAGAAATAAATTTCTAAATTCTTCCATTGCAAAAACCTTCAGTTGCTTGACTACAGTAATCGATTATATGAATTTTGGATATTAAAAAATATCCCAGTACGACTGGATATGCAATCAAAACACCTCCAGCAGGATAAACAAACATAAAACATGATAATAAAATATATAAAAATACAAAAGATTCCCACAAAATTGTTATAAGACCGTCTTTTAGGTCTGATACTATGCCAGTGTAAGACCCAACTATTTCTACTCGATCTAAAGGATTATTCGTTGAGTTTTACGTTTCAAAACACACCGTTAGCCATTAGACATAAGAACACCGTTAGCCATTGGACTTCCGATTTAGGCATTTCCACTAGCTTGCCGCTCTAAAGAAGACTGGCGAATCTGTATAGTGGACAACAGTTTTTAATTTTTTTCTAATTCCAGGATAATAAACACTAGACACATAATATATATATATATATATATATATATATATATATATATATATATATATATATATATATATATATATATATATATATATATACAGGGTGAGCGAAAAGTAGGTGGACATCATTTGGAATAGGTTTATGTATCAGTTATATTAATGCAATTATTTATTATAATTTTGTTATAACGATGTTATTTGTGTTATTAATGTGTTGTATAATTAAAATTGTTGTATTATTAAAAAATTTACTGTTCACCTACTTTTGGCTCACCCTATATATATATATATATATATATATATATATATATATATATATATATATATATATATATGTTGATTCCAAATTGGCGGCTTGAAAATCGACCCCCGTTATGTCACATGTATGAGGTGGATTCTTTTCTGACTATCTTCCTTAATATGAATTTTGCGTGTTTTTGCCTTGCTGTTTTTCATCTTTCTTCTTTTTTCATCTTTCTTCCTTTTTGCTTTGGACCAGTGTGCTTATTTTTTATTATTAAATAAAGGTCTCTGATGAGTGTGACAATATTATCGAACGGAAAAAGGTTGATTAGAAACCGGACCTTGGTTTTTACTAAGAAGGCTTTCAGCTTATTTTTCACCAAGGGAACAAACAACAAAGTTCATAAGAGAAAGAAAAAGTTGTTTTCTTTTCTCGATATTTTAGGAGTTAGGAAATCCCTAAATGAAGCAATGGCATTTTTCATGGGCCACCAGGCTTTTGTATGTCACAAATACAATAGGGGTTTGTTTGCCGATAATGGCGATTGTGCAATATTGTCGGATTGAAAAATATTAAAATCAGACGTTGAAATGTTAAGATAACATGCGTCCATGAAATCAAACTTTGGTAAGAGATGGCCATTAAATTGTTTTTACTGGGGGTACAAGCCATGCGGTTTGGCGAAGGGGGTGGTATCTGCTGAAAGACTTTTATATGTCTTTATCTGACAATTGTTGAAGAAAGACTTGTAATTAATTTAATCAATGAAAATACATGTTTCTATGAATGTAAGTTTCGAGGGAAGAGGAATCCCCCACTGAGGTAACAGTGGGAGATAGAAATAGATGAAGAAGGAAAGGATACACCAAGGTAGAATCCGTTGACCACTTATCATTTAAAGGGCGGATCCTCGCGGGTACAAATTACCAATATGATAAGAAATAATATAAGACGAAGCGTAACAGGCTTCGTAGACTCAATTTTAATTGTCCACCGAATCCACGTCGTTAAGAGACGGGCCCCGACTTAGGGTTGATATCGCCCAACCCAAATCGCCCAGAACTTGTTAAGATTTGCCGGTCCGAAACACAGAAGTAGAAGATAGAAGTGTGAAAGTACACTGCTTGTGAATTTAAAAAATTTCTACCCAAATAATTATTCTTATACCAAACCCAACCGACGGATTTGTTAATTACTTTTCTTTCATTGTTCTGCTTTGAAGTGACCCTTTGCCCCTCAGTGGTACCAAGTTGCTGACCAACGCCGGACAGCTTTACTCTGATATTTTAATCAAAACGTGGAGCTGATGAGAAGGACGAGAAAGAGAATGGGTGATCTTATAAAGTGGATAAAAACGAAATAGAAAAAAAAGAGAAATTGGAAGCTGGCAGACGACACTTGTGTGCTGCCTTGGGCGGAATTTGAAATAGCATCGAGCCGAGAGGTCGAATCGATAAGACGTACACACAGAGTCGTGCAGAGAATGTCGGACCGGCAAGACGTAGACAGTCGAGCGGTAAAAGATTGGATGGATGTGACAAAAGATCGGAGATTTTGGCATCCCGGAAAAATGTTCAGTTTTGGTGATACGATGAAAAAAAGATATCGTAAGAAAAAAAACGATAATTTGCTAACGTAAGCAAGATATTTGTACAGTTAAATGAGCTTGATGATTTTAATTAATTTGAATATTGGAGAGATAAATAAGTGAATTTTATTATTGTGTGAATTCACTGGAAATAACACTCTATTAGCAGATATAAGTAAGTAGATAATAGCTCTTTTCGGAGGTTTAATCATGTCGGTGTAGCTCCAGACTGTTTGCGTTTGAAAGAGTTTAACTCTGCTCTTAGTTTCGCATTCAAATAGAAACTTATTACTTAAGTGAAGTAATATGAGCAATTAATCTTATTTTAGTGTTAATTTAAACGGTTAAAAAATAAATACTAAACATCATCCACTAAAACCTCAAGTATAAAAATCTTAGCAATGCTTGAATGGGTGGATAAATATATCTAACTAGCTCCTCACCGGTAAAATTAAAAGATATTAGCTTAGTTTTATATTCAAATGACTTAAATAGGCATTTGTAAGCTAAATAATGTAACTTTTGGCAAGTAAAAAATTACCCTCAAGTAAATTCGTATTTTTAATAAATAAATGATAGAATTAATTAACTATTTTAAGGAATATTACTGAATTAAAATTCACAAATGTCCATACAATTATTGGGTGTGCTAGTTCTTAACTGTAAAAATTCAAAATGGCGTCCAAGCGAGTTTTTTCCTCACGTGTGAGTTTTCTCTTCTTTGTTTTCGCCAAACCTACACCACATAGTGGGCCACACTATGTGGTGTAGGTTTTTTCAAGACAATTCAATTTAAGAACTTTTCTTCTTTGTGGATTTTTCTGATGATTTTGTAATGTTGCAGAGACGATGTTGATATCAAGAAACGTACCGTAAATATACATCTCACAGAAGTGTTATGATTTTGGAAATTTAAAAAAATATAAATTTTAAAATTTTAAAAATAATAAAACATGGTTATTTGAATATAAAATGAACCCGACTTACTTATATATATGCTCTGTTATTACTGATTGGCAATCATCGAGTTGAATCTTTTGAAGAGACTACTAACTAAAAGGCACTGATAGCTAATACATATATTGCCATAATCATTATATATATATATACCATATCTCTCTCTATCCCCCTCTCTCTATATATATCATATCTATCTATATATATTTTGATATCTATTTATCTATATATACTATATCTCTCTCTCTCTCTCTATCTATATATCTATCTATATATATATATATATATATATATATATATATATAGGCACAACCTCCAATTTGAATCTTCAAATATATCAGATTTGCATAAAATTTGATCAATAGCCATTAGACATGAATTCAGCAAGATTCCCTGAATAGTAATTTCTTCATAAGACTCCTTAAACTTGAGCTTTCAATTTTAGACATTTTCTAGAATCAAAAGAATGTAATGTATTTTGATCAAAATTGGAGTAAGAATTCTAGACATAAAGTTTAGTAGCATTATACCTTGATTTTAATGGGCAATTTTTAGATGACATTAAAATGGTGCACAACTGTTCTGTTCGAGAAATTAATTTTATCCGTCTTGGGGCGGGTATTCTTCTAATATAACAAACTGTTCAAAAGCATTCTCCCTACCAACACAAAGCCAGGATGCTGTGGAAACCAATCGTTGTAAGGCAATGGTAGCTTTCTTCAATGCAGATCAGAAATACTGCCTGGCATCTATTAGATACAATGTGATTTACACGAAAGTTGCGAGAGCGAAGACGTTCGTCACGCCAGAACGAATCTCACCTCTGCCTGTAAATTTCATTCTTTGCGGACTTACTACCAGGTTATGGAGTAGATGGGATGTAGTGATCAAATTGTGTTATGAGTAGGGTGGAAGATGGAAAAGGACAAACTTGTTCCAGTGATGACGGACAAAAGCCTTGCTCCAGATGCACTGATTCAGATAATTCGTTTCAACTGTTCGGGAAGATTGCAATACTCTAATGTGTACCTGCAGTAGGCATGGACTAGAATGTACCAGTGCATGTGGACATTGCCAAGGCTGAAATTGTGACAATATGAACAATGATCCAGTGGAAAATGATGATTTTTCACGTAAGTGAATCAGGGTGAATGTATAAGGGTTTATTGGCATCACTGGTAACCCTTTGATGTGAAAGATTAACCCTGAAAACGTGAGTAAAAATCCGTGTTGATTTATCATAAAAACTGACCGAGTTAGTGCTTCACATGTAAATAGGAAATTACTTGTAAACTAAAAAATGTCATATTCGAAATTTGATACTTTCCCATGCTCCAACCTTGTCCTAAGTTTTAGTATATTGTAGACTAGATCACGGCTATCGTAAGAAGAAGGCCTGTCAACTGAGTCAAGTTTTTCTGGTTATGTCATTGATAGTGGTAATAAGAACGACAATTCATAGGGACCGGAAGTCCTCGGCACGCTTAACGCTCATGCGTCCATCTGCATTCAGAGCAAGTAATCAGACAAGAAGACTTAGTTTCATAGGATTATTCCTTCACTTGAAAATCACTGTTAAATTATTCCTGCTATTGTGTCAAGAACACGGCTACTCTCCTAAAGAGTATTCATTAACTTGGAAATAATTTTTAACTTGATCCTTTTTTTCAAACGTACTTCCTTTTTATAAATGGCAAGCGCGAAAGAAAATTGAAAAATCCAACATGGCGTCCAAAGATTAAGGCATTGCGTTAAAGTTCGAATTTCAAGTGTTTAAAAAATAAATTAGAATTTTATTTCGGGATAAAAAATACAATTTTAGACTAATTAATAAATTACGTCTAAAATGTGTGGGAAAATCCAACGAAATAAGCGAGATATTCAAATGATATATTGTAAATAAACTGTCCGTTTGGAAAATAAATTCACCAAAAAAACATTACTTTTTAAATTTATTACAAATTCTTACTATATTGTAAATAAATTGTTCGTTTTTCAAAAAAAAACACAGACATTTTAATTTATTTAAATAAATGTTCTATTGATTAATAATTTTGAATTATTGATTTTGTTTTACTTTACTGAATTCGTAATCTTTCATGTTTGATTCACTTTTCAGGTTTGATTTACTTTTAAGTTAAAAATAATCACCTATTTATTTTCGGAAATGAGAGCAACTCTTATCAAATTATTCAGCTAAAACTAATGATAATGAAATGTTCATATAAAGAATAAAACTGCCAAGAGATATTTCAATGCAGTACAACTTATACTAGTCTTTTCATTCGATGTAGACCGGAAATAATGAACTTATTTAAAGGATGAATATTAAATTAGACAAATTATTTTCAAAGAAATATTTTCATGTTTTAAAAATTCAAAAATTTATGACAACACCGTTTCATTATTAAGTATTAATTTAATGTTTGCTTCTAGCCTACGCAAATTATACGAAATAATACATTTGTACTAATATTTCTAATAAAGTAATGAGTTTATTATATTCCGTGATCATTAGTTAATAATGACAGAAATTTTCATTAAAATTGGTTGATTTTGCTGAATTTAGATGAATTTTTAAGTGAAAGTCCTCATAGTTTGACTGTTTGACAGATCTCCTTTGTTACTTTATAGCATTACGTCATTTTCCAGCGCTCTGGCCTCCTTTATTACGATGGTCGTGACTAGACCCAACCTAGCACAGAACCACCAAAACAAACAAAATTTTCTAATTGGGGGGGGGGGGCAATCAGTATATTGCGCCGTCTAAACAGCTCCGCAATCGGATCCAGTACCACGATCATCAGGAACCACTTAACAGTTTCAGCCCCTTAGCATTCAATAAGATTTTGCTGAACAATTTTTTCAGTTCGATTTTGACGCAAGAACCCACAAGTCTTCAAGGAAATTTCATTTTGTTCTTTTCTTTTGATTTTTGTATTACATCTGTTGTTTTCATCTGTTGTTTTCTTTTTCACTTTTTACATTTTTATATCTGACATTTTTTACATATATTGTTTTCTTTTTCTTTTTTACATCTGCCGTTTTGTTTATATTTTATATTTTTTCATCTCTATATATGTCGACTTTTATATATGTTGACTTTTATATATGTCGACTTTTATCTATGTCGACTTTTATATCTGTTGTTTTGTAAATCTGCGTTTCTGTTACATCTGTCGTTTTTTTTGTTTTTTACATATCGTTTATTTTCGATTTTACATTTGTCATTTCGCTTTTACATCAGTCATTTTCATATCATTTTCATCTGTCATTCTTTACATCTGTCTTTTTTATATTAGTAGTTTTTCTGTTTTTTTACAAATGTCTATTTTATGTGTTTTTATTTCAAATCTAAGAAACGTTGTCAAAATATTACATCGTTTTTGTACATCTTTCATTTTTTAACATTACGTAAAATAAAGGGGGGGAAATTTAGGTGAAAATTTGGTTATGTGAATTGTATTCATTTTTCTAAGGATTCTCTCTCATAAATTAAGGAAGCACCTCCTCCAAGACTCACTAGAAAAGGTGTGGGTGAAAATCTTTGCAAATTACATTCTAGTCTGAAAAGATAGATAAAGGGTCATGATGGCAAAATGAATATGTCAAGATAAACTCATTTATATATCATATATATTTGAAACTGTGAACATCCTTTGTGGGGCGAAAGAGTCACCTGAGAACACAGGTTCGTTTATAACTTGACAAATGATCTAACCATATCCAATTACAAGAAGGTAATCACCGGTAAGAATTCTGCAAGCGTTATATGTATAGGGTTATTAAAATACAGCAGTAATTATCCACTAATCTACAACGTTGCAAACTGTTCCTATATGTATGCTGATGTGTGAGAGGAGAAAGAGACATACAGAGTGTGTACAATTTGCTATTCATTACTTGATGAATTTGATATTCTGAATATTTCTAGATGTTGCGTAACTGATTCTACCCTAACTGGTATAATGCCATTATGATATCGTCAGGCCATTAATCTATTCTAATTGATGAGCAAACTTGTATACACTTTAACCAAACTTGCCCTACCAATTCCTTTATCAATCCTGTTAAGCAAATAGATATATTCCCCAGTTCAATAATCATTTCTTCACATTCTTGAAACATTCTCTTCTATATTCTTTTAGCCTTCTCTTAACATAAGCATATCTTAACATTTTGTTGCAAATTTTCAAATTAATACTTACCAATAATTAGAAATGTATTGTTTTTTCTTTCTGAAGATAAGAGTAATTCTTTGAAAATCCATAGATCAAAGGTCATTTTATTATATTCCTCGTTTAAACACCTGATGATTAAAATAAACTTGTAAAGTACGTAACTTTATCTCTTTCATTATTTCAAGATTTCCTATAACAATGCTCTATTCCCAATATCGAGTATATCCATATCACGATAGGATCTAATATAAAATTATTATCTTTATATCATTCATATATATATATATATATATATATATATATATATATATATGTGTGTGTGTGTGTGTGTGTGTGTGTGTGTGTGTGTGTGTGTGTGTGTGCGTGCGGTGGATCGTAGTAGCAGGGAAAAAGAGCGTAACAAATGAGATGAAGAAATCGTTACATGTGACTCATATGTGTCCATTCTCCTCTTGAATGTTCACACCTAAAGAGGTCAATAACGTGTGTGGCGTTGTGGATATTTTTCTAAAATATATATATATATATATATATATATATATATATATATATATATATATATATATATATATATATTCTCAAAATATCTAACTCGTTGGGTCACTCACTTAAATAATCAGAAAAAATTGACTTTACAGTCAGTTACATCCAAAAAATTATTTTAAAAAAAAAATTATTATCCCTTCGTTCGCTATGTTCCCTCCCTTTCTCTCTATTTCTTTTCTCAAGCTCCATGTTAAATAGAATTTATACTTGTGGTGATATTCTCTTTTGTTCATAATGGACTATTCCTATTTTTTTTCATTATTTTTATTCTTTATTACTTTCGACTGTTAATAAACAGGGACAGAGAGAGCAACGGGGGCGAGATTGATAGATAATGTATAAAATAAGTGCCGGGGGGGGGGGGGCAAACAGCATACAGCAAGAGAAGGTGAGAGGGATTGATAGAAACTAATTAAGAGAGATGTCGCTAGATGAGTTCATTGCAAATTGCGGATAATTCGAACAATAAAAATCGTAGTTTCTCAAAACAGAGGAATATTCTAGCATATATTTTGTGTGAGTAAAATATAAAAAAGTTTTTTAAAAAAAGGCCGTAAGGAAACAAACGTTGATTAATGCAGCTTTAGTTTAATAATAGATAAATAGATTGTTTGTTTTGTGTGTGTGCTTTCTTTTTTCATACGCGTATGTATGCGCATAAAAATTAATTCATACGTATGTATATATATATATATATGTGTGTGTGTGTGGGTGTGTGTGTGGGTGTGTGTGCGTGTGTGTGGGTGTGTGTATGGGTGTGTGTGTATGTGTGTGTGTGTGTGTCTGTGTGTGTGTGTGTGTGTGTCTGTGTGTGTGTGTGTGTGTGTGTGTGTGTGTGTGTGTGTGTGTGTGTGTGTGTGTGTGTGTGTGCATAAAGCATATATCCTTTTTTTCTTATATCCACACCTACTCTGCCAATAAGATGTACGCCAGACACTAGTAAGCCAAACACCTCTCGTGCACTTACATAACGAAAAGAGGAGCATTGCTCAGCAGGCAGCAGCAATAAAAATTCCCGGGTATCTTTGTAAGTATGCAATGAAGTCCGTTACTATAGCAACCGACCTGTGAATCACACTCGGGGCTAAAACTGTAAACCTAAAAGATAAAGGCTAAACAAAGGGAAAACTACCGACCTATTTTTGACAGCAAATAGAAAGTTTCCAATAGAGACATAAATAATGCCTCCAAACGACTCATACTTTCTTTTCACACACATCTCTATTTATAGAAAGCTAGGTATGCGTACATTCTTATACATTTAGATGTAGAGGATTTGCTCATTAACTAATTAACTGATCATTTGGAACACAGCTGCTATGCGTAAGGGTGGGTAATGTGGGCTATATTGAGTTTAATTTAGTTTTACGCAAAGGAGGGAAAAAGAGGTTGAAGTCCTTCGTAAAAATTCAGATCCCTCCGATTTTTTGGAAATTTTAACAATAGCTATTAGGCATCAATATTTCAGTTTCTTTGGAGTAATTTTAAAGAGTTTCGGGGTTTATAATGAGCAGGAATCTTCAAATATTTTAAATTTGAATTAAATTTTATCCATTGTCATTAGATAAAAATTAAGCAAGATTCCCTGAATTTCAATTTCTTCTTAAGTCCTCTTAAGCTAACGCCTTAAATTTTACACATTTTCTAGAATCAAATCATGTAATTTATTTTGACCAAAATTTGAATAAGGATTCTATGTATAAGGTTTAATAGCATTATATAGTGATTTTAATCTTTGTAAAGGTACATAAAAGTGATGCGGAGAATTAAGTATATCCGTTCTGGAACAGGTATTCTTCTAATATATATATATATATATATATATATATATATATATATATATATATATATATATATATATATATATATATATGTTAGAAGAATACCCGTTCAAGAACGGATAAATATAGTTCGGTAGTTCACGCCCGTCGACCGTCGGGAATTAGCTTCCTGCACTGACGATTGCGTAAGCATCGATGCCTGTAGGTAATAAACAATTAATTTTTATTTATAAATATTATTATATAGCTCCCTTTACTAAGGCTGGGCACTCTGAGTGAATTTAATAACAAGCAGTACTACTAGCTTCATTGAGAGATCCAACACGATTTGTTGTTGTTGTTGTTGTTGTTGATCACTCTCTGCCGCTTGCTGTGAATACCCGCCGAATTAGCATTTACAAAGTTTAATTCCTCTTAAAATTCTCAACTAATTTCTGGTGGCCAACTGGTAAGTCTCTTGACTGCGAATCATTGGCGATTTGTAATTGGAGTTCTCGACCGTCGGGAATTAGCTTCCTGCACTGAAGATTGCGTAAGCATGAGACATCGATGTCTGTAGGTAATAAATAATTAATATTCATTTATAAATATTATATATATATATATTATAGATATATATTAGAAGAATACCCGTTCTAAGCTGAATCTGCGAACTGCATTCGAGCCCATGCGAACGTTTGCAAGCTCTAACCCCGAAACGACGTCCTCTGTAGGTATGAAACACTTTAATATTTAAAAAATTATTTCAAAAAAACATAACATTTCTGTGAGATATATATTTTTACGGTCCGTTTCATTTGGCTTGTGCCAAACAACATTTTTATGTCAATATCGTCTCTGCAACATTACAAAATCATCAGAAAAATTCACAAAGAGTAAAAAGTTCTTGGATTAAAGTGTCTTGAAAAAACGTCATCATCGAGCTGAATCTTTTAAGGAGACTGCAAAGTAAAAGGGCACTGATAGTATATGCTAATAATTATATATATTAGCATATTATATATATATATATATATATATATATATATATATATATATATATATATATATATATATATATATATATATATATATATATATACAGGGTCGGGCAGCTAAATTGGTACTTTTTTTTATTTTTACAAAATTCATAATTTAAAGGATTAAATATGGAAAAATATCATTTTAACATTTATTTATTTAATTATTACAGTCTATTGAACAAAATTATTCAATATGAGCACTTTTTGCATCAATTATTTTGGAGATTCTTTGACAAAACCGTGAACAGCTCCTCTTTATTTTATTGGGATCGAGATTGCGAAATGCTCGTTGAATGGCTGTCTTCGATGAGTTTGTATTTGGGTGTGGATTGACATTAGTCTGTCCCTCGACGACGCCGAATAGATAATAGTCGCAAACATTTAGATCTGGAGAGCTGCTGGGCCAAATATCCTTCGGAACAAACAAGGGAAGATTCTCCTTCATGAAATCTTGGACTTTCCTGTATCCATGCACTGGTGCCGAGTCTTGGATGAGCATGACTTTCGTAGGGTTGTAGTTTCTACGGATCCAAGGCAATAAAACATTATTAAGAATGTTCAAATACTCCGCTGTGTTGATTTTAAGACCCGCTTCGATGGAATGAGGAGGCTTCACCTTTCCATCACTTGCCACAGCTGCAAAAACCATCACAGAAGCAGGATTTTTGCTCTGCATCACAGGAGGAACTTCCGAAGGGTCACGGGCAATAACTCGAGTGTTCTGGCGATTTGGAACCTCATCCACGATGAACTTTTTCTCATCAATAAAAATGCGCACATGTCCTCCTTTGTGTTTCAGATGGTTGATAAGCTTGGGGAATCTTTCAACTCTGATAGCTTTTGAACGGGCAGTGAGGAGATTATGGCGTCTCCTAACGTAGGACTTCATCCCAAGGTCTTCGTTGATTGCTCTGCTGATAGTTCTGCGACTCACATTGCGCTTTTTTTGCCAGTTTCGACATCGACTGACTTGGGTCTTCCTTTATCGACCTTTTTAGCCCCACCAGGAAAGTGTTTGTACGCTTTTGATCACTACGAGTACTGTGCCGACTTCTCTCAACCTTACACTCGACATCGAAATTAGCCACAACCCGATAGACAGTCGTTTTTGCATAGCCAGTGCTCTTAACAATGTCCGAAGGAGAACTTCCGGCGCGTCTCATTTCGCATATAGTTATTCTTCGTGCTAATTCCGCCATATTAAAACAAATTTGAGTAAATATAATTATGCTATCTTGCAATAAAGTGTTTAAGGATCCTTAGTAAAAAAAAACGTAATCATATGATCAAAAATTAAAAAAGATATTAGCATTTTAAATTAGTTCCAATTTATCTGCCCGACCCTGTATATAAATTGATGCTCGATGTACAAGATAGAGCAATTATATAAGTTATAATTTGAAACAATTTTGGTAATTTCCATTTACCACCTTACTTGTTTGTACTCCTCTGACGATAAGATTTCATTCTTTGAAAAGCCATGGCTTAAGGAAGGTATAATAACATTTATTTTATTTGAAACCTCTCTTTTGAATAACTGATAATTTAATAGATATTGCATTTTATAAAATTTTTATTCTCATTTTTTACTTGTTTATATATATATATATATATATATATATATATATATATATATATATATATATATATATATATATAATTGACAGAATAACTTTTTCATCGCTTCCCAGCTAACCTAAATGTTTTATAATTAAAGTCACTTATAAGTAAAACTATTTTAGTCGTGTTAACAACCAATCCTAATAGTTCAAGTTAGCTGCTTCTGATGCTTATTATAGTGTCGTTTACCGAACATATAGATGCACATAGGAAACCTATTTTTCAACTATTATTTCGCATAATTAAAAAGAGAATTTCCTTTACGTAGACAAAAAAATCGTTAACCAAAACCAAACTCTCGTTTCCACTACAAACGCTGGTACCAAACTGATCTAAAACTTTTGTAATCAAACAATACTAATCAAATTACAAAACAATACTAATACTTCAAGTCAGCTGCTGAATGAATTATCTTCCTTAGTGTAACAGACAAGAGAATATCTATTCATATATATCTCTATTGAAACAGAAACGCAGCGAGTATTATGTTATTAGAGGTAAATAAACCTTATGGGAAATAAAATCGTCTTCTATTTCAAATATTATCACTTTTTATCTATGTGTAATTTTATACATGTCCCAACTCACAAAACATGTCCCCCACACTAAACCTGGTTGCGTATCGCTAAAAGATCATGTTTAGATATCAAGAGATATAGCATGCGAGTTGTAATTGTGTTTTATTTACTGAAGCGGTAAATAAAACACAATTACAAGCCATAAGACAGTCACCGCTTATCAAGCCATAAAGGACACTCGAGGATACGGGTTAATGGGGTTGTCACGTGGACGGTTAGACGATGATTGAAACTGGGCAGAATTTCATTATCAATGAAGATAGCTTAACAAGAATTTGGACTTGAAAACGACCATGCTGCAGACAGTTGGGAAGCAGCTCCGTGGGTATTGTGTTCAACAGACGATCAGTTTTGGGAAAGAAACTTTGCTCATGGAAGTTCTGTGTAGTTTTAACTTTAAGAATTAGATTAGCCCTCTCATATATTTTCTAATTCAAACGATTCAGCACTTTACAAAATAAGGTTGAAATAAATATCTTTTGATTGGTTTTTAAATCTTCTTAAAAAGCAAATTTATTTTAATTGTTCGAATTAGCCGTAATTTGCAATTTATTCCTCAAGTCACTCATTTCTTACGCAGTTTCTGTCTATTTCTCCCACCCTCTCTCACTGTATCTTTTTAACCAGTCCCGATCTTATTTTATAATCTCTTTATCTCTCTCTCTCTCTCTCTCTCTCTCTCTCTCTCTCTCTCTCTCTCTCTCTCTCTCAGTTTATCAACATCTTAATGGATGACCCAACAGGTCACATTTTTGTAGTATATATATATATATATATATATATATACATATATATATATATATATATATATATATATATATATATATATATTCGTCAGTAATAACAATTTTTATAAGTAGATGTTAAAAACAAATTTATTTTTAAATCAATGATTTTTTTATTTTGTTCTTTCAATTCTGAATGAAAAATAAATCCGTAAATTCGTTATTTTCGCGTTTAATTGCATCACTATTTTGAAAATAAACTTAATCATGTATGATTTTAGATTGTGCAAATCTCTCGACCAGATACTATTTATACCCAGATGATGGCTTAAGTAAATGGAAATTTTTGACATGAATATTCATTTGGGACGTTCTCTTTCATCATTATTTTTCATCACTCTCTTTCGTCATTATTTTTCATCACTCTCTTTCATCTTTGTTTTTCATCACTCTCTTTCGTCATTATTTTTCATCACTCTCTTTCATCTTTGTTTTTCATCACTCTCTTTCGTCATTATTTTTCATCACTCTCTTTCATCTTTGTTTTTCATCACTCTCTTTCGTCATTATTTTTCATCACTCTCTTTCATCTTTGTTTTTCATCACTCTCTTTCGTCATTATTTTTCATCACTCTCTTTCATCTTTGTTTTTCATCACTCTCTCCTTGCCTTGATAAGCTCCTAGGACGAACTTTCACCCGACCCTGAAATAGAATCTGTTGCCAAGGTCGCTGGAAAAATAGTTGAATCATTCTACCGCTCCAGGAAGTACTTGATTCCTGGTGCAATCCTCTACCTACAGAAGGGTCAGATACGTCCTAAAATAAAGCACTGCTGTCGCATTTTGGGGGGGGGGGGGGGTTCGGAGCACCCTTTCTTGACAAAACCAACTTTGCAGTCTAGTGGGCTTATCTTTTCTCTTCCTTACAATTTCTTTCTCGCAGAAGAAACGTTTCTAGTCTTCCACTATCCTATCGTTATTTTCATGATAGATGCTCGACTGAGCTCCAATCTCTGGTCCATCCCTTTAGTAAAACATTCACAGCAAGAACGCATGACACAACCACAACTACAGGGAACTTTTCTTTTCTTCTTCTGTGTACCTAACACCAAACAGAACCTCCATGAAAAGACTTTCATTCCAAGAATTTCCATGAACAGACTTTCATTCCAAGAATTTCCCATCGTGGAACACAATACCACGGAACTGCTTCCCTGTTGACTATAACATAGTCGTTTTCAGGTCCAATATCAGCAAATACTTATGTAATAAGATCCTACCCTTTCCACTAATCGTTTCCAATCCTCTCATAGTGTCGTTCATCGTCCAATTGACAATTTCATTATCCCTTGTCCTCGAGTGGCCGTCGGGTCTTGATAAGTGGTGCCTCATTTGTATAAAAAAAACATCTCAAGAATTGAGAAAAATAAGTTAATAAAATGAGTTGTCAGTTTATTAACAGAATGTTTGCCGCACAGTTCTAATTTTTAAAACGAAAATACCTATGCACCTACGGACTTACATAAAACGAGTGTTCTATTTCTTAAGTACACTTCAACGTAAATGATGTACTTTGAAGCGAAAAGATGTAATGAACATTCTTGGAGGGCCATGATGTTTATCCGGTTGGCAACCATGCCGCCTGGCGATTCCACCACCTCCTACAGTCAGAATAGGTTTCACTTTTCTTCCGGTTCCTAAAACTTCTTCCCAGATAATTACAAGATGCGTCCATTTAATCTGCGCGTTTAGCGATGGAAATGCTATTTCAATCTTAAGCATGACAAACCAAGAAAATAGTATTCAGATTGAAGCATGATAGACCAATGTAAATGCGATTTCAGATTAAAGCATGACAGACCAACGAAAATGGTATTTGAGATTTAAACATGACAGACATACGCAAATGATATTTCAGATTTAAACATGACAGACAAACAAAAACGTTTTTCAGATTTAAGCATGACAGACTAACGAAAATACCATTTAAGATTTAAGCATGAGAAACAACGAAAATGCTATTTCAGATTTAAGCATGATAGACGAACGAAAATTCTATTTAAGATTGAAGCAAGACAGATCAAAGAAAAATGTTATTTCAGATTTAAACATGACAGATTAACGAAAATGGTATTTCAAAATTAAGCATGACAGACCAACGAAAAAGCTATTTAAAGTTTAAACATGATAGACCAACGAAAATACTATTTCGCACTTAAGTGTGGCCGACTGACGGCTAAAGCATCTCACAGTGATGTGATGTGATGGCGCGTCTTTTTTCATTTTTTTTTCATGGACAACTTTATTTTCTAAATTCTGTTATTATTATTATTATTTAAAAACAAACGTCCCAATTTCAAACGTCTTGGTGGCCAGGTGGCATAACCTATATTTTGTTCTGTTTTATGAACCGTGGGTTCGAGGGGAAACGTAACATACGATAGTTGGTGAGCAACCTCGTTAGAAATAATCTGAGCGGTTGGGTGGAAAAAAACTTTGCCGAATAACAAGTCTATAAATAAATGGTTTCAAATCTCAGCAATTAGATTCTCGTGGCTTCATCAGGGATACGTTAATTCGTCTTCATAAAAGACGCAATATCCTGAGGGAAATGGGTTTGTGGTTGTATATATATATATATATATATATATATATATATATATATATATATATATTATACAGATATTTATTATTTTTGCTTACAGACACATATGTCTCATGCTTACGTAATCTTCGGTGTAGGAGATAATAATTACTGCCGGATTCAAACTCAGTTGCAAGGTTACCTTTTGCTCTACAGCCTGGTATTCAACCCCTAGACCACCATCAATTAGAATGGGGAAAAAAGAGAATTAAAATTCTATATAATGTCGAATCGGCGGACATATAGAGTAAACTAAGTCATATAGTGTTCAACTACAGAGACCAGAACATCGCATTACGCATAGATTGGTAGCTTATTATAAATTCTCCGAGAGGCCCAATCCTTACTTTTAGTGGGCGATATATATATATATATATATATATATATATATATATATATATATATATATATATATATATATACAGAGATAGATAGATAGATAGATAGATAGATAGATAGATAGATAGATAGATAGATAGATAGATAGATAGATAGATAAATAGATAAGAATAAAAATTGAGTACAATGTGTATTAAATCATCAATTGTTCAATATAAGGTGTTTATAGAAGAGGATTATTTTAGTATTCCTTCCTCAAACCATAGCTGTTCAAAGATGAAATCTTATCGTCCGAGGAAATTGGACAGATAAGTTGTTAAAAAAAAATTACCAAAATGTCAATATTTGAAAAGGTATAAAAATAAAAGTATATAAAATAAAGTAAGAGAATGTAGAATACGTAAGCTAAAAATTCACAGTTATGAATAATTAATATGTATCTATAAAATATTATTATATAGCCCCTTTTACTAAGGCCGTGCACTCTGAGTGAGTTTAATAACAAGCTACTTGCTTCATTGCGAGATCCAACACGGTTTCTTGTTGTTGATCACCCTTCGCTGCTTGCTGTAAATACCCGCCGACTTGGCATTTACAAAGTTAAATTTCTCCTAACTTCCAAGCTAAGTTTTGGTGGCCAACAGGTAACGCTCTTGACTGCGAATCAGTAGCGATTTGTGATCGAAGTTCGCGTCCGCTGACCGTCGGGAATTACCTTCCTGCACTGAAGATTGCGAAGGTAATAAATACTTAATATATATATATATATATATATATATATATATATATATATATATATATATATATGTACGAGGCCTGTCTAAAACATATCCGACGTTAGGTCATTAGAAATATTTCGAAATACGTGACGGAGTTGGGACCCTAATCCCCTTCAAAGTAGGCCCCTTGTGCTAGCACACACTTAGCCCACCGATCCATCCACTGCCGAAAACGGGTCTGGAAATCTTCTTTTGGAATAGTGTTCATCTCCTTGGTGAGGTCGTTCCATTAGCCTTTTAATCTTTATTAGTGCACATATCTCCATCCCGAAGAATTCCATTCGAATGTCTTGGCTGAAGATTCCGCTTGTATTTTTGTCAGCCTTTCCAGTTCCGTTTTGCTTTTTTTTGCAAATAACTCATACATGAGGTAGTTATTTTTCTTCTTCTTCTTCTTCTTCTTCTCTTTATTATTATTATTATTATTTTCTATTTCAATATCTTTATGCATGTAACACCATGAAATATCAACAACAACAACAACAATAATAATAATAATAATAATAATAATAATAATAATAATAATAATAATAATAATAATAATAATATCATCATCATCATCAAATCTACGGAAATGAAAGAGAAGATTAGAAAAGAATATTTACGAAGAACAAGAAAACTCCTAGAAACGAAATTATATAGCAGGAATCTAGTAAAAGGAATAAACACCTGGGCAGTAGCACTAACAAGATACTCTGGACCATTCATAGGCTGGACCAAAGAGGAACAAAGGCACCTGGACCAGAGGACCAGAAAATTAATGACCATGTACAATGCACTACACCCAAAAGATGATACGGACAGACTCTACATGAAAAGCAACGAAGGGGGAAGAGGACTGGTAAGTATAGAAGATTGTGTGGAAGACTCAAAAAAGAGCTGGAAAATACATAACTCAACACAGGGAAATCCTTATCACTGCAGCAAGAGACACCGTCTCAACGAACAAATCGGGAAGCACCGAAACCAGAAACAAAACGGCAAGAAAAGAAAAGTGGGAAGGAAAAAAACTACACGGATACTTCAGAAGACTGACAAATGAAGAAACCAACGAAAATAGCTGGGCATGGCTAAGAAAAGGGCACTTGAACAGAGAAACGGAATCTTTACTGATGGCTGCACAGAACAATGCAATTAGGACAAACTACATTAAAGCTAAAATAGATAAAACTCAAGAAAATAGTAAATGCAGACTCTGTGGACAAAGACACGAAACAATAAATCATATAATAAGTGAATGTAACAAACTAGCCCAAAACGAGTATAAGAACAGACATGACTGTGTGGGGAAAGCAGTACATCGGGAACTGTGCAAACAATTGAATTTCGAATACGCAGACAAATGGTACAAACATAAGCCAGAAACAGTACTGGAAAACGAAAAACACAAAATCATCTGGGATATGGATATACAAACAGACAAACTCATACAAGCAAGGAGACCGGATGTTATAATAATCAACAAGAAGGAAAAATCATGCAAAATCGTAGACTTCGTCGTTTCAACAGTCCACAGAGTGAAAAGCAAAGAAACGGAAAAACGAAGCAAATACACTAAACTAGCCAAAGAACTGAAAGGAATATGGAGCATAAAGAAAGTCAGTATAATACCGATAATCGTAGGAGCACTAGGAACAATCCCCAAAAACTTGGGAAAAAAACTGGGAGAAATTGGGATCAAAGGTATCATTGGAACTATACAAAGTACAGCAATGATCAAAACAGCTACAATCTTAAGAAAAATTATTGAATGCGGAAACTAACCCACATAAGCTACGAAGGATCATACAAAATCTAACACAGGAAGAACACAAAAACTAACGAAAGAACACACCACAAACAAACAGAAAATGCAAGAAACATCACTTAATAAGCTCCCCCCCTTTCCAATAAATTACAACGGCCTCAACTGACACAGCACAAAAATGGATCAATGAACAGAAATAGCTCACCCCCACCCCACCCCCAATAAATAAATTTTTAAAAATAATAATCAGCTCCCCCCCCCCCCCAAAAAAAAAAAAAAATTGTACCAGCCTAGGCTGACACCATAAAAATATTTGCATAGGGTCAAGGAGGATGAGAAGACCGAGGAGGGACAGCACAAACCAAACCTCCACTGGAAGTGCAGAGACTGCTTGGACTTCGGGGAGGCTTACTGCCACTCAAACCCCAGAGAAGACCAATGGTCCTTACCAGCGAGAAATCAATGGTAAACGGCTGTTGTGATACTGCAAATTTATTTGCAGTGGCTCTCGAAAAGAGGTGGAGAATGCTGGAAATCTGGGGGGGGGCTTGTTGTCACTCAGACTCCAGGGAATACCACCGGTTGTCGGTGAGCAATCACTGATGACGTGTGTGAGAACTCCTAGTGAGTAAATAATAATAATAACAATAATGATAACAATAATTATTATTATTATTATTATTATTATTATTATTATTATTATTATTATCACTAATAAGATACTCTGACCATTCATAGGCTGGACTAATAATGAACTCAGGCACCTTGACCAAAAGACTAGAAAATTAATGACCATGCACAACGCACTACACCCAAAAGACAATACAGACAGACTCTGGGTGAAATAAATAGAAGGGGGAAGAGGATTGGTAAGTATTAAAGATTGTGTGGAAGACCTAAAAAAAGAGCTAGTATTCGCACTCGCTATTTATCTTGATATATTACTAAAATATTCAAAAAAAAATCATATAAAATCATATTAGTAATTTCATTTTTCATATATAAAGTCTTATTATCATTTCCGATGAACTAAAGGAGAAAAAAATCTGCCGTTAACTTTTTATTAAAGGGCGGAGAATTTTTTATAAATCCATTCCAAGCGGTGGGGTAAAAATCTAAGGTGATTTTTTGACCATTTGCTTGTTCGCATTCCTAGGGATACGAATTAATCCAAATATTGCAGACTTAGTATTTGTATTAACCTACTTATCACTGGAAAATTCACAAATATAAAAAGGGACTCAACTATATAACAGTGGAATTAAATCGTGAATTAGAAAAAGGGGATCATCCGCTGTTTCCCATGTACTATATATATATATATATATATATATATATATATATATATATATATATATATATATATATATATATATATATATATATATATTGGTTTCTATGAAATAGTGGTGGATATTATGTGTGTGTTTGTGTGTATATATATAGAGAGAGAGACACGGACATAGACAGAAACAGAAAGACAACGAGAAAGAGAGAGAGAGAAAGGGAGAGAAGACGAACACATTTTCTATTTCTATTTGTGAATGGCACATGGTCCTTCCCGGCGCTTACTCAATACTCAAATTACACGTCAGCCTCTCGGGCGTTTCAATAGGCAGCTAGGCACCACCCGATGCTCTGTCGCTTTCTGTTCAATCCTAAGGGGTATTTTTCACTCAAAATTGGCAGTAGATCACGTTTTTTTTTTGCTTTCACCATCATCAGCCGATGCCAACCCCTATCACGCCAAGAATTATTCAGTGCCAAAAATCAAAGACCACATGCACCTACCCACTCAGCCTGAATACTCGAAACCCTGAAACCCAACCATGGCTCTGCGTTTGGTGCTGGAAGCGGGCGACTGTATGTCTCCGTTAATGTGCAATGCGAGAATTGTAAAGATTGCCAAAAATCTGTGGCCAATTCCGTTATGTTAATTACATCTGATTCCAATTGTTCTACAGTGTCAGAGGCTGGTGACATCATTCCAGTAGATGTATCAGCTAATGGAGGACTGAAATAGATAGATAGATAGATAGATAGATAGATAGATAGATAGATAGATAGATAGATAGATAGATAGATAGATAGATGTTCGATTAGTTTTTAAGATAAAGAGGAATCATATGTATACTAATATATATATATATGTGTGTGTGTGTGTGTGTGTGTGTGTGTGTGTGTGTGTGTGTGTGTGCGTGTGTACAGTCCCATAAAAATGAAAATTTTGTATCTAAGGGAGGAAACTACTAAATCCTCAGGAAGAAGTAAGTACCAATAGCTGAAGCACAACAATTTATCGCTAATAATAGCAACAAAAGTTACGTCATAAATTTATAAGCAATAAATTAGCACGTAATTTCAGACAGGCTCTACATGGCGTACTGGTTAGTGCCCTTGATATTACAGTTCCTGTAATCGAATCCTATCATAGTCAGCCACGCTGTGAGCCGCAGTAACGGCGAAACGCGTGTCCGTGGATAACTATTTTAGCGATAAAAAATATATATATATATACAACATATATATATATGTGTGTGCGTGTGTGTGTGTACGCATCCCTAAAAATGGGGCGACATTTTGTATCTAAGGGAAGAACCTCTTAAATGCCAAGGAAGCAGTAAGTAGCAGTAGCTGAAACACAGCAATTTATCGTTAACAATAACAATAACAAAAGTCACGTTATATATATATATATATATATATATATATATATATATATATATATATATATATATATATATATATATATATATATATATAGTAAATCCGTTAGGGCTACTTGAAAAGCATCGACAAGTGAAAATTATGTAAACCAAATAAGCAATGCGAGATTTCTTTCAATGAATTAAACGTTTATTTTTTTTTTTATTTAAATTGAATATTCCGGCATAAACATGTAATCTACAGTGTTTAGAGACATTTTTCTTCTTTTTCTGTTTCATTGTCTCCCAATGACAATGGAGTGTTATTTTGTAAGTCCGAGAGTAGCATACAGGCTGGTACCTGGCAGTTTTTCAAGTAGCCCTAACAGAGTTACTAAACTACCACGTCTATGCTAATAAAATTGAAATTTCTGAAACATATGTATGCAAGAACAAATATTGTTGGTGTTGAATTTTTCGGAGCATGATCATTACAAAATATAAAAAATGTCATGAATTTTATATTCTACTAAATTATAACATATGAGCTCTGTTTGACTTTAAGGTGTAACCATTGAGCTCAAATTAATCTGCAATATTCATTTGTATCCTGGGGATTTGTGACATTTTATTCTTTTATAAAAAATATCGGTGTTTTACAATCTCCTTGTGATACGACTAAAGTTATAGTTACTAAACTAAATTTTTCTTTAAATATATATATAAATTGATATTGTTTCAGACAAAAATTAAAATCATGTACACCTCCTCATATAGAGTTAGTAATCTTCAAAAATACGACAAAGAATCAACTACCATGGTTTACAGAAGAAAGCATAATTTTGATCCAAAGGAAGACAATCCACAAAATTTTTCGATTCTATTTTATTTTCTTGTAATTTTAAAAGCTTGAACAAGGGGAGAGCTTTTCTTTCTTTTTTTTCTTCTCATGGCAAATGTAATAGTTATCTTCATAATCATAGTCATCATCATCAGCAGCAGCATCGTTGTCGTCGTCGTCAACAACACGACAAAAAAAAACTTCTTAAAAAAAGTAAAAGTTCAAATATAAAGTATAAATGTATTTACTAAAGAGAAAATTTGTTAGTTATTGCGTTCAACGTGAAGTTTATTTTTTAAATTAAATTATTTCAAGTTGTTGGTTCGTGTAAACATACGAATACGTAAATGAGACCGGAAGTTATCTTTCGAATTTCATAATAATCATTTTGAATTTAAACGTTTTTCAATAAATCGTTGTAATTAATATTACTACTAATAATAATAATAATATAAATATGAAGAAAACTATTGCATATGTATAAGGAAATTGGAGAACAAAAATAGAAATGAATTATGTAAAATATTAATTTATTAGAGGGTGTTTATGAAATTAGTATTCAAATGAAGCATCGGGGTGGGTGTGTTTTGGCAGTGGTCGTTTGCGTATACATAATGTATTTGAAAACATTGACAACAAATAATGTGTGTATGTGAGTTAAAATGGACAACAAATAATGTGTGTATGTGAGTTAAAATTGACAACAAATAATGTGTGTATGTGAGTTAAAATTGACAACAAATAATGTGTGTGTGTGAGTTAAAATTGACAACAAATAATGTGTTTATGTGAGTTAAAATTGACAACAAATAATGTGTGTATGTGAGTTAAAATTGACAACAAATAATGTGTGTATGTGAGTTAAAATTGACAACAAATAATGTGTGTATGTGAGTTAAAATTGACAACAAATAATGTGTGTATGTGAGTTAAAATTGACAACAAATAATGTGTGTATGTGAGTTAAAATTGACAACAAATAATGTGTGTATGTGAGTTAAAATTGACAACAAATAATGTGTGTATGTGAGTTAAAATTGACAACAAATAATGTGTGTATGTGAGTTAAAATTGACAACAAATAATGTGTGTATGTGAGTTAAAATTGACAACAAATAATGTGTGTATGTGAGTTAAAATTGACAACAAATAATGTGTGTATGTGAGTTAAAAAATGGACACCTTTTAGTTCCGTATATTTGTGTTGAGTTATTTTAAATATTTGATTTAATATTTTTAATTTATTTCTATTGCTATTGTCACTTTTGAACTGACTGGTGGAGTAATATATGGTTGTATAATGGGAGGTTATGTCTCCAATATTGTCCAATATTTTTTTTAATAATACTAAAATCTGATGTTTATTTCTTAAATGACTTCTTTATGTGATGTTGTAAAGAGCGCTGATGAAGTCCGTTTATAAAGTATAAAGTATGATACATAAGCAAAAATTTCAAAAATGTCTTGGAAACGATTGTTCGCCAAATAATCGTTAAGTTTGAATTCGTGGAACTAATAATGTTCTAATTTTGTTGATCTCAACTCACTTTATAATAGCTCTGGTTGATCTTAACAATGAACTATTGAGCTGATATTAATATCTGCAGTATTTTGAGTTTTCTTAAATGCCTATACTATAGGTACAATATTTCCTATGGTTATATTATTCTATTGTGCATTTTCTTTCCACTCAAGTCAAAAATGTTTTTGCTTTAAATTTTAACTAAAGCTCCTTATTGTTGAACTTATTATTGGTACTATCAGATATGTTCCGAAAAGAATTCTTACCTATGTCTACTAAATGCATTCCTATACAATACGAGGATACCTACAGAAGAGCCTTTATTGGAAGCATAAACAAGTTTATTAGAAACATCAGATGGAAAGCCTACAATTATAACCACATGAATCAAAAGAAAAGCAAGACTTCGTATATTGATACAAGACTGCCAGGTAAATCCATTAGAAGATGAATCCCAAAGAATTGCAGCTAAATATTATGGTTACAAATCTTATAAGAACCCTAAGAAGAACCATGCACTAGATAAATTTGAAAAGGACCTTGTAAATCTGACTAAAAATTTGAAATTTAAGAAGCATGGAAAATATGAAACTGGGGCACTTAAATATTCTATGACATATGACCAATATCAAATAATTATACTTAAAGAGCACCACGAAAATTATAAATTAACCTACAAAGAAACTATCGATAACATTTATTTAGAGGCTAAATCCTTACTCTCTAAACTTAGGATTGATCAGTACACTGAAATAATTGCTCCAGGCACTCATAGATTTACTTTAAAAGGCCATAAACCTGATTTTAATAACAACCCTTAAATTAGACTCATTTATCCATCTAGATCTGATATCAGTCTCGTAAATAAAAATATATTCTAATATGTTTGAATAGTATAATATATAGAATAATCCCTAAAATAAGAAATAAAATTAAATCCTCCCTTTGGATTTCTTCTAATCAAATATCTATCTTGTTTAATAACTTGAAACATAAACACAACATCAAATTTTTGCCATTTGACATAGACTCCTACTAGCAGTCAATCACGCCAATACTGTTAAATAAGGCCCTCATATTCGCAGAAAATAATTCTGACTTAACTCCAACAGAAATAGATCTAATTCTATTGGTCAAGAAGTTCATAGTACATTTTGATGGTAAATTCTGGGCTAGAAGCGACACCCCAAACCACTTCAATATCTTGATGGGTTCAACAGACTCTACATGGATTACTGACCATGTATGTCTATTTTTGCTAAATGAGATTTCAAAGATGATGTCAAATTAGATAAGTCTTTATATAGATGATGCTCTCCTAACCATAGGATCTACTAATAGAATATATGAAAAAACAGCATTTAGACTTCGTAATCTCCTAAGTAACTTTGGTTCAAAAATTACTTTCGACATTAACAAAAAAGTAGTGAACTACCTCGATTTCACTCTAAACCTTTTGAGTAAACCATATGAACTATACTACAAACCAAACCTAATATTATATAACGGCCATAAAAATCCAACCATCCTAAACCTATTTTTAATTCTATAGTACCTAATGTAGTTAAAAGAATTTCCAATATATCATCTAATGAACTCCTATTTGAAGTAAACTCTCAATTCTATAACGATGCCTTAAGAAATTCGGGTTATAACAAAAACATTATTATTTTAGATTTTCTGAAGTTATGATAATAAAAAACTCAAGGCTCTAATTCAAACATTATCACCCATAATATGGCAATAAACAGAAAACCGATACACTGCCCATCTAATGATAATATAATTAGCCTAGTAAATTAAACTACCACTAATCAAAATGCTAATAGAAATAATGGAAGCCTATAAACAATACTGCTAAAAATAGACATATTTTTATGTTTTTAATTTCTCAAGTCTTCCTTTTAGAATATTTTGAGTATCATATATAGTCTAATCGTTGAATCTTATACCTTAAATTTAATTTTGAATATCTTTTATTAATTTTAATTTTAATTTTAATTTTTATTTTCAATATAATATTATCTATATAATTATATAAGTATGTATGTGTATATATTTGTGTATATATATCTAGAGCCGTATGCATGTGGGCATTTGTATATCTTGTCTATATGTCTATATACCCATGTATCTATATATATATATATATCTATTTATATGTGTATATATATATGCATATATATATGCATATGTATGTATATATATAATGTATATATATATATGTGTGTGTGTGTGTGTGTGTGTCTATTCTTATGATTATATGCCTTTTAATGATAGATGTGTGCATACATGTATAAATTATATTTTATTTTATTTAGTTTGAACCTTTATTCCTTAACCTTTTTCGTTTTATTCCATTACAAATATATATATATATATATATATATATATATATATATATATATATATATATATATATATATATATATATATATATATATATATATATAAAAATGTTGGTCTCTATATACCTGTATATGTATATGTATGTGTGTGGTCTTTAGTGTTTATATGTATACATGTATATGTGTGTGTGTCTCTCTCTCTCTATCTATCTATCTATCTCTCTCTCTCTCTCTCTCTCTATATATATATATATATATATATATATATATATATATATATATATATATATATATATATATATATATATATATATTTCTTCCCATTCATTTTACCTGTGAATGTTAGTCCGAGGAGTTGGACGCTGAACTCTCAAATAAGTTGGTATCTTTCAAAGTGCATACAGGTGAAGGGATTTGTGACAATTTAAGTCGCCTATCATCTAGGATTTAATGGTAAAGTTTTGTATTTCTTACTTATAAGGAAAAGATTGGTGTTCTTCTTTAAAGTTAGTAAACCGTAGTGAATTTAGCTTACTTGGCTGAAGAAAAGGAAATTGTTCGCTTCTCGAAAGAAAGAGTAAACCTTTTCTGGTTAATAAGAATGCTAGTTAATTTATTAACAGCAAATAACAATAAAAGAATTATAAAAGTTCAATAAGGCTTAATGTTTCTTGTTGGAACATAAGTTTGTATTTTCAGCTTCATTCATAGAATTGAATCTATTTCATTTTGGGGCTGGTGTAAATTCCTTGTGTCTCCCGATCAGACAATGTCAATATGTCTGCTCTCTTTCCATATCCAAACAGTTTATCGTACCAACTGTTTACAACAGCGTTACTTATGTTTACAGATTATTTTGATTGACAAATGAATGGTCACTTCTCGAAACAACCACATTCCCCCTCTAGAGACCTTCAAGGTTTGATATCTTAAATACATTTACAGACATCCGCCCGGGTAAAGAAGCTCATGTAAATTTGTTGTTTTCTGTATTTATTAGCCATATTTATTAGGTGTAGTGATTAATGTAAAGTGTGCGAATGCACAGTGTAAAACGAAAATTGACTCTAACGAGATATCTTACTATTTTCTTATGGTGTAATGGTTTGCGATAAGAGTAGCTGTGACTGGGAGAGAGTTATCCCCCCTCTTAAACATCAGTAATAAAAACAGAAACGGCTGATATATATATGAATTTTCCAATGAATGTTAAGTCTGCAATATCTTGGATTTAGTTAGTTTCTCTGGGAATTTAAACTGCATTTTACTTTCTTTTTTTTTCTTTTGTTTAAAATGACTCAAAGCTTCTTTAGACTATATATATATATATATATATATATATATATATATATATATATATATATATATATATATATATAAATCGAATAAAAACGAAACTTAATATTTTCCTGACAAGGACGAACTTAGGTTGAAAATGAGTGACGAAAAAGTTTTCGGTGTTGTTGTGGCGGTATAAGTTCGAACTGCCACGTCGCTAGTTGTTGTGGACCTGTAAAGGGGCTAGAAGGAAAACACGAACTCAGAGTGTATAGAAAACAAGTATCTTGAAAAAGTATAATACAACAAATAACAAGAGTGGTTGTACGTCAGTCTTGACTGCCAATATAGACTGGTGTAGTTCCAGGTATTTAATTCTTTCTCATCGCACGAAATATGTGGCACAAGGCCGGAAGTTATGGGAGAGTCGAGTCAAGCCAGTGCCCCTAAAGCAGAAGCACTCTGGCCTATAACAAATTGCCTGGGCCTTCCCGTCGGCATTCCCCGGTCAAGGCGTCTCAGGCAGTAAGCAATAAACTTACTCCACCCCAAAGAGGGGAGGCAAGACCTGGGAGGGTGGACTACCCAGGACTAATACCTCAGCCCGACAGATAAAAAGTCACCGAAATGGCCCAGTCCCTGCCGGACTGATTGTCGAGAACGAATCCTCGACTGTCCGAAATCTCTAAGCAACTAACGTTACAGAAAGACCGTGCAGGCTGTTTTGGAGCCAACCCTGATAAGCAGATGCCTCCAGTATTTATGGTGAGTGGAAGAGTTCAATTAGTCTGAATAGGTAAGGTACCATCAGAGGTATGCAGCTTTTGTTTATGAAGCTATATCGGTCAATCAAATAGAGGTGAATCTTACTTGACTTCATATAGAAGATTAGAATTTTAATAAAACCAAAGATTATGCCATTTCTATAGAGCTACGCCGTATATCCTCACTGTATACAGAATGAAAATATACTTATGGCAAGCAAGCTACGCATAAAAATTATGCTCGCTAATTGGTAGAGATTCTTCTTAGATCAAAACGCAAAGTATTGTGCGTAGCTTGATTGCCATAAGTATATTTTCATACTATTATTAAACTCAATCCAAATACTGAACACGGTTGAAGTAAATACTAAAACACACACAAACATATATATTTATTTGATATAATATAATATAATACAAAACACTATTTATATATATATATATATATATATATATATATATATATATATATATATATATATATATATATATATATATATATATGTCGAGGAAAATTATGCTTCCCCAGTGTTCGCCATAATATTGTTGTTTATATAAAATAACGTTCAACTCGGTTTATAAAATGATAATGAGAAAGAAAGAAAAGGTCTCAATCTTGAAAGTTAAATAAAAGAAAAACAGAATGAAAAAAAGACTATTAATTGGTATAGAAAGAAGAAAGAAAATAAGGAAAGACTAGGTCTCATTATAGAAATATAGTAAAAGAATTTCTTTCCAGATACATTTAAGACGGCGGAGGTATGACTTGCTATTTGCTTTCTGCCTTCCCCTAAACACTTTTATCTCGCAGTTTGTTTGTTTTTGCTCGCAAACTTTTATGTGACGAGACGCGTATATATTTATTTATATACAAATAAATACACACTGGTCTTTATTATAGAGTGGGGGATCTGTTTCATGTTAGTAGAATATGATTATGTGTCTTTCAATTATTTTCAATTGCATGTTCCTTATGAAGGTGTCCATGGGAGTTATTTTAGGCAGCCGTACACGTAGGTTGAAAGGTACATCGATTAACCTAGTTATGCTTCTGTTGAAATAGTAATGACTAAATAGCACTTCCATTACACAGAGTAGGGGTGGCGGCATATCCACCGAACATCTAAAAATTAACCGATATAAAATGTATTTTATCATAAATCTTAAGTTTTAAGACATTTATTTTTGTTAAAATACACTGTTTATTGTATGCATTCAAAGAATAGTCTACCATTATCAAATTATCGTGATATTTCTTGGAATTATTTAATTAGATATACTTCTACATTATTATTTTTCAATTAAAAAAAATGAATATATTATCAATCACCCCACACAAAGAGGTTATGTTTTAATCATCATTTATTTATTTGTTTGTTAGTTTATTTTTGTGTTTATTAGAAACTTTATGAAAATTCTAAGCATCAGATTTCAATTACTTTTCTTTTTACCAAAGCTCAGAGAACTCTCCATTAAATTTTGGAAGTGATCTAATTCAATATCTGGATCCAAGATATTTTTTCGAATAATTGTAAAAGTCTCTATCTTTCATCAATTTTCGAAAATCCTATCTTAGTAAATTTGTTGTCTATTTTTTGTTTAATTTAAAACATGTGTATAAGATAGGATTACATATCACAAGACCAAATTTCATCTGGATCTGATACAGATTCAAGATCTGGCAGCACTTTTCATTTTAACATAGAACATCTCATTTAACAACTTCGGATGAATCTCTGTCAATCTGTCATTTCTCAATTAATCCGTGTAAACTTTGCTGTATTTATGTAGGGTCTCATTTTCAAAAACATTGCCAAGTTTCACCTGCATAGTAGAGTAACACAATAAACCTTGGTGGATGTTTGTGCTCTCCGAGTGCTTTTGTAATTCAATTATTTGTCATCATCTAACTCAATCTTATCTTCAGGCACTGACGAATTAGCACAAGCTGTACCACAACACTCGCCACATGCTGTTCAACAATTAAGCCCATGCTTCTTGTGGGTGCACTGTGCTGTATTGCAATCTATTTTGAAATTGCACCGAATCAAGCTAAAAAGACTCTCTGGTGCTGGTGGCACATCAGTCCCTTCTAGTATTATGACACCATTGATCACCTGTCATCACCAATCGATGGGATTTAGAAAACGATATCCTAACCATAGCTGTACGTGGTAGTATACACACATAGAATGAAAATTTGCAGCAGACTTTTTACATGGTCATGTGACGACTTTTTACATGGTAATGTGACGATTTTTAGATCTCAGTTTGTTCGGTGACGCCAGTCGTGCACTCTAGCGTGTTGTTATAGTGGTGACCGCCGTCCAAGCATGCCTTATTTCTGTGGTTCGTAATTGCTTAAAAGTGGAATTAGGTACACTGAGATCTGTTCTCTAGTCGCCATGGTCGCACCAGAGTTGGAACACATATGTAAGATAATGACGAGTGGCATTGTGGGTAGGACATCGAGAAAAAAAGAAAACGACTTGATAACTGTTAAAAAGGAGAAGGTTCCGCGGTGCAAAGGAGACTTGAAAGGCGGCGGTTTCAGAAACGCGAAAAGCCGGAGCGCTTGGTGATCGGAGTATCGAAGTACCGGAAGAATGGGAGTTTACCGATGTTTATGACACCGATGAAGCTTTATTGGCTATGGTACCCAAGCCCGTCTTGCTGTTAGGCTTTCGTGTCCGCTGACTAAAAATGCGACTGATAAGCAAGTTGGTACCCTGAAGGAATCCCCTGACTTTTATTTCATCAAACAGACAATTGGAAGTGCTTGTGGAACAATTGCTTCAGTTCACGCTCGGATAGACAATGCAGAGCACATTGCTTTCCAATCGGATGTATATATGAACGAGTTTCTAGCATAAACGAAGTCTGTGACCTCAGCAAGAAAAAAGACTTTCATGAGACAAAAGTATGTCAAAAGATTTTTATTTATATGTGTGTGCGTAGCCAGCGTAAACCATCCGGTGATGGGAAATGAAGAAAACGAAAGTTTTTCCATATACGTTCTGTTCTTTGTCATTCTTGTTGGATCTTACCGGGTACCCCGAATGAACGGGTAATGCAACGCATACTCACGCACATTACCACAAAGTTGTTTGCTGATTACTCATGTGCCGTGCTCACTATGGCGAAAATGGAATTTAAAAGAAACACAGTTTTCTAAAGTCAAGGGCCATTTTTGTCCCTATCTTTTGGGAACCGGGTGTTTATGTCTATACCTTCGTCCGCACGCTGTTGTGAAGTTGCTGGGTTCAACAGCAGGCAGCAGTCACGCCGTGAATCCGATACTTGAACAGTCGCATCGGTAAATCAACTCACCTCACTCGTGCTACCAACGACATCGCCATCCTGACTACATCATAGATACTACCCACCCCCAGAATAACAACAACAACTCTACACACGGCAGAATAACAACAACAACAACAACTTTGTTTCAGTATCGATGTATTTTTGAACAATTTGTTTGATTTTCATTCTGTTTCGCCTCTTTTTTCCTTGCTACCAAACGCTTATTATAACAGTAACAAAGCAGAACAAGTACGTCTGTATCATCAGCAATAACAATTATTTCTTCATGATTGGCAGCATTGACAGCAGTTTCAACAATACTACAATCAGCATCACCATTGGCATGGATACACTGACATCCTGTTTGTTCTAAACATTCAGACAACATCTGTATAAATCTAGGTTTATTAGATTTATTTGACAAGAAAATGGTCTTTTTCATTGCTGGAACTATGGTCAATTCACAATTATTTCAAAATAATTAATGGCATTTCTAACCATAGTGGGCATTTTTTAGAAATTCTCCTAGATCTGGAAGGTTATTGTCAATGCAGTTTTCAAAAACTAGATCTGTTAACCAGTTACGTTTGTTTGCTCACAAAGTAATATGTTTTTAGAATAAGTTGCCAGATCGGATTTAGAACAGCAATAGCGTGGATCAGTTAAAGATGAGGTTGGACGAATTCAGAGAAAGTGGTAGGAGGGAGAAATTGAGGGGGCACTTTTGGAAGTTAACAAATGAAATATTTAACAGAATTTGATCTGGATATCGATACTGTACTAAGAGTTTACTTTTTTTTAAGTTGAATTGAGAAGATAGTTAAAGGAGGAATGCCCAAGGAGGCATAACAAACAAACAAACAAACAAACAAACAAACAAACAACAACAACAACAACAACAACAACAACAATAATAATAATAATAATAATAATAATAATAATAATAATAATAATAATAATAATAATATTAATTTGACAATGTTAACTGAACTTCAACAAGCTAAAACGTTATTGAGCGTGTGTTACAGTACTGTAGGGCGCCATTATGCAAGGCACAGTAGGTTAACTAGTATCAAATAGCTAATTTTGTTATTGAAAAATAGGTTTTGTTTCTGGACTCAGAAGTGAGTCAGAGAAGAGTTTGATCCAAGAATAGTCATAATAAATTTAGACACCTGACGTGACCTTTGAGTCAGAGATCAGAGTGAGTCGTTTTTGTCCCCATCTCGTGCGTGGGAATGATGATTACGTCACCACGGAAAACAAGAATTAGCTTTTTAGAATCAGTCTGAGCTTAGAGGCGATACCGTTCAGACCGGGTGCGAGCATGTAGCCGGCAAACCGGTAAGGCCCCGTTCTGGGAGGGCAGAAGATATCCCGAAAGGAACCAGAAAATAGCCGAAGTAGGAGAGAGTCGAAACCGGAATCCCCCTGACAGCAAGCGAACTAAGAAGTAAGAAACTTGTGTGAAAATAAAGAAACTTGTATGAAATCTCCCTTCAAAAATTCGTGTCTCGTGTATTCATTCTGTCTGAGACAGACCTCCACCTTCGATCAAGACGACACAGCCAGCGAAGACTAGACGAATCACAGGCCAAAGAAGAGAACAGAAGATAAGGTAAACCTTGAGATTTATTTGAGAACTTTTTAGGAACTTTAAGAAATGTATAATGAACTTTCCGTGATTTGATGTAAGTTGAACTGAAGCGTTTATAAATGGTAAAAGAACTCTTTCGAGACTGTGAACAGTACGTTTTTATATGTGGAATAAGATTTATAAAAGTTATATGTGAACATTATGTTATTTGATGCCGAGAGCTTGAGAGACGTGTCGCAAGGGAAGATTCGTTATTGGAAAAATAAGATCTGTAAATGGTTATCGTACGTATAAATGAACAACGGTCGTAATTGAAAAAGGCTTGAGATGCCGTGAACAGATTCGTGATTTTGAAAAGGCCGTAAATTGATACGTGAAGATTTAAGACTGTGGTTACGAGACGTATAGAGTAAAATGATATGAGAAGATCTGTAACGTGTATCGTAACATGGGTTGATTTGGTAGCCGTGACCTGCCGTTTCCAACATGAAAAGGTTCGATATCGATCTGGTGCTGTCATGAAGTACGAACACATCGTGTGGTCCGAATGAATAGAAAAAGGAAGAGAAAAAAGGAGCGAGACACGAGGGGAAAATTGTTGAGATACACAAAAGAGAGACACATTTAGTTAATTATTAAAAGACATAGGAAAAAAGAAGAGAAAAAAGAAAAGAAAAAAGACACATTTTGTTAAAAAAAGAAAAGAAAGAAGAACGCACACACAATTATTAAATTACGCAGAAAGAGAAAAAGACACATTTTGTTAATTGTTAAGATTCACAAAAAAAAGAAAAAAAAAAAAGAAAGACACATTTTGTTAAGAAAAGAAAAAAGAACGCACGCACACACACACGCAAAAACAATTGTTAAGACTTTGTAGGAAAAGAACATTCTAGTTAGAAAAAAAGGACGATTTGCCGTAATTATGTTTTTTTTGTGTTGTGTTTTAAGAATTTGTTGCTGTAATTTTTTTCTGGTTTGTGTTGGTGGGGGACAAAGGTGAAAGCAATAACGGGCGAAAAAAAGAAAAAAAAACGAGGGAAGTATGTAATTAAAAAGAGAGAGAGAAAGAGAGGAAGAATGGAAATGTTAAAAAGGGTGGATGTGCTGAAATGACATGTGCACGCGAGGACAGAATATGCGTATTTAGAAAAAAGAAAGAAAGAATGTATTAGAAAGACAGAGACAGAAAGAGTATAGAAAGAAAGGGAATGATATGCCACTCTGTGGCCGAAATCTTTTGTTTTTAGAATGTATATGCGTGCTAAAGAGAGAGAGAGAGAGAGAGAGAGAGAGAGAGAGAGGGGGGGAGAAAGAAAGCGCCCGTGGGTTTTGAAAACTGCCAAAAGTGTTGCAGGAAAATAACGACGACAGCGGCGGGTGATCTGATGGTGTCCGGGTTGGAGTTTGACGACATGTCAACCCGTTATGGTGTCGGGCGCTGTTCTCTTTTCCCTTTATCTTTTGAATTATGTTGTATTGTATTGTGGAGATATGTTCTCCATTGATTCTGTCGGTTTCGGTTTGATTTTTTTGTTGTTGTTGGGTGGAATGAATTTTTTTTTGTATTCTTGTATTGATGTATTTGTTACATGGAGGATTCCGGGTTCCTAATGCTTGAGTGAATGATATTTTACTATTTAGAGGATGGAGAAATTTAAAAATGTAATTTAAAAAAAAAACAGTTCTTAAATTGAATGTTACGTGGGTCAGCAAAGTGTTAGGGTTAAAGTGATCTTGTATTTGAGTTGTTTGGGGGGGCACTGATAGCAGGTTTGGGTCGGTTTATGGAGACCCCGGACGGGGGTCAATAAGGTTATTTCGCAGAATATCCCTGTGCACAGAGTATGTGCAGCCCAGTTGGGTCTGCGGGATTAATAAAGTTCGCTCGCGTGGTTTTTGCAAACGAGGCGGCCATGGGTTTTGGCTCGGAGAAGAATGGGCAAAGGTGCTCGAACTCTACACGCGTTAAAACTGCGAACCGGTGGTTAGACGACAGGACAGTCGTATTGGTGCGCCACGATAACGGTGGTCGATATTGAAGTTGTGATTAATTTTCGTGACCCAGGGTTGCTCCCCAATCACGTCGGTAGACCGTGTATGGAAGTGGAATAGATTTAAGCTTTATATTTAAGAGAGGGTACCTCAGTCAAATTAATTTTGGTTTAGGGAAGAAAATGATGGACCTGGATTGGTGACCAGACGTGTTCCAGGAACGGTGGTGTCGACATTTCACCCCCGTCACGCCGTTTAGTTAGAGCCATGGGATGGGTGCCACGCCACGCCGATGGGGTTGGGAGTTAGAAACTGGGTGTTTGTTCGCTGTCATTCGCGACGGGAGCACGGGCGTGTCAGAAATGTATGGTCCATGTATAGCAAGCAGTATAGCGACGGTACCTTCAGTAAGCTTCGAGGCTGACCATTAGAGAATAGGTTAATGAAGGTTTTTTTGTTCTGTTTTTTGTTCCCCTATTTCGCGAGAATAAAACGCGCAGTTAGTTTTAATCGGTTGTGTGCCGACCGTTTGTTGAAGTTATCTAAGAAAGTGATGGTGGCCCGAAAGTGCAACATACCGGGAATTTTTGGGAAGTGGTCGAGCACGGAGAACGTGTGTGAGCAAGAGCGAATTTATGTGGTATATTTTGCAGGAGATATAGGCGAGAAACGCCTGATGTTGATTTATGACAGGGGATGGCTTTTTTTAGCCGGTAACGACCGTAGGGAACAAACTCTCCCACATCCCGGAAACATTGTCATGTGGTGCCGAAGGAAATTCCGGCAGTGGTGAAATGATGGTAACCCCAGGAGTGCCCAGGCTCGGATTTTTACCAGTCCTAGGGAGGGGTTGGTTTTTTAAAAAAAGAGAAAATCTTGAGATTTTTTGTTTTTTTTGTTTATAGGGAAGGAAGGAGTGTTACAGTACTGTAGGGCGCCATTATGCATGGCACAGTAGGTTAACTAGTATCAAATAGCTAATTTTGTTATTGAAAAATAGGTTTTGTTTCTGGACTCAGAAGTGAGTCAGAGAAGAGTTTGATCCAAGAATAGTCATAATAAATTTAGACACCTGACGTGACCTTTGAGTCAGAGATCAGAGTGAGTCGTTTTTGTCCCCATCTCGTGCGTGGGAATGATGATTATGTCACCACGGAAAACAAGAACTTAGCTTTTTAGAATCAGTCTGAGCTTAGAGGCGATACCGTTCAGACCGGGTGCGAGCATGTAGCCGGCAAACCGGTAAGGCCCCGTTCTGTGAGGGCAGAAGATATCCCGAAAGGAACCAGAAAATAGCCGAAGTAGGAGAGAGTCGAAACCGGAATCCCCCTGACAGCAAGCGAACTAAGAAGTAAGAAACTTGTGTGAAAATAAAGAAACTTGTATGAAATCTCCCTTCAAAAATTCGTGTCTCGTGTATTCATTCTGTCTGAGACAGACCTCCTCCTTCGATCAAGACGACACAGCCAGCGAAGACTAGACGAATCACAGGCCAAAGAAGAGAACAGAAGATAAGGTAAACCTTGAGATTTATTTGAGAACTTTTTAGGAACTTTAAGAAATGTATAATGAACTTTCCGTGATTTGATGTAAGTTGAACTGAAGCGTTTATAAATGGTAAAAGAACTCTTTCGAGACTGTGAACAGTACGTTTTTATATGTGGAATAAGATTTATAAAAGTTATATGTGAACATTATGTTATTTGATGCCGAGAGCTTGAGAGACGTGTCGCAAGGGAAGATTCGTTGTTTGAAAAATAAGATTTGTAACGTGTATCGTTACACGTGTATTTACTGATTGGAAACAAGAGACGAAAACGAAGCCGTTTACATTTTTCCGGCATAAACACACATAGTTTTCGCAGATCGATAATTGTGAAATTTTCATATTTCGCATCGGTAGATTTTTCTAGACTTTTAATATGTTCATATAGATACCTCATAAAAATGCATTGTGCAAAAAAAAAACGTGTGTTGCAATTAGTTTGACATTTTCACTAAATTGACTGGACTAAAGAGACTAACGAATGAGAACATATTATCTCATTTATTCCGGGATCATAAAAATGAATTAGCTTAGGAAAAATTAGAAAAACATGTTTCACTTTTTTATGTTTATATTATTGTTGATGATTTTTATGTTTATATTATTGTTAATAGTTTTTATGTTTATATTATTGTTGATGATTTTTATGTTTATATTATTGTTGATGATTTTTATGTTTATATTATTGTTAATCATTTTTATGTTTATATTATTGTTACTGATTTTTATGTTTATATTATTGTTGATGATTTTTATGTTTATATTATTGTTAATGATTTTTATGTTTATATTATTGTTGATGATTTTTAGGTTCATATTATTGTTAATGATTTTTATGTTCATATTATTGTTGATGATTTTTATGTTTATATTATTGTTGATGATTTTGGTCGTTTATACGTTCTATTCTTTATTCTTTTAAATGTAAATCTGAATGAATTCACGTAAAAATAGCAGTTGTTTTAGCTTTAACCGATTTAATAAATTTTGTTCGCTTGCTTTTAAATTTTTTAAAGTTAGCCGTCAGATTCTGATGGTGTTACGTAACACCCTGCGCTATGACGTAACATCCGTTTTAAGAGCGTTGATATATGCGAACGATAAAGGGTACATCTGTACTAAAATAGATAGATAGTAGGTACGTGCAAAAATGTCCGTCGCTTGTACTGACTATCGTTCTTAAAAGTGTATTTTCTTATTTTTTTAAGTAGTTTTCATTTAACTTTTGATTGTGTTTGAACGATAAAAGCATAAAGTTAATATATAAAAGGAAACAAAAGCATATTTACGTGTTAAAAAAAAATTAGAATGAAAATTGTTATCAAAACGGCTAAAAAAGAAAAATAAGTTAAAACTGCAGATTCAATAAAACATGTTTAAAATTCGCTGGAAAGGTAAATATTACTTTTATATAACTGTTTCAAAGATAATTATTAAATTAACTTCTTAAGAGAGTGAATTACAAAAGAATGTACCTCTTTTTTACCAAAAATTGCTTAATTATCCCCCGGACATCCTTTCACTGTGTTGTCATTGTAAACAGAAAATATGGCTACAAAATCTCTAAGTATGGAAGACTCGAACTGCAGTAATAGTTATTTTTTATTTTTACGTTACAAACTGCGTCAATTTTATTAATTATTTTTACATGATGATTGATTAAAATCTTGAACAATTACATTACTCGATTTATTCTTTAAGAAATTATGTAATTTTAAATTACATTAATTCTTAAAGAATAAATAACTAATGTATTGTTACGACACATGTAAGAATTTCTTACATGTGTCGCAACGATAAATTACATTAATTCTTTTAAAATAAAGCTAAAAGAGCATTTTTTTATTTTAAGTGTGAAAAAGTAAATTAAAGTCAATGACTACACTGACAATATTCATTGAAAAAAGTTAAACATGAAAAATAAATAGAATTCAATTTCCTAAAGAAAATGTAATATTTGAATTCTCTTTATTTATTGATAAATAATTGTTTTAAACTTTTTAAATAATATTTATTAATGAATAAATGACAAAACAAGTACAAACTTACGTTTTATCTTTCCAAATAACTGACGATGAATTGTGAAATTAACGAAATTGTTGAATCTCTGAAAATAAAATTTTGAGGACGGTGTAGGGGGAGTGAGTGGTGGTTGGTGAGCTAATCATGCCTGTTTATTACAGAACAGGACTACCATACCTCTCCAAGTCAATCGTTAGTAGAAATTATCCAATTTTTTAAATTCTTTTTTTTCATGATCCTGATTCTCAATTTTTTCAATTTTATGTGCGAAAGAGAAATATAATAATATCGTATTTTATATTTTCCCAGAAACTCTTATTAAAATCACATGATATATTGTTTGCAATTATATTTTTTGTGTGTGTGTGAAAATATTGATTATACAATAATAACATCGTCAATTCAAAAAATTAATTTTTCTTCGAGTTATAGTGATTTTATTAACACGAAATTTAGGGGTCTTTTTCGTAATATATACGAAATAATTTTTTTTCATTATTTTAAACATGCTTTATTTTCATAATTTTTTTTAATTCGTGTATTTTTTTTATTAGTACATAAAAATATAACTTTAGTAAAGGTGTATTTTGTTTTTTTAAAAATAATACAT
>OY744535.1:64086679-64164179 GCA_963556195.1 Sepiola atlantica | reverse complement strand
CCGTTTCCGTGACCTAGACCTTTGACCTAGATATCGCAAAATTCTAAAAGAAGAAGTTCTAAGTTAGACTATAAACGATAGTTTGACCAAGTTTGGTAACGATTGGTCAAGCGATGTAGATACTATGCCGTACACAAACAAACTACACACATACAAACTCGGCAGGGGTTAAATACTGTCAAATATAAGGGTTTTACTCTGAAAAAGAAAAATACTATTGCATTGTTGATGCCATTGTATCTTTACTTATTTTCTTTGTATATGCAAAAAGGTCCCTCTTGAAAAAAAATGTCCAAGATTTCCGTTGGTCAAAACGTCTAGATTCTATATTATTAAAAATACGATGAGTAACATGGGCACATATTTTTTTGTAAAAGTTAACATTTAGTTTGTGCATACATATAAAGTATTTTTTTTTATTTTATTTTTTTTTATGAAAGAATCATTATGATTTATGGAATATATATTCTCGGCAACCCGATGAGTAACATGGGCACATTATTTTATTTTTTTAACTTAACATTTAGGGGGTGCACCTACACAAACTTGCACACGCACACAAAAAATATTTTAAATAAGGTCAAGACAAAAAATGTAATAGAGAAAATAATTGCTTTACATTAAAGTTTCAGTTATATAAAGTAATATTTGTTAAAGATGGGTGCACGCACGTGGGCGTCAATGATATACAGGTGCTTGGTAAAATCTTAAACTATCGAACTTATAATTATGAATAAGGCTATATGTATTCTAGAGTTAGTAACGTGGACACATTATTTTCTTCTTTTTTTTCGTAAACTTTACAAAAGAAAAAAATATGCATTAAAATTAAAAACTAATGTTATATTTATTGCTTATACCTGTCCTAGGATGATTAATCCGCTAGTATATATATATATATATATATATATATATATATATATATATATATATATATATATATATATATATATATATATATATAAATAAATGTTTTGAGGTACAAAATTTATAGATAACTTTTAAAAAAATTACGCGGAAATCTCTCTAAGGCCCTTTCGACTATCATCTCGTCAGGAGAAAATCGATAGTTTTAATTAATAATAACGTCGAAAGAAAGAGCAAAATGGGGAAATTGAGTGTGCCAAAATTATCGTTAAGCGATTAAAATTCAATTTAATGATTTCGATTAAAAGTCGATTAAAAGGCACTACGTTAGGGGATAAAAAAAAAAAATAAAAAAAAAATAAAAAAAAAAAAATTGGGAAGGAGTTCAAAGTTCCCCAAAGAGATTCAGCGATCTTACAAATTCCTTCTGCCGGCACAAGGAAGGTTTTCGAATGGCAATAGAGACAGATTCCAATATTTTCAAATGGTTCTTGGAATCTGCTCGATGCAAGACCTCAAAACGGTCTATTTTATAGCCACTGGCACAGCTAGGGTTTTCAACCAAATGCTGGCCAATAGCAGAGTCCAAAGAATTAGAGGAGGGGTAACACAAGGACCCTACCCTTCCCTGACGTATTTTCGATGGAATGTGCTGGTTTATGCGAGTCTGCAAATGCAAGGAAGTGCGCCCTATATAGCCAGCATCACATTGGCATTTAAATTCGTATACAATATTACTATAATTTGTATAGGGCACACTATCCTTGCGAAAGGAAGGAAAAGCAGGTCTTGTAGCATAAACTAATCGTAAGGAAACAGAGTAGAAGCAATTGCTAATGCTATCAACAATCTGTTTACCTAGTTTAATACTATTTCCCCCTATCCAAGGTAAAATATTAAACTAGGTAAACAGATTGTTGATAGCAATAAAACGAAAGTTTGATCAATTTCAGAATCACAAAAAAACTAGCATAGACAATATACCCAATTTCTAGCTGAAGAAACTAACAGCACTTCAGAGCTATTATAGTAGCTGCTTCACTAGACTGTTGAGGAGTGAGGAAGCCACACCAGCATGGATGGTAAAAGGTGATACGACCCTCATACCCAAAACGAGTGAGACACAACATTATACTAAATACAGACTGATTTGCTGTCTCACTACAACCTACAAACTCTCCGCTGGCCTGGTTGCAGACAGCATTTACGAACACCTGTCTTCTGGAGCTTACCTGGATAAAGCACAAGCAGGGTGCAAAAGGAAGTCTTTAGGCACTAAGTACCAGTTGTTGATCAATAAGACTATCTTTGATGGCTGTAGGAACAGGCAGAAAAACCTAAGCATGGCTTGGATCGATTACCAAAAGGTATATGATAATGTGGCTCACACATGGCTTCTGCGCTTCCTTGAATAATATAAGATCCACCGGTCATCAAAAAAACATGGCTGTACATATAAAGATGTGACAAACACCTATGGTATTAAGCCCCACTAATGGAACAATAAAAATCCCTGATGTCAAGATCCGAAGAGGAAACTTCCAAGGAGATTACTTATCTCCTCTACACTTTTGCCTGGCGATGGATCCGCTAAGTAAATTAATAAACAAAAGCCGGAGTGCCTACGACCTGGGCCAGGGCCACCAACAAGACCCAAACAAAAAAGTCAACCACCTTCTCTTTATGGATGACCTCAAGCTGTATGCTAGTTCAGACTCTGACTTAAGCCGACTCCTGCAGGCTGTCCATACCTTCTCCAAAGATATTGAAATTAAGTTCGACCTGAAAAAATGTGCAAAGTTCTCCCTCAGAGCTGGGAAGAAGATACAAACGAAAATCATACATCTCATTAGGATACTGACATAAAAGAGCTTGAAGAACAGGAACAATACAACTACATTGACATAGAAGAAAACGATTCAATTCAACATGCCAATATGAGAGAATAAATTGGCAGAGAATATATACGCCGTGTTAGAAAAAATTGCAAAACACAGCTAACAAGCAAAAATAAAGTAACTGCCATTAACCAATTAGCTATGCCAGTGATAACATACAGATTTGAAATTATTGATTGGCCACAAAAGGGCATTAATAGATTAGACACTAAAACGAGAAAAATATTGACACTGTACAGAGTAATGTACAGGAACCAGTGTCTACCAAGGCTGTATCTACCAAGAGTTGCAAGAGGTATGTGTCTCTCAGAAAGTGACCATCAACATCGAGCTGATATTGTGAGCACCGGCTAATATCTGATGAGTCCCCAGAATCCAAACCTTAGTACGCCAACACCAAGAAATCAGAGCCAGCAGAACAACCTCTATCACAAAACTGGCCAAACATTTTGGACAGGACTGTCTTACAAATGAGGCAGAAACGGACAACAAGCCTGCCACAAGTATATCCCGGAAAATCCGCCAGAAATACACCAAGACCTTCCATTGTAGAAAACTGGAAGAATGGGCCAACCAACAACGTGCTAAGTATTTCCTAGGTGAACTATCCCAGGAATATATAGATAAGGAAGGCTCTGTAGACTGGCTGAAAAAGGATCTCTCCACTATGATCGGGATAGAATGATAATGGCTGCCCAATATCAAGGCTTAATGACTAAAAAAGATGAGTGGTCTCAACAACAATAACAAGTGCAGGTTCTGCCACACAGAAGTGGAGAGTGTGAGCTACCTGACATCCAGTTGTAAGGTTCTTCTGGGAGATGGCTACTATACAATGCGACACAACTGAGTGTGCAAATACCTTCACTGGACTCCATGTAAAAAGTTAAATATCCAGTGTAGCAGCAAGTCCTGGGAGCATATACCAGAAAGAACAGTTGGAAATAAGTTATACACCATCCACTGTGACTATGCAATCCCTACAGCTACATATCTAGAAAACGGAGCTGTTAAACCTTACATCGTAATATGGGACAAAAGGGAGAAAGTCAGTGTCCCTAATTATGTTGGCTTAAACGGGGCTGAAAGGGGAAAAATTACGAAATACCAAGGTCTTATGTACGAAATGAAAAGAAACTGAAATCTTAGGAAGATCTCCATCATCCCAGTAATTATAGGAGCAACTGGACTAATGAAAAAGAATTTCAAAAACTACCTGGTGAATATACCCGGTGAACCAAGTGCAAGAGAGATACAAACAAATTTATTAATATTACTAATACACCTTTCTAATTTGTATTGTCAAATTTTCTTCTACATATGCAATCGTTTTATCGATAGTGCTATTATTATAATTAGTACAACATTCGTACCGTCGGTTTCAAGCACAGAAGGACTTAGCCATCCGACTCTCTTCAGCTTCTGTTGTCATCTGTTTCGGAAATGTGAATTCACGTGTCACTCTCGTTTGGACGCATTATTTGCTTAGAGTGTTATGTATGTTTGTTTAAATTTAATGTAAAGAAGGTTTAATAAGGTTTGAGAATAAAAGGGTGGGGGTGAAAAGTAACAGTTGAGATTTAAACCGGAGAAGATTTAAAGAGATATAAAAAATAAAAATAAAAAATGAAAAAATAAAAAAAATATTTCTATATAAATCCTGTGAGCCAATATTATGAATATCGTATATTTGGCCGTTACTGTTTTGGGGTTTAATGATGTGTCTTCTAAAGGAATTAGGGAGAGAAAATGGGGTTAAGGATTGTACTCATGAATAGATACAAAGGTTAAAAGGAACAACATTAATTAAATTCAAGTTTAAATCCTGGATAAAGGACTTTAAATCAATCCCAAAGGAAGTTAAATAAAGATATCATCTGGGCGGTCTAAGGGCAGTAACTCTGCAGGGTTTTTGAATGATTTGTATTCGGGATTTAACATTATTAACTAAGGTATACTGAATACTTATGGGGTGATAAACTTGGTATGCTGATTACAACTGGTTTAGATATAAGAGTAAGGATTGGGTCGGCAAGATTGGATCTGTTGTGGAGATATGGGAGATTAGCATTATGACCGAGAAATGGTGGGAACTTATGGGAGTAATAATAATGTGAAATGGGGGTGTTACCCTCTTAATGACTGGAGAAATATTTTGGGGAAAGTTATAATTATTGCTCTTGAAAAGTAGTGTGGATATGGGTTGATTAAGATATTTGTTCGTATTTTTTAATTTTATTTATATTTATGAGGGGTGATAGTTGGGAAACTTTTCCGGAGTGAAAGTCTGTATTTAATGGAGCAATTATGGGGGTATGTATTTGACAGAGGGGGTAGCTAGGCCTTTATGTGTATTGGTAAGTCCAGTTTATGAGTAGTGCTTGTCTCCTGTGGATGCATCCCTTAAAGAGTTCATCTCGAATATGCAAACAGACTGTATTTGGGTCAATGATGGCCTTTAATATATGGTATTTTTCAGAGTCACACAGAGGACATCTATTTATGGCTGGAGAGAAGGATGGTCTTCTCTCAATTAATTTCCATTTGATGGTGAAAGGTGTCTTTTCATCTTTAAGTTGCCATATCCGGGTCGCGAGTGCTGTATTTGCCTTGTTTTTGTATCAAGGCAAATACAGCACTCACGACCCGGATATGGCAACTTAAAGATGAAAAGACACCCGCCACCATCAAATGGAAAGTAATTGAGAGAAGACCATCCTTTTCTCCAGCCATAAATAGATGTTAACAACTGTTGCCATGGTTATCGAAAAGAGGTGAAGAATACTGGAAATCTGGGGAGGCTTTTTGTCATTCAGACTCCAGGAAATACCACTGGTTGTTGTCGGTGAGCCATCACTGACGATGGCCTGTGTGAGAACTCCTAGTGAGTACAAATAATAATAATAACAACAACAACAACAACGATGATGATGATGATGATGATGATGATGATGATGATGATGATGATGATGATGATGATGATGATGCATCCAGTCTTGTGTTTTTTTGTTTTGGCAAATTTGTGGTAAGTTAATTTTATTTTATTTAATTTTCATTGTAATTACATTTTAATTGGAAGAAATGTGGTAGAAGTTTAAATCTTATAAATTTACTAAAAGAAAAAACTTATTTCTCGTTGTGAAGACACGTGACAAAAAGCAAATTTGAACAGTTTAAAAAGGAGAGCACTGACAAACATATACTAAACTAAACACCGTGTTCGAGTCTTCATCTACAGAAGGGTATTAAATATAAATAAAAACCTTCACACTAACCTGCTTCAAGTCGTCATATAACTATGGGAGGGGAACTTATCGTCTTTTCCCCTATTTATTTTAGAAAACTTATAATAAGTAGTGAGGTAACATAAAACGAACTTATCTCAAATTGCAGGCACAAACGAAAATTTAAATACATCAATTTCATTACTTCCTCTGACACCCCTCCTTCCAGCCAACAACCCCCTTTAACATTAGACTAATTCTTTAATTTTATAATTTGTTAACTTTTCAACTCCTCGCCTTTCCAACTTTACAACTAATAATCCTCATAAATTGAGAACTAACATCACTCTTCTCCACTCCACTAATCCTTAACCTCCTCTACTCCAACACTCTAAGTTTTATACCCTTTTTCAATTATTAGCTAACCACTCTTACATACTTATCCATTGCCTCTCTTATCTCCCTTTGCATACAATTCATCGACTCTGTGAACGCAGCGCTCTACCAACAATCATTTTCTCATAGATCCCATAACTCTCACCTTTAAATTGCGCTCCCCGGTTACTTCTATGGTGGCCCATTTACCCCTCCCCCTTAAATCTATCTGTAATTTCAATACTCCATGTTATCACTTCGGTTGCATAATCAACCCAAACCACACTCCATAATCCTTATACTTGAACTCCCCTGACGCAAACATATTAACGTCGCTCCCAATCCTAACTTCAGTAATATATTAAAGTATCTTAATTAGTCACGTCTATAATATTTAACTAATTGGGAAATCTATAAATTTTTTAAACATTAAATTCTGAAATTCCAGATTTCCAACTGTCTGAGCCTTAATTCTTAATTTGAACTCTTTTAAACTTTCTGAATTATATATAATTTTGTCTAAAAAAAATCCGTTTAAATACGGGGATACCCCCCGAACTGTTTACTTATTGACCAGAACGCTACTGTATTAGCTTATTGAAACCCCACCCCAATTTCTAACTGAAGCCATTCCAGGCCTGGCAAATAAACTAGCAGTAATTAAATTATATTGTTGCTTACAAGCGATGAGCTGTAACTAAACAAGCCCTTTTCTTACCTCATTCCTAGCATCAGCCACAGTTTCCTGTGCTAAATCTTCTCTTCCCACACCCCTAACCTCACACTCTTCTCCCACTTTTACTGGCCTCGTCCTCAACCTGAAAATTCTCTCTCGAACCCTAGGTTCGATCGGAGTAACTAACACCTCTCACCAGTAATTCGGACTACTTGAAATATATACAATATTTTAAACTCAATTCATTAAAAACTATTATAATTCGCGGCCACGGAAGTATTTTAAAATGCCTCAAATTCTCCAACTTACATCTTAATAATCGCTTTTATCTGCGGTTGAACTGAACATCATTCTGTTGGATTTACTACATTTTGACCATCTCTAACGCAGTCTCCACGAAATCTTTTTTTCCGTCTTTAAATCTTTCGTCACCGGACACTTTGTCAACGGACATTTACCCAACTGGACAGACTCTATATTTTTATAACCTTTTTATACACACACTTTTACTTTCCATTACTTCATATTGTTTCTTATTTTTTTCAACTTTTGAATTTTGGTTATTCCCCTGCCAACTTATCCATCTATGTAATTTCTCTGATTATAAGATTTTAATCTTTGAAAGCCTGGCTTAAGGAAATAAAAAATAAACATGTTTTTTATCGAGTACACTTTGCATTGAACAATCAAAGATGAAATAGATTTGTCATTCGCACATCTTTATCTCTCTTCCTTCATTTATCTTTATAATTGCTCTATCTCGTATATTGAGCTTAAATCATTTCACTATAGGTTCAATTCTCTAAAAGTATACTTTTAGTCTCATATTTTACATATATATATATACATTTTTTGGTTTAACTGTCTTGTCTGTCGTAAATGTCCTTTCATCTGTGACAGTGCACCTTGTTCCTCATCTATAAAGTGAGAGATAAACACTATCCCTGTGACAGGATCACATGTTAACTAAGACTGGGCCTGCTATTGCCACATACACCAAAATATGAATAATGCTACTTAATAATGTTACAAGCAATGAGACTCAGAAGAAAGATCTGAGTGTCATGATGGGCAGGTTCTCTCTCGATGGCCAACATGGGGGACCCGGTCTGCATCTTGCGAATGTTGTCTCCTTCGGTAACAAGATCACAGACCAAAAACAGGTGAGTAACCTCTCTAATTCCAGGTATGACAAGGACACAAACCAAACACAAGAAAGCAGGAATGAAAAGAACAAACCAAAAAATCATAGGAAGAAATGGACCACAAAAGAGAATAGAATGTTACTACAGAAGCCGCCACCCACAAAAACAGGCTATCGGAAACGAATGAAAAATCTATGGGATCTTTCCACTGACAACCACGCAACGGAACAAAGGATAGCAGATCAAGCAACACAGATCCTTAAAAGAGGGTGGTTCTCGGAGCTGGAATTAATGGAAATCAAACAAAAGATAAATGACGTAACAGAGCAAGAAATACCATTTGGCAGAACCCCACAGGTAGAAGACTGGCAACACGTAAACACTGAGGCTAAGGATGGCGAAAACCACGAAATCACAGAACTCACCGAGGAAGAAGTAAAAGAAGTGGAAAACATCAAACGGTTCATGACCAAGAAAAAAAATAAAACTCCCATCCCTAAGGAACGAAGATTGGAATATGTCAAAACTAGAAACAGAATAGTAAACAGACTCCTCGCATACATCGCAACAGATACTATCACAAACATAAACAACATTATATATGCAGGGGAACAATCAATAAGAATGAAACTAAAAAGTGAACAAAAGACTTGCCAAAAGAATGAATCGACAAAGCCTGAGTGGGAAATCCGACTAGAAACCCAGATCACCAATCTTCGAAAAGAAGCTAAAACCGTAAACGGTGGAAAAGCGGAAATCTGACTAGCAAGGAAAGACTAAATAAGAAACATGAAGAACTAAAACAAAAGATAACAGCAAAAGAACAGTACAAACAGAACAGGACATTTAAAAACAATGAAAGCCAGTTTTACAAAAACGTAAACGGATAAAGAACAACAGAGACAAAACACTTTTGGAACAAGATATGGGAAAAACCTCAAAAACACAAAAAATGCCAAATGGCTAAAAAACATGAAAGATGAACCACAGGAAATTGAAGAAAGAACAAAAACAGAAATTAATGAAGAAACGATTACGACAACCTTAAAGAAAATGGCAAACTACCAAGCACCAGGGCACGGTGGAATATATGTATACTGGTTTTAAAAAATCACAACCCTACATGAAAGGCTTGCACAGAAACTGAGAGGATGTATCCACAAAACAGACGTACCAAAGTGGATGACCTAACGGAAGCACAACGCTAATACAGAAAAAACGTCAAAATGGGAACGATCCAAGGCAACTACAGACCAATAACCTGTTTACCAACAATGTGGAAAATCCTAACGGCACAACTGAAAGAACAAATCTACCACTTACTGAAAATCGTGGACTGCTCTCCGGGGAACAAAAAGAAAAAAGGGAAATATACATAGATCAAAAAATTCTGAAGCCGGTAAAAAGCAGAAAACGAACATATCCATGGCATGGATTGACTGCAAGAAAGCATACGACAGAATCACTCAAGCATGAATAAGTGAATGCTTAAAAATGTACATGATACAGTATTATTAAGAAAGCAATGAGAACATAGAGACTAGACCTGCAAGCTGGAGGACAACACTAGACTGAGATAAAAAAAAAAATACAGGGAGGCATTTTCCAAGGAGACTTCCTATCACCACTACTGTTTATCATAGCCACGATGCCACTCACCTACATATTTAGGAAATGTGATGCCGGATAAAAGTTTACAGACACAGAACAAAGAATAAATCACCTCATGTACATGGACGACCTGAAGCTATTTACAATTCTCAGTAGCCCCTTACGTCTACAGTGGCAGCTTGCCTTGTTTGGGGTTAACTATGTTAAAAAGAAACAGGAAAAATAAAAAAGGAACTGGAACAGTTGATAAACACGACCAGAATCTTCAGACAGGACATTCAAATGGAATTTAGAATGGAAAAGTGTACACTGCTAGAGATGAAAAGGGGAACACTGGAGACAATAGAGGAGATGAGGGCGATAGTATAAATATTTGGAAGTTCTGGAAGCAGACAGCATCAAATCTACAGAAATAGAAGAGAAGATTGGGAAAGAATACCTGAGAAGAACAAGGAAACTCTTAGAAACGAAATTATGCTGCAGAAATCTAGTAAAAGGAATAAACACCTGGGCAGTATCACTAATAAGGTACCCTGGTGGACCATTCATAGGCTGAACTGAAGAAGAACTCAGTCATCTTGACCAAAAGACTAGAAAATGAATGACCATGCACAACGCACTACATCCAAAAGACGATACGGGCAGACTTTACATGAAAAGAAACAAAGGGGGGAAGGGGACTGGTAAGTATAGAAGACTGTGTGGAAGACACAAAAAAGAGTTGGAGAAATACATAACCCAGAACACGGAAAAGCTGATTACTGTAGCAAGAGACACCGTCCCAATGCACAACTCGTAGAGCACAGAAACTAGAAACTAAAAGACAAGAAAAGAAAAGTGGGAGTAAAAACTTAGACTCCAGGGAAAAACCCCGGTTATTAGCAATAACAAATCACTGACGATGTCTTGTGTGAGGTGAGAACTCCTAGTGAGTGCAAATAATCTTAGTAAACGTAATAATAATCATATCAATAATCATAGTAATAGTAGTAGTCATATTGATAATAAAATATTTATTAAAAATAATTATACATTACTGTTTCATGTATATACACATATAATATTATAACTTGATGCAATATATTTTTTTTTTTTCAGCATTTATTTTAACAGTGCTCAATACTTGAGTATAGCTTAGTAGAATGAACATATATTTATGCCAAGTAACTTATATCGAAACGTTCATGTTTAATTCCCGGAGGAAATCATCAGGTATTTAGCCTGATGATTTCCTCCGGGAATGAACCATAGACGTTTATGTGTAGCTTACTCGCAGGGATAAAAGCAACACATATTGGATATTTCCCTATGCCTACTACGTCCTTTACTCAACGCCGACCTCTTCTGCATTTTCGAACAAGGTTGTACAAGAATGATGGTGGTTCTCGGTAATTTGTTGTCTTGCGACTCGTAGAGGTCGTTGACACTGCGTCTGTAGCGGCAACTACACCAGTAAACTGTCTCGTTTATTGCAGACATGGAACCGACGATGCCACCAGAAGCAAAGACAAAAATCAATGGTTCTGACATTTTTACCAACGAATTCTGACGCAAGAAATCCATTTTTCTTTCCTTTTTTCTCTAACGAATCGACCAATTTTTGCAAGGTGAGAACAAACTAGGTTTCTCACTGGAAATCGAATGAGGTTAAAGTATTTTGTGTTTACTAATGAATCAACACTTATGAAAGGTAAAAGCCATTCATGTGTAAGGGGAAATGATATGGATAGATTGGCAGTTGAATAATCAATGGATGGAATAAAATTTGATGAATGATGAGGACGGTTCATGACAAGTGTTTTTTGACATTAGATATAAAGATGACCATATTGTAGTTATCAGGGAAACAATCGTTCCACTAATAGTCTTCTAATGAAACTCTGTTCATGGAAATTCCGTTTGATGTTTAGGCGCACAGGTGTGCACAGGTGTGCACAGGTGTGCACAGGTAAAATTATGCATTTCCAAATTTATCAAAAAATATATATATTCTACTTTTTTAAACGATTGCATGTAAACAGACTGAAAAAGTTGGCGGTAAAAAGAAAAACAACAATATTTCAGATTTTAGAGTGTGGGATCACTTTCACATATAAATTTAATGTAAAATGATCATCACATCTGGGCCACCAATGGACGATCATCTACCAGTTTCCAAAGGGTCACCATTTAGCCATGTGCATAGGGTCAATATCCACCCCTTAGAAATGTTGATTTAACTAAAGCAGGATGCCTTGCCAAAATTGTTCTTTCCATTCTTATCATTCTATTACTCCTTCTTTTGGTCGCGACGAGGATAGTCTGCAAACATTGCGTTCGAGTGTGGGGTTTTGTCCATGACAGTCACGTCCAAAGTTGTAACTTCTTATGTACGTAATTATTTTTTATTACATGTTTATTTTCATCATAAAAATGCCCAAGATTTGTTCAGCCCCTGCCTAAACACACACACAAAGATTTATCTCGTTTAAAAATAATTGGTTATATGTCTTTAAAAAAGCTATCCGACCCTAAGATGGCTGATCATTATCGCCTGATTGTCTGGAAGTGGGTGATCATTTTACGTTAAATATATATGCAAAAGTGATCCCTTAATCTAAAGTTTGAAATATTTGCTTTCTTTTTTATTTATTTTTATTACCCATTTTGTCATTCTTGTTACATGTAATCGCCTAATAACCGTGGCATCTCATTCTTGTTGGAATAAACTCGGCTTTCTACATTGTGAACATTAAAATCACCACAGATATGACAAACAGATGGATAAACAGAAAGGATCTTGTCAATTGTTTCAGAGACTCGTTCAATAACAGTAAATCTATCGTCGTAGAAATGGTAAAGTGCAACGATGAAATGGACACTGTGAAGAAAAGCAACACGGAAACACAGAAGATCACTCAAGGTTTTCGTTTGTGCGTCACTGACGTAAGTGCTGATTCAATGGCTCAGACGATTTTGTAGGTCGTGTTAGGCTATGTTAGAATAACATGGAATCTTGTTGAAGTCAGCGATAGAAATTGATGGGCCAACATCAGTTTTACACAGAAAGAACGTCTCGTTTTGGTCTCCTGTAAATGGATTTCAACCTCTGTAAAGTTGGAACGCAGACTCATAATGTTCATAATGAAGACCTGATAGCATAGATTTAAAAAGGGTGAGAGAATCGGGTTGACGTTTATTCGTTGTGAAAGAGTCATTATAAAAATATATGGAAGAGGTCAGTAGAATAATTGCTAGAAGAACACAGAGAGCATGAGTAAATAAATAATTGAAGAAAGCAGGGCCGTAGCAATTCCCACTAATATGCAATCGAGAGGCCCCACCAGACCCAGGCTCCATTCACCAAACGGCAATACAGCAGCCTCGGTATTATACACCTGCTAATGCTTGAGAGTTACTCCAAGGTCCGAGTCGTTGAACTATAAGTAAGGCAATATCAACCCGAGTAAACGCTTACCTCAAGCATCCTTATTAATGACATGGTAAAAAGAAAAGAAAAATAACAAGAGTGTCTCCACATACCACCTATTCAAAACAACAGCCAACCCAGGAAAGAGTTACGAAGCTACCGAAATTAAACCCAACATCCACGTTCTACTTTACATCACTAGTAAATGCCGTTGCCTCACATGGAGCTTATCCGCCCGTTGACAGTGTTGCTGAGTGTTCAACCACTCACCTTGTCAGACTAGCGAAGGCCTGGCGGATGGTGGTGCCAGTTTAATCGTCGACAGCCCGACCATAGAACATGAAGTACAAGTTTACATAGTATTAGTTACAGGTAAGAAAGAAGACCAAACATATAAAATTAGGTATGAGGATCGATTAGATATTCAAAACTTTCAGCAGGTTACAAAACATACCAGGAACCAAATTTAATTTAGAAATGCACGAATAAATAAATTAAACGTTGTTCAAAATACAGAATCTATTCAAAAAGTATCCAGACTAAATAAAATACTGTAATTATGACTAAATAAAACGTTGTGCAAAATACAGAGCCTGTTTTAAAAGTGTCAAGAAAAAATAAAATACTGCAATTATAAGTAAATAAAACGTTCTTAAAAATACAGAATCTGTTCACAAAGTGTCAAGACTAAATAAAATACTGCAATTATACATAAATAAAACGTTGTTCAAAATACAGAATCTATCCAAAAAGTATAAAGACTAAATAAAATACTGAAATCATAAGTAAATAAAACGTTGTTCAAAATGAAGAACCTGAACAAAAAATATCAAGACTAAATAAAATACTGCAAGTAAAAGTAAATAAAACGTTGTTAGAATAAAAAATATATTCAAAAAGTATAAAGATTAAAAATAATATAAATAATACTGCAATTATAAGTAAATAAACTGTTGTTCAAAATTAAGAGCCTATTTAAAAAGTGTCAAAACTAAATAAAATACAACAGTGAAAAGTAAATAAATGTTGTTAAAAAAAGAGACTGTTCAAAAAGTGTCGAGAATAATAAATACTTCAATTGTAAGTAAATTAAACATTGTTCAATTTACTAAGCCTGTTTAAAAAGTGTCAAGACTAAAAAAATACTGAGATTATAAGTAAATAAAACATTGTTCAAAATACAGACTCTATCCTTAAAATGGCAAGACTAAATAAAATACTGCAATTATAAGTGAATAAAACGTTGTTCAAAATACAGAGCATGCTCAAAAAGTGTAAAGAATAAATAAAATCCTACAATTATAAATAAATAAAACGTTGTTCAAAATATAGAGCTTGTTCAAAAAGTGTCAAAACTTAAGAAAATACTGAAATTATAAATGAATAAAACGTTGTTCAAAATACAGAGGCTGTTAAAAAAAGTGTCAAGACTAAATAAAATACTGAAATCATAAGTAAATAAAACGTTGTTCAAAATACAGAGCCTGTTTAAAAAGTGTCAAGAAAAAATAAAATACTGCTATTATAAGTAAATAAAACGTTCTTAAAAATACAGAATCTGTTCAAAAGTGTCAAGACTAAATAAAATATTGCAATCAAAAGTAAATAAAACGTTGTTCAAAATACAGAGTCTGTTCAAAGCGTATAAAGACTAAATAAAATACTGAAATCATAAGTAAATAAAACGTTGTTCAAAATGAAGAGCCTGAACAAAAAATATCAAGACTAAATAAAATATTGCAATTATAAGTTAATAAAACGTTGTTCAAAATACAAAATCTATTCAAAAAGTATAAAGATGAAATAAAATACTGCAATTATAATTTAATAAAACTTTATTCAAAATACAAAATCTATTCAAAAAGTATAAAGATGAAATAAAATATTGCAATTATAATTTAATAAAACGTTTGTCCAAGAACAGAGGTTGCTTAAAAAGGTAAAAACTAAATATAATACTGACATTATAAGTAAGAAAACGTTGTTCAAAATAAAAAGTCTATTAAAAAATGTTAAGACAAAATTAAATACTGCAATTATAAGTAAGATAAACGTGGTGCAAAATACAGAGCCTGTTCAAAAAGTATCAAAACTAAATTTTAAAAACTGCAGTTATCAGTAAATAAATTTTGTTCAAAATACACAAGCCTGTTCAAAAAGTGCCAGGACTAATAAAATACTGCAATTGTAAGTAAATAAAACGTAATTCAAAATACAGAGCTTGTTTAAAAAGTGTCAAGACTAAATAAAATACTGCAATTATAAGTAAATAAAACGTTTTTCCAAGTACAGGGCCTGTTTAAAAAGTGTCAAGACTAAATAAAATACTACAATTTTAAGTAAATAAAACGTGGTTCAAAATAGATAATCTATCCAAAAAGTATAAAGACTAAATAAAATACTGCAATTATAAGTAAATAAAACGTTGTTCAAAATAAAGAGCCTAAGTAAAATTATCAAGACTAAATAAAATACTACAATTGTAAGTAAATAAAACGTTTTTTAAAATACAGAGCTTGTTCAAAAAGTGTCATAACTAAATAAAATACTGCAATTATATGTAAATAAAACGTGGTTCAAAGTATAGAGCCTGCTCAAAAAGTGTCAAGGCTATAGAAAATACTAAAATTATTAGTAAAAAACACGTTTTTCAAAATACAATATCCATACTTAACATACATAAAGACTAAATAAAATACTGCAATTGTAAGTAAATCAAACGTTGCACAAAATACAGAGCCAGTTCAAAAAGTGTCATAACTAAATAAAATACTGCAATTATATGTAAATAAAACGTGGTTCAAAGTATAGAGCCTGCTCAAAAAGTGTCAAGGCTATAGAAAATACTAAAATTATTAGTAAAAAACACGTTTTTCAAAATACAGTATCCATACTTAGCATACATAAAGACTAAATAAAATACTGCAATTGTAAGTAAATAAAACGTTGCACAAAATACAGAGCCAGTTCAAAAAGTGTCAAGACTAAATAAAATACTGAAATTATAAATGAATAAAACGTTGTTCAAAATACAAAGCCTGTTCAAAAAGTGTCAAGACTAAATAAAATACTGACATCATAAGTAAATTAAACGTTGTTCAAAAAGAAGGGCCGGTACAAAAATATCAAGACTAAATAAAATACTGCAATTATAAGTTAATAAACCGTTGTTCAAAATACAAAATCTATTTGAAAAGTATAAAGATTAAATCAAATACTGCAATTATACGTAAATAAAACGTTGTTCCAAGTACAGAGCCTGCTTAAAAGTATCAAAACTAGATAAAATACTGCAGTTATAAGTAAATAAATGTTGTTCAAAATACAGAGCTTTTTCAAAATGTGTCAGGACTAATAAAATACTGCAATTGTAAGTAAATAAAACGTTGTTCAAAATACAGAGCCTGCTCAAAAAGTGTCAAAACTAAATAAAATACTAGAATTAAAAATAAAAAAACGTTGTTCAAAATACAGAATCTATCCTAAAAATGTCAAGACTAAATAAAATACTGCAATTATAAGTAAATAAAACATTTTTTTAAATACAGAACCCGTTAAAAAAAAAGGTGTCAAGACTAAAAAAATATTGCAATTATAAGTAAATAAAACGTTGATCAAAATACAGAGGCTGTTCAAAAAGTGTCAAGACTCAATAAAATACTGAAATTAAAAGTAAATGAAACGTTGTACAAACTATAGAGCCTGTTCAAAAAGCGTTTTATTTATTTATAATTTCAATATTTTATTTAGTCTTTACACCTTTAGAACCGGCTGTTTTTTAACAACATTTTATTTATTGAACATTTCTGTATTTTATTTAACCTTGACACTTTTTGACAGGCCTTGTATATCGGACAAACAAACAGAAAAACAAACAGACAAACACTTAGTTTTATTTATTCGAATAACGAATAAACGGGATCAATTACTCAAAACTTGAAAGTTTGGGACAATTTTTATCACATATCTTTTGTAATCCTATTATAAAGTTATTCGCTTAATATTTTCATGATGGCCATTAAGTGGTCCTACACTAATTTGCCCTGAAAATTCAGATAAAAATATCTCAAACACACTTATACATTTATTGTTACAGATAAATATCTGTAAACAAATGTGTATATATGTGTGTGTGTGTGTGTGTGTGTGTGTGTGTGTGTGTGTGTGTGTGTGTGTGTGTGTGTGTGTGTGTGTGTGTGTGTGTGTGTCTAGGCAGCATCTTCTCTTGCAGGCAAGCATTGTTGAATATAAGAGACAACTCATGTCTACATATCCTTTGGTAAATCCTTTCAATAGTCCGAATTAGGATCTTAGTTTCGGAGGGGAATTGGCTGATGAATTTGCAATAACTTGGATTTGTCTCCCAAGTACTTTCGGACCCATTAAAAAATATGGCAGATGCAACATAATTGTCCAACAATTCATCGTCTTCTAAATGAATTCTATGTAAATTGTATATATATTTATTTTTACTTTAAATGTATCGTTATTGTTTTCGGATAAATACGTGATTTATTTAATGTTTACTTTTGGAAACACGCGGTCTTTGGGTTATGTCAGATGTTGGGTTCAGCAGCTGCTTCTTTCCGCTACTCTAATAGTTGGGCTTGCTAAAAAGACACTTGTTAAAGAATTCGAATCTCGTTACTTTCTTATTACACTTCCTCTCATCCATACTTTATGCTTGCCTTGGGCTCTCACATTCTCATTAAAAATTGCGATGGAAATTATTTGTATTTACACAACCCTTCCTTCCAACGCCCTCTTCTCTTCCTACACGTATCCCCCGACCCGCTCTCCCAAACAATAAATTGAATTTTCCGACTGAACGTGGCGTCCTTGGAAAGTACAGATGAACGTAGGGAGAATAATTAAATAACAAAAATTATGAAGCAATTTGACATATTTTTAAGACGCTTTTGTTTTTATGAAAGCTGTGAAAAGCCAAAGGAAAATCTTTGTTTTTCTGAAACTGGCTTGACGGGTTCTTTATTAATAACTAGCTGTCCCTACCCGGCGTAACCCGGGAGGTAAGTTAATGTTCTTTAATAAGACTTTTGAAGGAACCCTTTTTAGGGTTTTCGTTTTTTGGGTTGATCTTTGAAAAGAACCGATTTTAGGGAGATATTTTTAAGGAAACAGTTTTAGGTAATACTCAAATAGGAGAGAGGGAGGGAAATGTTATATGATAAAGACTAGGGACCTCCAAAACATAATATAGAATCGCTGACGTCACCGGTTTTGCGTTCTTTAAGAAAGCCATACATCCGCGTTAGTTTTATTGTGTTTTTAAATCTCCCTAAATAAAGTTATGCTTATAGGAAGTTGTTTTAAAGTAAAATAGTTTATTTAAAAATTACATTATCGAACTGGGAAATAAACACATTCTTTATCTTGACATATCAGTAGGAAATCCGCTTTTTCTACGACGGGGCTATTGTTTACACAGAAAATGAGATTATTATGAGAAATGTTAAATATGTATGGATGAGCAAAAGGGAAACAAATTACTTACATTATGTTATATACAAAATCAACGATTTTTTAAAGAAGTTCTTTTACCCTCTTTTTCAATATAAATATTGAGGTAAAAGAACTTCTTTAAAAAATCGTTAATTTTAAGTTGCACACTTGAGACAAATTATTACTTTTTTTACCGAAAAAGAATTATTGGTTAAATAACTTACCTGCTTAAACTAGTATTAATTTACTTTTGTTTAAGAAAAGAATATTAAAATGGATAATCTTAGAATTTTTGTATATACAAATATGTTTATTCAAATATATATGAATTTTAAAATAAAAATACGGTTTCAAATTTTTTTTCTCTCTCTCTTTTGGAAATCTCACCTTACCGGTCACTGTGGGGTCCTTGTTTCAAAGTTCTCAAGAAAAATCCTTAATGTTTTTAATTCCCGTCTAAATTCGAATACTTCGTAGCCAGTTTTTGTGATGTCCTTTTTATAGTTTACAGTTTTTGTAGATTCCCGTGTAAATTTAAATACCTCGTAGCCAGATTTTGTGAGGTCCTCTTTAAGGGTTTTCGCTAATCGTTGTAGGGTCACGTGTAGATTCGAATATCTTGTTGACAGTTGTTGTGAGGTCCCGTGTAAGTTCGAATATTTTGTTGCAAATTGTTGTGGTGGGGCCCGTGTAAGCTTGAAAATTTCGTTTTAAATGGTAGTGGTGACAGGGCCCCGTGTAAGTTCGAATATCTCGTCGCCAATTGTTATGGCCCTGTTTGGGGCCGGAATGAAAACACGGATACGGGGTTTATGTATAACAAGTATATTTAAGAAAAGTATATACAACAGAGGAACAAAGGAAGTGGACCGTCTATCCTGACTACCAGTGTAGACTAGGGTTGTGCACCTTCCCACCGCAAGAATATGTGACACAAAGTCGAAAGGTGGGGGACGGGCAAGCTAGCACCCTTAAAGAGTAAAGCAATCTGACCTATCAAAAATAGCTTGGGCCGCCCCGACGGCATTCCCCGGTCAGACCGCCTCGGGCAGTAAGCAATAAACTTACTCCACCCCAAAGAGGTGAGGCAAAGCCTGGGAGAGTGCACCTCCTAGGACAACACAGGATCGAATACCTCAACCGACAGATAAAATGGCCCAGTTCCAGCCGGACTGATTGTCGAGAACGAATCCTCGACTGGTATTACCCTATCCCGACGTCCTCAATTCAGCCGAAGTTAATGTAAGGCTGAACGGGCTGGGGTTTGCACAACGGTATTTTATTGCCTCCCACAGCAGCAATATGTGACACAAAGTCTGGAAAGTGCGGATGAATCAAGCCAGCGCCCCTAAAGAAGGAGCACTCTGGCCTAGCAAAAATAGAATGAGCAACGCCGTCGGCATTCCCCGGTCATGGCGCCTCAAGCAATAAACTTACTTCTCCCCACAGAGGGGAAGCAAGGCCTGGGAGGGTGCCTATCCTAGGAAAACTTAGGACAGTATACCTCAGCCCAGCAGGTAAAAGGCCACCGAAATGTCCCAGTTCCTGCCGGACTGATTGTCGAGAACGAATCCTCGACTGGTATTACCCCATCCCGATGTCCTCAATCAACCGAAGTTAATGATAGACTGAACGGGCTAGGGTTGTCGCAACAGTATTTAATTGCCTCCCACCGCAGCAATATGTAACACAAGGTCGGGAAGGGGGAGTAGAACCAAGCCAGCGCCCCTAAAGAAGGAGCACTCTGGCCTAGCAAAAATAGCCAGCAATATGTGACACAATGTCAGGAAGGTGGGCAAGCGCCAGAGGAATTTGACGAAACGCTTGTTTACCTCAAACAAATAAACATTCTATAAAAGAGCACAAATTATTAGGTCGAAGTCGATGTCGGTCTTTTACGATTAATAACAGTTTTGTTATATTATATACAAATACTTTGAAAAATTAGGAAACCGTATTTTCAAAATAGATGTTTAAACTTTAAAATGTCTAAATGAATTAAAATCTGAAAAATGAATTATTGCTTAGAACATTTTTTCTTTGCACTTAAACAGATCATAGTTTATATTAATTAGAAAATTAAGTATACATTTTCAAAACATAATAATATCGTATTTATTTCCACTTTTTATTTGTGAATTCACGGATACTTTACCAAATAACAGCACCAATAAAAAAAATGTAAATCTGATGTGTTTTTTAAGACTCTTTCGCTTTATATAACATTAAAATTTCGATCGACCTGAATATATTTTGTTCAAATTTCATAAAATGAAATAAGAGCCCCCCTCATGTAGAAAAAATATTTCCCATTTTATATTTAACGAAAACAGAATTTTAAAGATAAATTAGTTTAATAGTGAATAAGTATCGAAAATTTCGTGAAAAGTTTGACCATTACTTGATGTTTGCTAGATTTATAAAATATGTGTCTATCAGAGAGTAAAATCGCCACTACATAAGAACGTTGTTTTAAGGCGTCAATAATGTAAACACGTTTTTAGTTTCTCATTTTCATTATTTTCGTACGCTGAAAAAAAAATGCAAAAATCATCAGCAGTTTATTTTATGTTTCTTCTTTTGAATGGCATTTTTCAAGACAACTCAAACGGGCAAGACAACGTTACAGCACGTGAACTCTCGGCAATGTACCTCGCTGTGAAACACTTTCAGCATTCACTCGAGGGCCATCCGCTTACATATGAACTGCGTGCTAAGCCGAACAAATATGCTCCTCGCGAAACTCGCCATTTGAATTTTGTTTCACAATTTATCAACGACATCCGTCATATCTCTAGTGAGTAGAATGCTGCGGCAGACACCTTATTTCGCCTTCCTATCAATTCTGTGTCTTTACCTTCGGATATCGACATACAACAGATGGCCTTAGACCAGCCACGTCTGGACACTTTGGATCTGTCGTCATCTGAATGTGCAACTTGCAAATTCACATACCAGCCCGTGCCCACTTCGGACACGCAAATCATCTGTGACAGCTCAACAGATTTACCTCGCCCTTTTGTTCCACTGACTCGTCGTATGGTTGTCATTGATACCCTACACAATCTGGCACACCCCGGACCCAAAGCCATAATAAAGCTAATTTCAGCTACATTTTTCTGGACAAATATGAGGCGCGTAGAGCATTCAGCACCCTAAACGCTCGGTTCGGCCATGTTCGTATTGATCTGGTTAGATCGTGGGCGGTCAGTCAGGGATTTACTTATCTCCTGACCTGTATAGACCGCTTTACACGGTGGCCTGAAGCCATTCCCTATTCGATATTTCGGCTAAATCTGTAGCTCGAGCTCTAATATCGGGCTGGATATCGCATTACAGAGTTATCACAACTATTACTACCGACCGTGGTAGACAGTTTGAATCCCACCTATTCCAGTAATTTTCCAGGATTTTAGGAATTAAACTTATCCGTACGACTAGCTATCAATCAGCTTTTAACGGGGCGATAGAACGCTTCCATCGACAATTAAAAGCCGCATTGCGTGTTTATCCTGACTAACAGCGATGGAGCGAGTGTGTACCATTTTGTCATGGACTCACGTTTTTCTGAAAAAGGACGCCGTAAAAGCCCCTCTAATTCCACCTTATACTGGCCTTTATTGCGTGACGAATTATTCACACTAGACATTGGTGATAAAAAGAAACTGTATCTATTGACAGGGTAAAAGAGCCTTTCTAGACACAAAAACACAAGAAGCCACATATTCCTCCTACATACACATTGCAGCAACCTACTCTTGCACCAGTAAAAGTGCATACACCTTCAAAAAGCAATTACCTCACCACTACACGCAGTGGTCGGCGAATACATTGGCCAAAAAACTGTGTAAAACTATATATATATATATATATATATATATATATATATATATATATATATATATAGAGAGAGAGAGAGAGAGAGAGAGAGAGAGAGAGAGAGAGAGAGCTTTTTTGAACCATTGTACACTATTGTAAAATTTCTTATGTTACCAAAAACATTTTTTCAAACTACATTTCACTGAAAAGCATTTTTTCAGCTAAGAACTCACTAAAAATTAAAAGACATTTTTCCAAAAATACTTTTCGCAGAAACATTGAACATTTCTTGTTTTGACTAAAAATAAATGTTAATAAAAATAAACATTTCCACAAAGTAAACTTTTTCTCTGAAAAGTAAAAACATTTTTTTAAAAGAATACTGTAAACTGAATCGACATATTTTGTAATTGTGTCCTTTACAACTGCTACATTTAGCAAATGACCACCCTTTTCTCTGTCGGCTTTCTGTCTAAGCAGGGGGTGATGTAGCAGTCATAAACAAACACCTATGTTCTCCCTCTAAAAAATGTCCCGATCTGGTGATCTGGTTACACACTGACCAATCAGCTTGCAGGGCGCATTGATTCCATCTGTCCCCTGAAGAACTACTTCAGCCTCGTTTGGGAATCACGGTTGGTCAGCCGAGAGACACCTGCCAGCAACAAGGAAACACGTCTACATTCTCTCTCCTGCCTCTTATCCACTGGGCGCTCCAGCACCTACTAACTTCGTCTGAAGATATCTGCTGACAGACCTTCGGCAGCCCAAAGAACTTTCCTCACTTGGACACTGTTCAACTTCTTTTACCTATTCTATACGGTGTAGGTAACTTCATTTAATAAACCTATTATTTGTTGTTATAAAAAAAATTGTTTTTTTTCCTTTCGTGTGACGGTTTCGTGACTTAAGCATAATATAGGAGTTCGTATATGATTATTCAATTTTTAACTCTACTTGTTTCATTTTTAGGTAAGGGTGCAGATTGATGAACTGATATTTCCCGGGGATTAAATTGTGTCGAATTTTTAAGTAAAATTGATTTTTTATTAGATCATAAATAAATAATTCAAAGTGTAGTATCTGTTCTGATTTCAGCCAGAGGATGAGAAATTCTCCTAGATTGAGTCAATTTTTATTTTTGTCACAATCCAGAGTTCCCCTTTTGGGGGAGCTGGATTCCCTCCACGTTAGAAATCGACTTTGTGTCTAACTTTGCCCTTGTGAAGGTAGGGGCCAGTAAATAGAGACTAACTCGTCACCCTTCTAATTCTTATTATATTGTTTACCCACTAAATTTTCACGTTATTCTTTCTTTTAATTTACCCGTTCAATTTTTAGAGAGACGTTCAGTTTTCTATGTAAATTTAATATAAAATGACGTTTTTAAACCGAATTAATCAACTAGAATGATTATTTCACGTTAAACTTACATGGAAAACTGAACGCTTTGCTTAAAATTGAACAAATTATTTTATTTTAATTTTTTCTATATAATCTGAAAATGTGGTGATTCATCGATAATATTCGGAGAAATAAAACAAATCATTAAAAATGTTTTAAAGAGAGCATGAGGGTATTTGTTCCCATCCTCCACCCCCAAAAAAACTTGTATAAGAGAGAGAGGGGGGGGGAGATAGGCTGTCTCTTTTGGGCTTGCTTTTTATCTGTTTAACGGCAAATCAACTCTTTTGGGGTTAATTCAAGCCGAAGCGGAATGTCCACTGTAAACGATTTATTGTTTATTATTTAGATTGTTAGGACTACTGTCCTCATCCTGAATGTTATTCTCACAACGTTTCGGTCGATGTAACCTCAAATATTCTTCAGGTGCGTCTTGTCGGACTCGGGAATCTGTACGGAATTTCAAACTGACCCCTTTCTTTAATCCATGGAGGTAGATTGCTCTCGTCCGTCAACCATGACCGGGTAGAAGTTTTAAATAATTCCTTTTTTTATTCTTAGTGTCTCCCGTACTGAGGATTGAACCTTCAACCTCCAGGAGACCGCCACTTACAACTGATTACACTTAGCACGTTATCCGATATGCCGCGAATTCAGTTCGAAATTCCGTACGAATTACCGAGTCCGACATAAAGATTCCCGAGTTCTACAAGACGCATCTGAAGAAAGTCGAAGGTTACATCGTCTAAAACGTTGTGAGAATAAACATATAAGATGAGAACACTAGTCGGAATAATCAAAATAATCCAAATCATAAATCCTCATCTCCAAAATTCCTAAACACCATTTATTGTATACGCTTAATTGAACACAAATTCCCATTTACACATAGCTGAGGGGGGGGGGGGCATTAGGGGTCATATATTTCCTAACAATATCAGTGCGTAAAAATAACTATCAGTTGTTTTTTTAACTCAGCGTAGACGATTTCATAGTCTACGACGGTATCCATTAACGCAATCACGCACCCCCTTTCTCTGTTTAATAATGTAGACGGAGATTGAGGTCTACTGGAATATTTTCATAGCAGCTCGACTACGTTCCTGGTTTTTTTCCACGGAAACTTCTCTAGTTCTATATTTAGAAACAACCAGAATAATCGATGGAAGAACTAACGCAGTTTTAGCGTACTGGTGACGTCATTACTGACGTCATAAGCTTCCCTGACGTCATCCATAATGCAGGTGTGCCAGAGAGTCTGGGTGGTGGCGTCAGTGTGAAAATGGTGAGTGTAGTAGCAGCAACAGGGTGAAAGAGGGGAGATGGAAAACTCCAGTTGCGTTCTTTCTTTTGTATGTCTTTTTTTTTCTTTTTCGCAGAACTTGGAAAGCAACCACCAATGCCGCCATATTTTAAGAACAAAATTAGTAAGGTCACGTGTTCGTGTGTGAGAGAGAGGGAAAGAGGGGGCGCGCGTGCGTGCGTGTGTGCGTGTGTGCGAGAGAGATGGGGTGCATTTAAAGATCTACATAGATGTGAATATTGAACTGAGATATCGAATGAAAGATGTGTTTCGACATTTACATATGTAGAGATAACACATGTCGATGTAAAACTGCTACCACCATCATAGGTTCGAGCCTCACTAGGTGCATTACCCTTATAAGGTAATCCCGTACAAAATAATGCTACCCTTTGTAAATAGTAGGGTATCTGTTGGGTGCAACATAGATAGAGATATATCGCATAAACAGGTGCTAAAACTCCTTGGCATTTTGGCTACGAACAAAGTGTAGTATCTGTTCTGATGCTATACTTAGTCTTTTCTGTCCTCAATCAGTGAATGAGAAATCCTTCTTGACTGAGGTGATTTTTATTTTTGTTCCAATCCAGAGTGCCCCTTTTTGGGGAGCTGGATTTCTCCACATTAAAAATTGACTTTGTGTTTAACTTTGTCATCGTGGGTCAAGTAAGGAACAGATACTAAAACGATGTGCATTCAATAAATAAATAAAAAACATTTTTAAAAAACACTTAATTAAGCTTCAATAGGAAAAACGATTTGCAGCCGTATTTTTACTATGAAACGAATGAAACCCAACGGACGGAACCCGACGGACGAGATATATCAGATTTGGGCATTCGTCTGGTGTGAGCGATCCGCCGCTAACGAGAAGCAAGGTTCAAACCGAAATATATTCTATAAAATCGAAAAATAAATAAAATGCATTTCCTGTTTTACAGATAGACGATTTCCTAATTGGCCAGTGTACCACGACCTTGCTAACAATAAATAAAAGAAATTAAAGAAAGACGTGTGAAGAACGTAAAACAAGAAAAAAAAGGATAAAACAAACTCGTGTGTGCAACAAAAATGGAGTTTTTATTGCCAAAAAATAAATATACGTTTTTTTTTATTCAAGATTCAGTAAGTCGACAAGAAATGATGCTCTTTTCACTATAAGCTGTTGCTTTTTGGTGGTGTGGCTACTGTTGTCTCGTGCCCTACTGTAGATCTTTGACGGTCAGAAGACAAGCTGTAGACGATGATGCTGATGCATGAATCAGTTGACGACTAGTTAGAAATTTGCAGTGATGATGATGATGATGATGATGATGATGATGATGATGATGATGATGATGATGATGATGATGATGATGATGATGATGATGGGTTGAACTGCTGTTATTTTGTTTGTAGGATAAGAGCTGCTCTACTTACTGTGACGGTGATGACAGTAATTGTTTACATCATCGTCATGAAATTGCCGTTTCGTCTAACAGGGACTCCATGGGGCAAAAGCTGTGGCTGCTGCTGGATTGCCTAATAGAAATCCCAGTGACAAAGCCTCGAGTGCGGGTTGAGTGAATAAAATGCAGCCTGTTGCTGATACGACGCTATAATGAGATTTGATTAATCGGTGGAAATGACGATGTGCGCAGAAAGAATGAAACTGTGTTAAGAATACCCAGCCGTAAACCAATACGAATAATACAAAACAAACATGCTATATTGTGAAATATAAAATCTTAATATTTCGTTGGAAATTTCTTTTTGATCAAATCAATTTGTTTTCTATAAATACGTATTTGTATAAATAAACAGAAAAACTTGAATTATTTTTGTTTAATTATAAATTGTTTTAAATTGAATTACCTCGCTTGAAAATAACCCTAAACTGAACAGAAAACGTCTTTAATAAATTTAGTTATTTATTCCTTTGTTCAATTACTTATTCGTAAAACTATTGTTCATACAGAGCAAAATGATGCAAACAAAATGAAAAGCGAATGACAAAGAACAGTTTATATAGACACAATAATTACTGATTAAGACTTTTAGGGTAGTATTTATATCATAGTTAAGATAAAAATGATGTCTTCGTGTTTTCAAATTATTCTAACCGTATTGCTTTTACCATGGATGTGCAAATATTCGCATATTTTCGCATTCATTCACTCAAAACGCAGATGCTCCTTGGAGATTTCTCAGAGTCGCTACTTTTTTTATTCAGATGAGCCGTGGAGATCTCTCAGGGTCGCTGCTTTCTTTGATTCAGATGAACCGTGGGGATCTCTCAGGGTTGAATCCTGCGTTTGAGGTCTCACATGTGGTATGACCGTGCCGTGGAGATATTCCGGGGTCGAATCACCAATTGTGATACCATTGTGTCGTGGATATATCTCTGGGTCGAAACCTGCGTGTTATGGCACCGAGGCGTCATTGACTATGATGTTCTGGGTGAATCGGCACTAAATGTGAAACTATCATTCCATGGTCGCCAGAGTTCGAGTCTAGTCCTCTGTCAATAGCTCTGCGCCACCCACGTTGTGTCTAAATACATGTGATAAATGGCTGATCAGCATTTCTCTGCTTTTGTTTGAGAAAGTGTTGTCTTAGTCCAAGGACGGGGCCTTCAATTGTGTTGTGCCAGACAAGGGGTTAGTCTGTGAGCTAAAAAAAAATGGCTGTATATAGAATTAACAAAGTCATTTTTGTCTTTAAAAAAATATTTACTTTATTATATTATTTTATAAGCTAACACTGTTAGTGCATTATAGTAGGCTGCAAACGAACCGTGTGTTTGGAGTACCTTCCAATCGCAATTCTTTGATGGGACGTCAGACCGCAAAAAACCCCATCGCACTCATTCATTATAGCATCACTATTTTTTTTATTTGCCCCCGTGAGTAATTGTAACAAAGAAGGCGAGTGACTCTTGTTTAACCTTTGAAAGATTTCATAGCAGACTGCCGAAAACTGTCAACTTGCCGAATGCATGTGACTGACCTTTGACCTTGTGCATTCGCTGGGCATGCTAAAACACGAGCCAGACGGTTTTGACTGACACCCGTATATATGGCGTATATTTTATGTGAGTTTTATTATTTTTTGTTTTTATTTCCTGGTGTTTTGGACACGATTTTTTTTTTTGCCTTTCTTCTCTTACTCATAGAATAACCGAGATATATGAGTCTGTATGTCGGCTGTCTAAGTGTTAACGAAACGGTCCGTCAAGAAATGATCTTTTTAGAAATGAATAAAGATATAGTTACTGGAATCTAATCTTCTATTCGTACATGCTGTGGAGTTTTAAAAAATTAAAAATCTATTAAGCTTAATTATTTTAATAATAAATATTTTTAATTATTATTCACATACATAAATGTGTCATCCTTACAGGATCCTTAGTGTGAATATAACCGTTCCGCCGGTCGCACGATTCGAACCCCAGACACGAGTCACTTTTTAACTCAAATCCGAACATCTTAATCGCCACAAAAACACGAAACAGCTGTCTGTGGCCACACACGCACACACACACAAACAAGCAAACACATATGTGTGTGTGTGCGAGTGCGTTTGTTTGTGTGTGTGTGTGTGTGTGTGTGTGTGACCACAGACAGCTGTTTCGTCTTTTCAAAACTCATCGGTGGGGCTAAACGTGGCAAACGCACCAACCCCGAAATTCGAACCCCCGGTGGTTTGTCACTATCGATTGTGACAGCCGGACGTGTTCCCCCTCTCTCATCCCCGCATGAAATGTGTACCTTCCCCTTTTTCTATTCTCTGCCTCTCCCTAATTTGACCAGATTCATTTCTAACATTTTCTTCGAATTACAAGCTTTTTTCACTCTGGGATTTTACAGATCTGAAGACGATTTGCGAGATGTTTTTGTTCATAAAGTCTGTACAATCATGTGAACCTTACCGTATTTAGATAAGAGTGCTGAATAACATGTAGAGCCGTATGTTAATCTAGTATAAAAGTTTATGTATACAAACTTATTTTGCGGCGTATATGCAAACACGTGAAAATGAGGAGAGCAAACCTAAACACGTCGAATTAATCGTAAACCACATGATAATTAAAAGTGCTCAATATGGAAACAACAGAGCGAAATTATAACAGACTTTTTGTTGTTACGTTTTCAGTAGTCAGTTTTTAGCTTCATCAAATATATATATATATATATATATATATATATATATATATATATATATATATATATATATATATATCAATTTAACGCCAAAGCCAGTGTCATGTGATTGTTGATGTCACTGAATATTGTCAGGTTCTGCAAAGACGTCATTGGTGACGTCATCAGCGCACTATTAGGAAATGATTTCTGGGGCAACGCGACGAAGTATTTTCTGTGCAAACCCCGGACAATTCCCGGGTCTCACTATTATTTTTTTTTATCTATTTCTTTTCCTTTCATCTCTTTGAAGTCGTTTTTTCCATTATTTTTCTAACCTGATATTGTTCGTTTACTCCCATCGTCGACGCATTATGATTTCATGTTTTTTTTTAATTATCGTCAGCTTCTATAAGCAGTTCTATGCACGAAATCATTTTCTCTCTCTCTCTCTCTCTCTCTCTCTCTCTCTCTCTCTCTCTCTCTCTCTCTCTCTCTCTCTCTCTCTCTCTCGAAATAGCTTGACTGACAAGCCATGCCCTTAACCAAGAAGAATGTAAGGAGTGCCAAGTATTTTTACGGCAAATTGAATAAATGGTTTTCCATTGCGTACTTAGATATTCATAACATTCATCTCTCTCTCTCTCTCTCTCTCTCTCTCTCTCTCTCTCTCTCTCTCTCTCTCTCTCTTTCTCTCTTTATCTCTCTCTCTCTCTCTCTCTTGCTCCCTTTCTCTCTCTATCTCTCCTCTCCCTTTCGCTCTCTCTCCCTCTCTCTCTCTCTCTCTCTCTCTCTCTTTGTCTTTCTCTTTTCCCAGTCTATGTGTGTCTCTCTCTTTCTCTCTCTCCCCCTCTCTCTTTCTCAGTCTCTGTGCGTCTCTTACACAAACTCGTACTTAGATATTCCTAACATCCTCTCTCTCTCTCTCTCTCTCTCTCTCTCTCTCTCTCTCTCTCTCTCTCTCCATCTATCTATCTATCTCTCAGTTCGTGTGTGTGTCTTCCATCTCTTTAAGATGTGATACGTCTCTCTCTCTCCCTCGGTGTGTGTGATTGTGTGTGTGTGTGTGTGGGGGGGGGGGTATTTGTCCTTCTCTCTCTCTCTCTCTCTCTCTCTCTCTCTCTCTCTCACACACACACACACACGCACACATGCGCGTGCGCACATCAACCAAACCGAATCAAAAACATACGTCTACACAAGCAAACAAGAAGCAAAGTGGGGAGAGGGGTGCGTACGCTTGCTCATGAGATAAAACCTCTTCATCTTTTCAAAGAATTGCTTACATTTTATTTTCGCTCCTCTCAATCGATATTTGCTTGTACAATTTTTTGCATCAATAGAAAAAGCTTCATTTTGCACAAGTAATCGAACTACTGTAACGTATTTCTCAATAAAACGAACATAGTTTGATTTTTAAATGCAACCAAGAATTTCTATAAACGGATTTGTCCTTCAATGCATTTGTCCGCTAAACCGTTTGTCCGCTAAACCGTCTGTCCGTAACACATAGATATTATTTTAGAAATCGCCCAAGCATTTCTATAAGTTTCGGCAATGTTTAAGTTTGAAATAGCACTTTCGTCAGTCTGTCACGCTTAAGTTTGAAATAATATTTTCGTCAATCCGTAACGCTGAAGTTTGAAATAGCATTTTCGTCAGTCTGTCAGGCTTAATTTTTAAATAGCATTTTCGTCAGTCTGTCAGGCTTAAATTTAAAATAGTATTTTTGTCAATCTGTAATGCTTAAGCTTGAAAAAAATTTTCGTCAGTCTGTCATGTTTAAGTGTGAAATAGCATTTTTGTCAGTCTGTCATATTTAAGTTTTGAATAGTACTTTTGTCAATCTGTTATGCTTAAGGTTTAAATAACATTTTCGACAGGCTGTCATGCTTAAGTTTGAAATAACATTTTCGTCAGTCTGTTACGATTAAGTATGAATTACCATTTTCGTCAGTGTGTCATGCTTAAGTTGAAAATAGCATTTTCGTCAATCTGTAATGCTGAAGTTTGAAATAACATTTTTGTCAGGCTGTTATGCTAAGGTTTGGAATAGCATTTCTGTCAATCTGTCATGCTTAAGTTATGAATAGTACTTTTGTCAATCTGTCATGCATAAGTTTCGAATAACTTTTGTGTCAATCTGTCATGCTTAAGTTTTAAATAGGCCAGCCTGAGAGTGAAAAGAAATGGTAAAAATTAAGACAGGCAAAATAGGCTGTGTATTATCAGCAGCAGTTAACGGAGTTTTTTTAGGGGGATGGGTTAGTTGGATATGAGTTTATTATGTTTAGCCTTGAAAGAAAGATATCGTCACTGTGTCCAAACGAGCGTTTGGGGTGAGGTGGATGGGAGGAGTCTGAAATCATTGGCCCGTTTTGAATTAAAAAGAAGTAAGAAGGAAAATGAATTTCTATGTGTAATATAATCGCGTGATTAATTTTAGAAATGCAAATTCTGATTAAAACCGAAAATGTGGTAAAAAAGAGAAAGAAAGGAGATAATATCTATTAGTTTATTTATGTATGTGTGAATGTATTTATTTATTCCTATTTATTTAATTATTTGTGTATTATTATTTAACTAATAATTATTAAATTATATTTAATCATATAAGCATATGCATACGTAAATGTGTATATATATGGGTAAGAAAGAAATGGGAAATAATATCTACTAGTTATTTAATTATATGTGAATGTATTTATTCTTATTTGGTTAATTATTTGTGTATTATTAATTAAACAATAATTATTCAATTATTAATGAGCATATAAGTGTGTGCATATAGAATATGTATATATAAGTCTAAGAGAGAGGTTGAAATAATATCTATTGGTTTATTTATTTATATGTGAATTATATTTATTCCTATTTATTTAACTATTTGTGTACCATTAATTAATTACTAATTATTAAATTATATTTGAGCATATAAGTATATGCATATGCCATATGTATATATATGTGTAAGAAAGTGATGGAAAATAATATCTACTAGTTTATTTGATTTCCGACCTGAAACGCTCGTTTGGACACAATGGCCCAGACAATTTCTTTCTTTCAAAGCTAAAGATAATGAACTAATATCCAACCGACCCATCCGACCCCCCCCCCCCTAAAAAACTCTGTCAACTGCTGCTGATAATACACAGTCTATTTTGCCTGTCTCAATTTTAAAAAAATTCTTTTCCTTCACAGTTTAGCCTGAGGCTTGCCGCCCTCAGGCAGATCAATTTGATAATTGTTTGATTATTTTTTCTGCATTTTTCATCTTGAGGAAGTCTCACAATAAGAACAAAACGTTGATGAATACATAAATAATATAGTTTTTTGTTTTCCTTTTTCATTTTCATATATATATATATATATATATATATATATATATATATATATATATATATATATAAGTTATGAATTTGTTATTGTCTTTACTGGCGATAGTAACAGCGTTTGTATTTTTTCCACTTTCTAAGTGGTGAAGAGTCATGCAAAATATGGCATTAAGTCGCCCTTAATAGGATGTAGTTTTATTTATATATATATTTTATACACTTTTACGTAGATGATAGTAATCCATGAACATGTGTTTCTAATTAATTAATATATATATATATATATATATATATATATATATATATATATATATATATATATATATATATATATTAGTCCTGGGTGTGACTTTAAACTGCATCCGGTTGGGAGGCTCCAACTCAAACAGAGCCGGAGCTTTGTGGATTACCTCACAATGGAGCTACCCCACAGTCACCACTGCTCCCAGGTTCACCCTGACCCGGAGTGGTAGCACCTGTGAAGGGTCCCATTGATTAAATATGCCTTTCCATTCCTGCTGCCCTGTAGGGTATGCCACTTTAGACAAAGGCTAGGATAAGGAAAACTATTAAATCAAACCAAGCAATACCCCAACGGCGGAGCTACCCAGCGTTAGCAAAAAAGGGCAACGCCTGTCGGGCAGGCGTCAAGGCGAAGCTTGGTAAATCAAGAACCCGACAGCCCGATGCAACCAACATTCTGGAGACTGTCTGTCTCATCGTTTTTAGAGCTGTAGTGGAAACGATGTGGGCAGTCACGACCACCCAAAACAATATACCCAGTGACTAGCATTCTGTCCTTTTCTCCACCCTTCTTCATCCTTCACCCTCATCATCACCCCACTAAAAAGTCGGGTGGTGGGGCAGGCCTGGAATGCTGGAAGCCTTCAACTCACAACTGTACTCAGGCGGCAGGTCTAAGATGGTCGCTCTCTGGTGACTGTGCTGTGACATCAGAGTTCAGCAGCTGAACCCGTGACTAGGCTGGCCTATTAAGGATCACTGCAGCCCACTCCACATTGGGAGGCCCTTAGAAAAGATGGGGCAAACATCAGTCACGGCAAACCCGTCTGGCAGACATCCCATCAATGCGGTAACAAGAACAAGAACAAGAACAAGAACAAGAAGCTTTTAAGTATAGGTGCATGGAACATCCACACCCTCCAAGATGTGGTGAATACAAACTGCCCTGAATGGTGTACAGCTCTTGTCTGCAAGGAGCTTGCTCGCTTCAATGTCGATGTTGCAGCCCTTAGCGAGACCAGACTACCCAAAGCGGGCAACATCAGGGAAGCTGGAATGGGATACACCATATTCTGGAAAGAAAAGGCCCCCACGGAGTCGCACACACATGACATCGGCTTTGCTATCCGGTCTCAGCTTGTGCAACAACACAACCTCACTCCCACGGCCATCAGTGAGCGCATGATGACTGTCCGCATTCACATCATGCGGGACAAACACATCACCCTGATCTCTGTGTATGCACCGACTCTGACCTCATCTGATGAGGACAAAGTTGCTTTCTACATCCAGCTCGACCACACCATTCAGGCAGTGCCCGCCATTGACAAGCTCATTGTGTTGGGTGACTTTAATGCTCGAGTAGGCAAAGACTATCGCCTGTGGGAGGAGATCATTGACCGCCACAGTATCGAGAACTGCAACGGCAATGATCAACTCCTGCTGGGTCTATGTGCAGAACACAAACTCGTGGTAACCAACACCATCTTTAGGCTACCAAAACGACAGAAGACAACGTGGAGACACCCTCGATCTAAACACTGGCACATCATGGACTACGTCTTAACCAGAGCTAGAGACCGAGGAGACCTCCGAATCACCCGATCTATGCCTGCTGGACGGACCACAGACTCTTGATCTCTTGACTTACCATGACGAGCCTTCAACCACCCAGAAAGGCACCCGACAGCATACAATGCCGACGCTTTGACTGTAGCAAGATCTGCAATCCACAGCTGACACAAAACTTCAAGGAATCCTGTGAACGTCACCTTGCAGACCCTGTGGGTCAGGACACAGTAGAGCACCCTTGGACCAGCCTCAGAGACGCCATGACCCATGTCACAGAGGAAACCATCGGCTACAAAACTAAGAAACGACAGGACTGGTTCAACGAGAGTGACGGTACCATCTCCTTTCTCATCGAAGCTAAACATCAAGCACGTTTGACCCTAGAGAACCAGCCTACAGCTGCTAATAAAAATGCTCACAAGCAAGCTGTAGCAGAATGTCAAAGAGGGATCCGAGAAGCCCAGAACACCTGGTGCCAAAGAAACGCTGCCGAGATACAAAACTATGCTGACCAGCTAGATCTGTGCAGCTTCTATGCATCAATCAAAAGAAATTTTTGGTCCTACACGGTCATCAGTGGGCTGCTTGAAGGACGTGGATGGGGCCACAACTATCACCGACAGTGAGGGCATTCTAGCAAGATGGAGGTCCCACTTTGAGAACCTCCTTACCGATCACGTTGACACCCCAGATGATCTCGTGAGAATGACCCCTCAGCATCTTGGCCATCACTGGATGGCACTTCCACTTTCCATCCAGGACTTCAACAAAGCCTTGAAGTGGATGAAACCCGGCAAAGCCCCTGGGCCTGACAACGTCCCATTGAAGCTCATCATTCACGGTGGCCCCGAGCTGAGGAACCGTCTTATGCTCCTCACATTAAATATCTGGGAGACAAAGCCCCTCTCCAGTTACTTCCGCAATGCAACCATTGTAACAATTTTCAAAAAGGGGGACCAGGAAAATTGTAATAACTACCAGGAAATATCACTGCTGAGCATCACAAGTAAGATCTTTGCCCGCATTCTCCTTGACCACCTCTTCATCCTCGTGGAAGACATCCTACCAGAGACCCAATGTGGCTTTCGACCTTCTCGCAGGACTATAGACATGATCTTCTGTGCGTGACAATTATGATAGAAAAGCCTTGAACAACAGCAGCCCGTCATGTTTATCTTTTATGACTTAAACAAGGCCTTCGATAAAGTACCCAGACCGCCCATGTGGGCAGTTCGGTTGTCCACCTGATTCCGTCACCCTGGTGCACGTCCTTCATGATGGAATGGTGGAGAAAGTATGTCTCCAGCACTCTCTCTTTTTCTCTCTCTCTCTTTGACCCATTCCCTATCAATGGTGGCCTGAAATAGGGATGTGTTCTGGCTCCAACGTGTTTCTCTCTACACAGCAGCAATACTTAATGAGATTACCCCAGACACATCCTCATCGACCTTCGTTTTTGCACAGATGGAGGCGTTTTCAACCTTGCTGGACTTCACACCAGAACTAGGAAAACCATATGTTTAGTACGGGAACTGCAGTATGCTGACGACAATGCTACCCCAGGTCAGACTACAAGGGGCCTCCAGACGTTAGCGGATACATACAACAGCCTACGAACGTTTTGGGATGCCAGTGAATACAGACAAGACCAAGACACTCGTCCAACATCCACCTGGTCTTCTGCCCCCAAACACTATCACCATTGTAAATGACCCACCACTAGAGGAAGTGGATCAGTTTTCATACCTATGGAGCATCTTAACATCTACTCCTACATGTAAGAAGAATGTGGAGAACAGGATCAGGGCAGCCTATTGTGCCTTTGGTCGATTAAACTGCCGTGTATTCAACAACCATGCACTGACAATGGCCACTAAAATCATGGTCTTCCGGGCAGTAGTTCCATCCACACTTCTATACATGTGCGAAACGTGGACCTTATACAGAAGCGATATAAAAAATGCTTCCAGCAACAAAAACTGAGACAAATTCTAAAAATCCCTTGGGAGAGCCACACACCTAACAGAAATTTTGCATCGAGCCTCAGTGACCAACATTGAGGCCACTATAATCCACCATCGCCTTCGCTGAGCAAGCCACGTACAGAGAATGGATCCATCCAGGCTCCCCAACATGGTGTCGCTTGATCTTGTGCTTCAGTTGTTAACGAAGCTCGTTGTGTAATAATGCCCACAAGTGGTGGGTGTGCTCTGGTCGCACGTTAGAAGCATTAGTAAAATAGTTCCACTGTATAGAATGCATTTAAATTTTCTCATTTGAAAAGGTTTTTGAAACCAGTAAAATGCAGAGACTTTTTTTTAAATAAACATATTATTTATAACGTGCGACAAAGCACACACACGACTTGTGGACATTATTAAACAACGAGCTTCGTTAACAACTGAAGCACAAGATCAAGTGACACCATGTCGTTTAAAAAAAAAAAAAAGAAAAGAAAAAAATTGTCTATTATCCTGATGAAGATTCCTGTGTGAATCGAAAATTTAAATTTAAATAAATAATATGTTTATTTTAAAAAAAAAGTATCCGCATTTTACTGGTTTTAAAAACCGTTTCAAATTATATATATATATATATAGTATAAATAAAAATGTATACTGTATATATATATATATATATATATATACAGTATACATTTTTATTTATACAAACATTTTGGCTACTAAAAGATGTTTTCATCTTAACAACTTCACCTGACGAGGCTCAGCCTAAATAAGGCTGTAGTTGAAATATGTCTGCATATATGTAGCCAAAATATCTGCTTAAATCAATATTTGTACTAAATCTATAATTCTACTTGCTATTGAGTATTATTATATGAAAAGAAGTAAGAATTCACTGGATTAACTTTTATGAAGAAAACATCACCAGAATTATATATATATATATATATATATATATATATATATATATATATATATATATATATATATAATCGTTTACACCAGACACGAATGTTTTAGAACAAGCTGGAGTGCTGAGCATAGAAATGCATATTATACATAGTCAAATACGCTTGGCAGGACACCTAGTTAAGATGGGAGATTACAGGCTCCCTAAGCAACTGTTATATAAGGAAATGCAGCAAGACAAACGACCGAAGCACAAACTTGAGATACATTTTAAGTATGTAGTCAAAAACAAGCTAAAGTATTCCATTTTGAAACATACTTTGCAGAAGTAATCAGTGCTAAACGTCCCAGACAATTTTCAACCCAACCATGTGTGGTGCTTATGTGGCAGAGCCTGTCTGTCAAGGGCTGGTCTACTGAGTCACATGAGATCCCATGGTATGAGCCAACTAAACAAGTATCAAACAGGAGTTGTATATAACTATGCACAAACGGAAATCAGTAGCCTTGTATATCATATCTGCATCAAGACTTGTAAAAATAAGTCGGGCCTGCTGAGCAATTGTCTTACGCACAACCGGACATTGCAATCTTGTAGGGATGACCTTCTTCTTTAAAGAAGTGGCAATCACTATATATAGAGAGAGATAGAAATAGATGCAGAGATGAAAGAAGTAAACAGACATCCCACAAAAATAATTAATTCGTTTTTTAAGATTTTGCTTCCTTTGTGATGGCCAGCATTCGAGCCGTACAAAGTAGCAGTAAACGTTTGAAACATCTATATCTTATACGAATTGACATTTTTGTGTTTCAGGTTTCAATATACCTATCATCAATCACCATTTAAGTATGACACACGCGAAACAAGCATTAGAATTCTCAGAGTTTCAGAAAAGACATATTACATATGTGCACACACACACACGGGCTGTTTGGAAAATCGATGGCATAATTTTGGATTATGTTCTATATGTGTAAAAACGCCTCTTTGTGTGGGGGTTGCTTTTGTAATAATTACTAGTCTAATTTCCTTTTTGTAATAATTACTAGTATAATTTCCTTTTCGTAATAATTACTAGTATGATTTCCTTTTTGTAATAATTACTAGTATAATTTCCTTTTCGTAATAATTACTAGTCTAATTTCCTTTTCGTAATAATTACTAGTCTAATTTCCTTTTCGCAATAATTGCTAGTCTAATTTCCTTTTCGTAATAATTACTAGTATAATTTCCTTTTCGTAATAATTACTAGTCTAATTTCCTTTTCGCAATAATTGCTAGTCTAATTTCCTTTTCGTAATAATTACTAGTCTAATTTCCTTTTTGTAATAATTACTAGTATAATTTCCTTTTTGTAATAATTACTAGTATAATTTCCTTTTCGCAATAATTGCTAGTATAATTTCCTTTTCGTAATAATTACTAGTCTAATTTCCTTTTCGTAATAATTACTAGTCTAATTTCCTTTTCGTAATCATTACTAGTCTAATTTCCTTTTCGTAATCATTACTAGTCTAATTTCCTTTTCGTAATCATTACTAGTCTAATTTCCTTTTCGTAATAATTACTAGTCTAATTTCCTTTTCGTAATCATTACTAGTCTAATTTCCTTTTTACAGCTGTAGATCGATAATATGGACATGCCAGTGTCGCAGATTTTGCACATTCTGTTTGAATAAAAACAATCATATACATAAAAGCTCTATTTGATATTGAGCACTTTTTATAAGCCCGGATTCTTTGGATTCCTATCCTGTGGATGTTTACTTTACCTGGATTACTATATATATATATATATATATATATATATATATATATATATATATATATATATATATATATATATAGGGTGACCAAAAAAACGGACCCTGGGAACACATTTTGTCATATGTCCTTCATTAATTCATCAATCACCCTCATTTTGGAAAACATGACAGAAAAATCACCTGTGAACACAATTAGGTTTCAATGGGAGTTCTATCAAACATTACTATAAGACAGGCTCGTTCAGGAAAGTGCAGGAGATTTTCGTGCATCAGTTAAAATATGAAGAAGCCTTTTTTCAAGTGAAGCACTCAGGACTGAGTAGACCACTTAGAAAACTATGGAACAGCCAGTGACCATTGTCGAAGCCATTCAAGACACCCAAGAAGTGTACATCTGAGATGATCGGTCAGTTCAGTAGAGTCTGAAACACTGTGTGCAAGAATCAACTGCAAACCCTGTACCCGTCGCTTATAAAGTTCCAGTTACAGAAAGATAAGACAAACTCTCACATCTCAAACCTCAGTCCCAGAAGGTTATCAAAGCAAGGGGGTCCTCAAGACGAGAGCTATTCATTTCAATTGAGGCAAAGTGAGGATCAGAGCGTTGGTGGTGAAAAGAGAGAAGCTTGGTTTTAGACGTATTAAAAGTAACCAGTCACTCTTTCTCCCATTGTACCCCGTGCTCAAGGTCAGAAGAGAAAGAATCAGAAAGATCTTGATCATGAATGCTCTTTGAAGTGTTGCCATAAATGGTTATGTCGTCTGCATAGTCAACTAATTATCTTAGAATGTGATTTGGGATCATTGATGAAGATCAGGAAGAGGGTTGGGCCCAGAATGGATCCTTGAGGCATGCCAGCATTAATACTATGAGCTTCGGACTTCTGCCCATCAACAACTATCAAAGAGAAAGGATTTGATAGTCGAGAAGACGTTTCCAGATATTCAATAGTTAGAAAACTTGTGAAGTAGACTTTTATGCCAAACTCTATAAAATTCTTTCAATATGTCAAGAGCTATTGCTCTAGAACGCGGCCCTGTCAATAGATTCACTGATCCTGTGTGATATTACAGTCAGCACGTCAGCTAAGAAAATTTTTCTTTTCAATTTTCATTTATTTAAAACCAACGAGAGTGAAAAACAATGTTTTTACTCATTGTTTAATTCGATATGTTCGTCTATCTTATCGAGATACAAAAACCAAAATGGTGGTCGAGGTAATGGTTTTACTTCGCTGAACTTCGGCGATTACGTGTGGTTTTACAAGGGTTTATCATTAGTGTTTAGATAAGTATTTTTTTCTTACTATCTTTTCAGCATGAACTTAAGCCATCACCCCTGTATGTCGATAAGACACACAAACATATCAAAATAAATTTCTGAAATAAATACCTTACAAACAGTTTCCACATGTTAAAAGTATACAGGTCTGTAGAGAATTTAATCCTACTGTGTTTGCTATAAATTATTTGTTTTTATTTTTTGTTAAATATTTTGGACTTTTACCCAACCATTGATCACAAGTTTTATTGAATTTTTTTTTTTTTAACATAGTTCTCCCCAAACAAGGCAAGTTGCCACTGTAGACGTAAGGGGCTACTGAGAATTAGGGTGAAAGTTTATGTGGTCATCCTAAATTGGGAGCTGTACAGCGAGATACCTGTTCACATTAGTTTTAAATTTCTGCATGTTGGTACAGTCAGGGAAACAGGGAGCAGAAAGGGAGTTCCAAAAGCCGGCAGCACGAGGAAAGAAGCTATTAAAATAGAAGGCTCTCCAGCATCTGGGGACCTCCACAGTGAATGGATGGGATTTAGCTGATTGTCAGGTTGGTCGAGTGTATTTACGTTGAGGGGGCACTAGAGCAGTAAGTTCATCGGAGCACATTCTATTGAAGTACTTGCAAAACAAGCACAAGGATGCAACATTCCGGCGATGGGACAGGGGCTGGAGCTTGGTGGATAGTGAGGGACCTATTAGATTAGAGACTCTTTTTTGGACTTTGTCTAAGAGGGAGAGACTAGTTGATGGTGCACCAGCCCAGATGTGACAACAATACTCCATGCATGGGCGAATGGTGGCTTTGTAGAGATATAGGATACTGTCAGGTGTGAGAAGTTATCTAGCACGGTAGAGGGAGCCCACTTTCTTTGCAGCAGCCTTGGCAATGTCTTCTATGTATTTGTTTCAATTCATATTACCTGTGAATGTTAGACTAAGGAGTTTGAACGTTGGACTCTCAGGTAGGGTGTTATTTGCCATGGCAACCCGTGGTTGAAGAGGTTTCTTGTAGTTGTTAAAGGAAAGAGCTTTGTCTTAGAAGCATTAAATGTTACCATTCATTTATGATCCCATTCCACTACAGACTGGAGGTCACTTTCTAAGGATTCAGCCATTGCTTCGGATATGTGCGCGTCCGTTTTGCCCATATGACAAGAGTAGAGCATGGTGTCGTCAGCAAATATCCTACTTTGTTTGCTATAGGGGAAAATAAATGTATGTAATTTAGATACATGTAGGAAAGTGTAATGTTTGTCATTTTGAGATGATATTTAAATCCTATTTGAAGGTAAACAAACTGGATCACCAGGACTTGTTTCATGTAAGTATCCATTAAATTTAAGTTTTTGTGGATTTTGAGCAAAAAGTAATGAAGAACACTTTATATATTTGTAAAATATTATCATTTGGAGGCATTTTAGCGCCCCCCCCCCCCCGCCCCCCGGCTAAAAATATAATTTTTAAAAAGTTGCCCGAATGGTAAAAATAAAATCGTCACCCATTTTGCCAATTAATGTTGAGCAGGATCTATCTTTTACAAAAAAGGTCAGAACGGAATACAATCTTTTAGGAGTTTTGCCATAAAATCAGAGAAGGAAATATAAAAGATTCTAGTTTGTTTCTTTTTTTTTTCTCGTAGGTCAATTTACCCTCTTGAACCAGAGTTGAACCAGAGTTGAACCAGAGTTATCAACTTTGTTCAAACTTTTTGTTTTCTTTTACATTCTCCTCTTTGGTGATCTTATTTCGATATTAAATGATAATTAAACTGCAGAAATTAATAAAATAAATTAACTGGGTTCAAATTCAGTTATGTAATAAATATATATATATATGAGCATAATTGGACAAAAAGGAATTACAAACATAATTTGTTTACACATTGTGTATTCAGCTAGACGAACCTATCTTGGTCGAATCAAATCTTTCTTTCTTCCCGCTTTTTCTCATTTGTGGTCCGATTTTTATGATGGTGATTTTCCGTAATATTTTCCCTACGCTGGCCAACCACTTGATTACATGTTTACACACTAAATAAATAAAACTAGAAACATGCATGTTTCATCTATTTTTCTTTCAGTGCCACGAAGCATGAAGCTTGAAGCATGAGGCTGTCTGTTTGGCCATTAACTATTTTATACTATAGCAATATGAAATTTAGTAGGAATGGACCCCTATGTAGATTATCCTAAAGAAAGATTATAAGCAAGGGGTTTTGCACATATCTTCCCTAGTCTTAATAAATTGTAAATAAAAAAATATTATTATTTTGTATGGAATAGGCATGAAGATGTATCTATATGAGAGTGCTTGTTTTGTTAGTGAGAGAATGTATGTACGAACTGTGTATGTGAGTTGATAGAGTAAGTTATGGGAACTTCTGCCATTACTAACCAGCAGAGCGTTACCACTGTCAACCAAGGGAAGAGACTATCAGGCCTGTATACGAAGTGTGATAGTATATGGAAGTAAAACCTGGCCAGTGAGGGTTAAGGACATGTGTTGCATGGAGAGACATCTAATTCATACTTTCTGAGTCTACAGTGAAAAAACAGATAGACTGATAAACAGACAGATACTTAATTTCGTTTATATAGATTTATGTATTTTATGTATTGTAGTATCAGTTATTGCAGGCTGGGTTGCCTGACCAGAATATTACCTCCCTTTAATGCCATTCCTTTTCCTACTCTAGCCATCAATGTAATCTGTTACAGTCAGATGTACATGTGAAAATACTAGTACTATCTGTCGTGGGTTGGGTCATCGGCGACTAAACTGGCACTCCCACTGGGCTTTGGCCCAGTGTGGAGGGGTGTGTAGACATCCATCAGGGCTAAGAATAAAACCTGTAAAAGGGCAGATTGGGCCAATGGCCACCTACACACATACCTAGCTATGAGCAAATAGCGTCACCAACCCTAAGTGCCTAGTATGGCGACTATGGCACAACTCCTGAATGACAGACACCAATAAAACAAGGCCATCAGTTCCCAGCAGCTCTGAATTTACCACCCAAGGCAGAAAGGAGACTTGAAAGATATTAAGAACTACAGGTTAATAAGCCTACTTTAGAAAGTATTCTCCCAAATTCTCCTGAAAAGGGTGCAAAACACACTTGAGAGAAACTTATCCAGCAAAAATCTTATATCAACTTGTATCGGGACCTTTACGATAGAGCAATGGCAACTTTAAAACTCCAACAAGATGAAATGGAAAGTGTTAAACAGATACATTATGCCTGTTATGACATATGGTAGTGAAACGTGGACACTTGATAATGCAGCAATAGAAAAGCTAAAAGTGACACAATGGATAAAGGGAACGCAAAAGAAAAAGAAACACCTAGATCGGACAGCAAACTGAAGTAGACGACATCATCATCACCATAGATGGGTAGGTCACCTTTCGAGATCATCAGACAACAGGTAGACATCTACGGGATGGATCTCTAGGCAATGAAAAAGACCAAGAGAAAGGCCGAAAACTCAGTGGAGAGATGACATCGACAGCCAGGGGGGCTTACGTGACCATGCCTAGCCAGATAAGGAAACCAGGGGTAGGTTCCTCCTCCAGGAGTGATTAAAACCGATGATGATGATGATGATGATGATGATGGTGGTGGTCGTGGAATTATTCAATTCAAGTCAATTCAATTAATTTTGCAAAAATAAAACAAGCCTATTTCAGTTGCCATGTAAGGAAAGGGTGGTAGAAATTTACACAGAAGAGGACACAGTAGCCCAGCACCTGTCCAAATCCACCTTGAACTGATGCGTTGTTGGCGCATACCTCTTTTTTTTCCAAGGTCCAGGGATCGAAAACAAACCTATAAAGATACCCGTTTCTTTCTTTGTTTTATTTAAAATAAATAAGGAAATTTACAACATCTTTGAGGCACACACTTAAAATAAATAATTAAATTAGGGCCACAACGAACAAGTGTAAATATTATAGGACTTAGTGATCATAACGATCAATAAATAAAAACTTAATATAAGCCTGTGAAGTTACTGTAATTATTGGTTGTGAGTAAGGTGGTCAGCCATGTTAGTTTCGGAAGGTAGACGCTAATTAAGATATATCAACATGGCTGACCACTTTATTCACAAATGATATTTACGGTAGCTTCACACTTCACAGGCTTATATTTTCTTGAAATATTAAACCATTTTTTATGCAAATCCGTCACAAATGAGTAGGTAAATCAAAATAAATTGTTTTTGACTAATTTCACGATTGTATTTCCTTTAAATTAATTTATGTCGTCAATAGAAACGTTTACTTTTTGTTTTTATTTGTATTGTTGTTTTTCTTGTAGTAGTAGTAGTAGTCGTTTTTATTTAAAACGTTTGAATGATTAAGAACAATAACTCTGAAATAAAGGGTCGTGGTTATCTCCCTTGATCATTACGTTCCAATGTTTTCTTAACTTTATTTAATGCGTGCTCATTTATCTTTAAATAGATATGAATAACCTTAGATAAGTTGACAGAAGAGACGTATACATTGACTTATAGACCGACAGATAGACGTAAAGATGAACAAAATTCGTCTACATCGTCGACTTATGACTTATCTAGATCACTGCTAAGCCACGCCCCTTTTCCTTCACGAAGTATGGTGGATCAGTAGTGTAATAAATCCGAATTAGAAAAAAAACGGGTTTGAATTTTGCAACTTGATTTTTTTATTTCAATATATTATTTCCTCAGCCTTGAAAAAGAAGACAAGTTTCTCTTTACTTCAATTTAAGAAAATGTAGCGCTAACATATTTTAATCTAAGCAATTAAAACATTCTACGAGAAAAATAATAAATGAAATTTTAATTTAACGAAAAAGGGTGAAAAAACAAATGTGCAACAAATAAATGTAAGCAAAGGCAAGTTAGGTTACTCATCTACTTACCCGGATAATTTTATTTGTGTTTTAACTTATTTTAAAGGGTGTTCTTCTAGTTCAAAACAGTCAGTGTTGACTGCTCGAAAATAAATTCAAAATAGAGGGTTGCCCATGGCCAGGGCTTGAAAATCGATTTTTAAAAAATCGAAAACTAAACAATACACTGATAGAAACGCATACAATAAATGTCAACAATCATGCGAAAATGTAATGTTCTATCAGTTTCTATCAGTGTATTGTTTAGTTTTCGATTTTTTAACGATTTTCAAGTCCTGGCCATGGGCGTATGTGTACAACAAATAACTCAATAAATTATATTTATCTACAGACGACGTCGTTTTGAGCTTATGCTCTTATCAGTGCAGGGAAGTGATAATTTCAAACGGTAACAAAGCACAAACCCGGTTCACAGTGTGACCTTTAAATCTGCACGCTTTCACTCTATCTTTTCGGCCATGGGAAATTGTCACATGATACGGAGAAATTAAGTTAAATTTATACCAATTGCGGCTAGCAATAAACATCAAAACAATCTATAGGACTCCACGAACCTATATATATATATATATATATATATATATATATATATATATATATAGTATAATTTTTTTTATTTATACATCATTTTTGGTTACATATGTGCATACATGTTTAAATAAGGAGGTTTGTAATTTCTAATTTCCTTTTTTCTAAAGAAGTTTACTCTCGAAAGAGGGGCCAACTGAAACATGTATGCACATATGCAACTAAAAATGTTTGTATAAATAAAAATTTATACTAAAAAACAGCTCTACTTGTTATTGAGCACTTTTTATAAACACTGGAGTTTCATTGGATTAACATCTATAGGAACAAATAGAATACATGTACTATATATATATATATATATATATATATATATATATATATAGAGAGAGAGAGAGAGAGAGAGAGAGAGAGAGAGAATATTAAGCTAAATTCCAGTGACCAAGATTCTATTCCTTTTTTCCAAATTTAAAAATATGGTACATTTTGACGGACCGTTTAACCTATAGACGAACGACCAAAATTAATATGTCAATTCCGGATCTTTCGACCATGTGCTCTTCAGAAATCCAAAGTTGGCCCCTAGAAAAATATATTATAAGGCAGCAAACAAAAAACGATGAAACCAAACGATTTACATTAAATACATACTCCCTCGAGGAAAAACATAGAAGTTACTACCCATTCAGGCAGCCATCTTTTTTTTACAAAACAGAGCCATGAAAAAATATGCACAATATTATCAAGTGAAAATAGGTAATTGGTTAAAATTAATAAAGAAATGTTTTATAAATATATAAAAATAATAATTATATAACATATGTAATTTTGAAATAATTCTTTACCTACACCTCTCCTGACTTCAACCTCAGTCTTTAAACCACAATCCCATGCCCAATCTTCTTTGTTGCAACTATCCAATCTACCATCCACAACTATTTGTTAGGCGTAGAAAAAACTGATAAATTCACATTATATGCTATCAATACTTTCATACATCTCCGTCTTATTGCGTTTGCAGCATGCCATGTCAGGATAACACCTGTTAAAAATATTTCAGTGCTATTTCTCCATCTGAAGACATTAACCATCGTCAAATGGCTTTGGAGCAGCCATCTTTGGATATTTTAAATCTGTCAGCTCCAGAATTTGCTACATTGCCATCTCTATTGCAGATGAACAGATCTTGTGCAAGACCGTCTTCAGCTCTCTTTGCCCCTTCATCCCGAAGATCATCGCAAAACTGTCTTTTCTTCATTGCACGGACCTCTGAATTTCTGCCACAGTGAAACTTATTTGAGTTAGAATCTTCTGGCTGAATATTAACATGAAATCATTGCCTGGACTCTTCCAGTTGACTAACACAGGCACGTCCAAACTCGTGTAGAAATACATCAGACGATTCGAACACTTCTGCACGTGTCTGCTTTTCTTCATTTCCGCCCAGACACTTGGCATGCAAATATGATTTAGCAGAACTGACAAGACGTCAATTCCTTTGCTTGTTTCTCGCCATGACTTCGCAGGAGATGAGATACAAATTTCCGTTCGAGACCAACAGACCTGGATTCAATTACGTCTCTATAGTACCTGCCGGCCGAGCCAAATTATCTTACTTTCTTGTTTTCCTAATCTGTTAAATGAAGTCGATTTGATTGTAGAGAATATGTTCGTATCTCTAAAGGAACCTCGACAATGCAATATACAAAGAAAATAACAGTAAATTAGCAAAAAAATGTGTGAATTGAAAATTAAGTGTTTTTGTAAAATAAATAGTTGTTTCAGTCTGAACGGTACAAAATAAAAAATGCAACAAGGTATGGCAAAAACGAGGGTGTTGTCTTAGCATGAGACAGTTATTGGTCAGAAGCTCTGGCCATTAATTTGCATACGCGTAGCAAACTGATGCCCGTATGGAATGATGGGAGGGTATACAAACGGCCCGCTCACTCCCTTTTTTCCTTTTCAGTTCAAGTTTTATTGCTAAGCGAAACACGCATGTGTCCGTCATAAGACTAAGCCTAATTGTCACAGAGAGGAATGTTCCTTATAAAGCTGCTATATTCAGACAACTTCAATTAATGTTACCAGTGGATCATTATATGGTCGATCATCATACAGCTTCAATTGATGTTACCAGTGGATCATTATATGATGGATCATCATACAGCTTCTCAGCTAGATAGATAGCTAGTAATATGTTCTATGTTACTTGACCCTTGACATGTGTCGAGGTCATGAAACCGAGGCAGTATTTTCGCAAAAACGTATGTCGTATAGGGGTGAAATGTAATCTCGACATCCTTGCCTTTAGATCCTGTACAAATGTAGTTGTAGGGTGTAAAATATCTTTGTTATAAAAGTACTGTCCGGGCAAAGATAATGTAGTACCAAAAACTATTTCAGCCAGTGTGCAACCTAAGTCCTGCTTTACGACGTTCCTACTTTCAAGTGCCTGTGGAATCGCTCGACCAGACCGTTGAAACAGAGTGATATGCAGTCGTCCGTATGTACTTGGTGCCCAGGAGTAGCTTGAATTTGGTAAAAAGCTTTGACTGGAACTGTGTGCTTCTATCAGTCGTGATGACAGCTGGTACACCGTATGTGGCTATCCACTCCTTCAAGATGGTTTTAGCTACTGAGATGTCCTTTAATTGAATTGAAGTGGGCCAACAGGAAAATCAATCAATGATCGTTAGTAGATAGCAGTGGTTCTGGCAAATTGGTAGGAGTCCAACGATGTGTATATGCAGGTGAGAGAACCTGGCATCGGAATTGCTGAATGTCCCAATAGGGGACTTGTTATGTCGGTGAACACTGCAACGCTGGCAGTTTATGCAGTTGCCAGCCCAAAGTCTAACATCTTTGTTAATCCCCAACCATACAAATCTGTCACTGATCATTTTCAGTGTGGCTCTTTTGCTGGGGTGAGAGAGTGAATGAAAATTATCAAATATGCGTCGTCGCAGTGAAGGTGAGACGTAATGCCTGGGTGTGGGTGTTGTTGTGTCGCAATAGACTTTTTTGTCGCTAAAAGGGGTTGGCACAGGAGCGAGTTTCAAGGAAGTGTTTTGAAGAGTTTGTTGCGAGGTGGTGTCTGATGCTTGTTCTTGTGCCAGAAAATCGTGACTAAGAAAATCCTGGGTGATGAAGTTTGTGTCTGGCCGAGAAAGTGCATCAACTACAATGTTCTGGTCAACTTTGATACATTCAATTTCAGTTGAGAACTGTGTCCAGATGACAAGATTTTCTGGGTGAGGATAATGCATATGTTAATGGTTTGTGGTCTGTGTAAATGATGAATTGTCTACCTCGAGCACATGCTTGAAATGTTTCACTGCAAGGTAGATTGCTAGGAGTTCCCTAGAAAATGCACTGTATCTGGACTGTGTTTGGCTGAGCTTGGAGGAGAAGAAAGATATGGATACCTTGGTGTTATCAATCTCCTGATGCAGTACCGCGCCTACAGCTGATGTGCTTGCATCTGTTGTTAGGGTTAATGTCGCCTGAACGTTGTCAGTGAAGTAGGTGAGTTTGGTGCAGTTTGTCAATGAGGATTTGGCTGTGTTGAATGCATGCAGTCCTGCAGTGAGTGTAAGGGCTTGTTTCTTTCTTCTCCCTTTGTTTTGCAAAGTTTTGGTTAGGGGAGACAAGATCTTAGAACAGTCTGGGATAAACCGACGATAGTAATTAACAAGTCCTATGAATCGTCGCAACTGACGGAGTGAGGTTGGAGGTTGAAATTGCTTTACAACTTCTACCTTTTCAAGCAGGGGTGTGATTCCGCCTTCATCAATTTGATGTCCGAAAAACTGAAGTTGCTTAGCGCCGAATAGACACTTGTCTACATTGATCTTTAGACCATTTTTTGATAGTCTCTGCAGAACTTGGAGTAAATGTTGCTCATGTGTCGCTTCATCTGGACTTGCTATGACGACGTCATCTATGTACGCGTATACACAGGACATTATCAATGAGGTGTTGGAAGGTTTGAGCAGCGTTTGAACTGGAAGAGTCCAAAAGGTGTGGTCACGGCCGTCTTCAGAATGTCCTCTTCTGCTACTGGAATCTGGTAGAAGGATTTAGTCAGATTCAGTTTGGAAAAGGCTGTTGCACCCTGGAGTCCTAACTGAAATCGTGTATGTGCGGTACGGGATACCAGTCTGTAACGGTTTGCGCAATTGAGTCGCTGATAATCAACACATACACGATGGGAATTCAGGTCTGGTTTAGGAACAAGGTGGAGAGGTGAAGCACATGGGTTTTCGGAGGGTTCAATAATCTCGATCATCTGTTGAAATTCCTGCTTGGCATATTTATACTTTTCAGGCAATAGACGTCGAGGGTTTGAATAGACTGGAGGCCCGGTTGTTTTTTGTTTTTGTTTTTTTGTGGAGTGCTTAATTTTATCATTGATGTCAAATGGCTTGGTTATGTCGGGGTATTGGTCCAAGATGTTGACATATTCTTTGGTGTGGTGGGTTGTTGAGCAAATTCCTGTTGGGTCAAACTGTGTTAGCGTTCCCTTCACCTTAATGTCTGTCATATCGTCCGAGAGTGTTTGGTTGTACATGTGGACAGACAGACCAGAGTGCAAGGGAAATCAGCTCCTATGATGGGCATCCTTACGTTGGCTTGTACAAATTTCCAGACGAAGTTATGGCGGAGTCCTAAGTGTAGAGTGAGTTCCTTTGTGCTGTACGTTTGGATTTGTGAGTTGTTTGCTGCTTGCAGTTTAAATGTCGAAAGAGTTGGTTTGTGGAATAACGCTTATCACAGCACCAATATCCATTAGGAATGAATAACCGCTGTTGCAGTCCTTCAAATAAAATAAGCAGCCTTTTCTTCTTCCTCCAGCCGCAGTCGTCACTATTACTGGCTGAGATTGTAGTTGCAGGGGCTGTTGCATTTTATGGCATTGTTGCCAAATGTGAAGTGGTACCAGCAAATACCACCCTGGGGTTGGCTGTAAGGGGACCTCTCTCTGCTATGGCTCCTACGGTGCCTGCCTCGGGACTGTGAGCGACCTCTTGGCTCCCTGCTTTGAGTTTGGAGGGGTTTTATCATAGCCTTGAATTCACCCATCTTAGCTTTCAACTGCTACAGCTCGTTGTGTTGACTGCTAGGAGTGGCAAGTGTGTTGACCATTTGTGGACCGCTGTTGGACTCGAGAATTCGATCAGCCGAGTTTGCCAGTATATCTATGGGAGTGGTGTCTATCATCGCCGCTAGTATTTGTGTTATGTTCGGAGGAAGTTTGTCCAACCACAATCGCTGCAATATTTTCTCGGACATAGTATGGTATTCTTCCGAGTTGTGACTTCATGTGCCGCAGTAGTTGTGAAAGAGGTCCTGTCGTCGAGGCTGATGTTATTGAAGAGGTTTCATAGCATGGCTTCTTCAGAGCGACCCATTCTCTTGATTATAGCGTCTTTCAGGGCATCATATGAATTGACTGGTGGGACGTCGTCCAACAGGTCGGTTACTTCGTCAACCACTTCTGGGGACAAGGCTTCCACCACGCTGGCAAATTTGATTTTCTGCAAAGTTATTCTTCTCACAGAGAATAATAACGCCTGTAATTGGGTAAACCAGTTCTTCACGTTAAAAGGAGGCAAACGGTAATTCGCTGAAACTGCCAAAACATTGTCAGTATCAGTAGGAGCCATAATGATGTTTAAGAATGAAAAATAAAAGGAGTTGTTTTTTGGGGGTTTTTTTTGGTGTTTCTACCACGTGGGTAGAATAAAAAAAGGGGATTCGTGTAATTTGTTTCACACACGTGCTACATATGAAAAAGCGAGAAATGACGTCATGTAATTTTTTTTTTGTCTATTTAAAGAATTAATTTTTTTGTTTTTGCTTCTGTGCAAAATTAATTACTCTGTCCCATACAACACAGCTTGTTCGTCGTGATCACCAGTGTCAGGATTCTAGGGGGAATCCCGGTTACATGTTCATTATACAAGCAATGTCACATGCAAGGCGAAATAATAATTCACAGGCAATCGGCTGTTTAAATAAAGAGTTTATTGAATGTGTGTAATGACAATCAAACAGAGTACATTAATACATATACAGTGTGTAAGTGGAATGCTGAATGCTGTATGTATGTATGTATAATGTGTGTGGAGTTGGAATAGTTCATATGATTGAAATGCACATGGGAAAATATGTTCAATAAAGAAATTGTGTACGTGAAAATAAAATGTTCTGGTGAAGAAATTGTGTCCGTAGGAATATGAATGCGTGTGTGAAGAAACATCTCTTACCGAGAAAAACGTGTTTATGAATTTGAACACGTGTGATTTTGTGGGTCAGACAAGGAGACGAGCAGCGTCTCCGATGACTACCATCTACCGTGACAGGAACTGAAAAGAGGCCTGTCTGACGTTGTGCACCGATTTATTTAATTAAGTAGGGCAGATAACTCTGTGGTCGTCTTCCAGCGCCACCTGATGGTGAAAAGCTATCCCTACTGGCAAACCGGTGCAATTATGTTTGAGAGGGGGAGATAACTTTTACAAATACCGTGATTAATTTAAACAAGCACTTCATTTTCAGATTATTGACAGACCAAATTAGTTTTTGGGGGAAGGGTTGGGGTCTAGGAAAAATATACCCCCCCAAAAAAAAATAACGGTAATTTTATAGAATCACTCACATCTAGAATCGGATGTTTTATGGGGGAGAGGGACTGTCGCTAATTCTAAGTCTTGGTGGACCCACCCCTTGGCCACCTTGACTTAGGGTGGCCAAGTGGTAAAGCGGTTAAGGGAGGATTTTTTTTCCTCCAAAAAAACATATTCTATAAAATCACCAAACAAAAAACAGTTGCCTCCAAAATTTCGAGTTAGCTATGATTTTATAGAAATCTTATCTCTAAACGTTTTCAATAACAAAGATAAAAATCTGATGGTTAGTCTATTTTTGGCGAATCTTTGAAAAAGTGATATTTTTCGCTTGATAAGCGTCAAAAGCAACAGGTGCTTGCGATTTTGTTCACACTTAATTGAATGACATGTTCGAATCTGAATGGGTTTCATCGATCGATTGTAATCCAACGAGTTTTACAAATAAAAGTAAAAAACTATATAACTATATATAACTTTAAAATGTTTGTTTTTCAATCTTAAAAAAAAACTTGACAGAACTTCGGAATAGAGGCGACATCGCTTTGTTTCTAATTGTGTCTCTATGGGATTGACATCCCAATCCTATAATGTTGACTGACTGACAGCGTGAGCAAAAACACAAACCCAAATTCCATCTAAAAAACGAAATTATATTTTTGTTTCAAAAACCGGCTCCTACAGCCAATTTTACCAAAAAATCAAAAATGGTTGTCACATGGTGTGTTTCCACTACGTTCGCCACACCATGTGATCAAAATCCCGTTTTGCCATTAAAATAACGCCATGGGCTGGTTTTCATCAAGAAAGAAGGAGTTGAAAAAAATCAGCACACAGTCGACAAGAGAACAACGTTACCGCTATTCAATTCATCCACACATGCTACACACCCTGCTGACAAAAAGAGGCACACACACAAGTGCCTGCACGCCTATTAATTCTCAACTCACGCACGCACACACATTTATACACTTTGGCTTTCTAATGCAAATTACAAACAATGAGAACAAAATAACAACTCTGAGACGATATCGAATTTTTAAAAAAAATTTATTGTTTACGAACCCAAATAGGTTTGCTATAAAGTTGTGTCCACAGAAAGTGTTCAACAAAGTGTGTGTGCATGAGTTAAGAGAAGAAATCTTACATACCAAATTGTGTGTTTTGTGTTTTGTGTGGAGCGCACATGGTGTGTCGAGATGTTAATCCAAGTAGCCAGAAGAAGGAAGACAGTCTGACTGATGTTGTTTGCAGCCTATCATGAGTGAAAAAGAGAAGGAGAAAGTCTGTGCATCTCTTTTTATGAGCAAGAGTATAGCGCCACTTGCAATCACAGAAAAACGGAGATAATACAGGTGAGGGCTAGTCAGTGTCTGTGTGAGAAGGAAAGTTATGTTACAAGTATTTAGGGTGCGGCGAGTGCCATGGATTCCAAGATGGGCAAAGTCTGAGATCTGCTCTTCATGCAGTCTGATCAACAAGTTGACATCATTCATGTTACATGAAGTTATATGACTTCTTACATAATCAAGCTATCTCTTACTCCGTCTACTATGCTCCCTACTTCCTGGAATATTCACGCGTGTTATGGAGTTGATGCAGGAGGTAGCATGCAATTATATCACTTCATACGCACTCAAGCTATGTCTTACTCGGTCCACTAGCCTCCCTAATACCTAGATTATTCAGGCCTGTTATGAAGTTGATGCAAGAGGTAGCATGCAGTTTTATCGCTTCTTACACACTTAAGCTATGAGTTACTCGGTCCATTAGGCTCCCTAATACCTAGAATATTCACGCATGTTATGGAGTTAATTACAGAGTACGCATACAGTTATATCACTTCTTACACACGGAAGCTATGTCTTACTCGGTCTACTAGGCTCCCTAATACCTAAAATATTCAGGCATGTTAAGGATTGATTCAAGAGGTAGCATGCAGTAATATCACTTCCTACACACTGAATCTATGTCTTACTCGGTCCACTAGGCTCCCTAATACCTAAAATATTCAGGCCTGTTATGAAGTTGATGCAAGAGGTAGCATGCAGTTATATCACTTCCTACACACTGAAGATATGTCTTACTCGGTCCACTAGGCTCCCTACAACCTGGAATATTAAGGCATGTGAAGGAGTTGATTCAAGGGGGAGCATGCAGTTATATCACTTCCTACACACTGAAGCTATGACTTACTCGGTCCACTAGGCTCCCTACTACCTGGAATGTTATAGCATGTTAAGGAGTTGATTCAAGAGGTAGCATGCAGTTATATCACTTCCTACCAACTGAAGTTATGTCTTACTCGGTCCATTAGGCTCCCTAATACCTAGAATATTCAGGCCTGTTATGAAGTTGATGCAAGAGGTAGCTTGCAGTTATATCACTTCCTACACACTGAAGCTGTCTTACTCGGTCCACTAGGCTCTCTAATACCTAGAATATTCAGGCATGTTAAGAAGTTGATTAAAGAGGTAGCATGCAATTATACCACTTCCTACACACTGAAGGTATGACTTACTCGGTTCACTAGGCTCCCTACTACCTGGAATATTATAGCATGTTAAGGAGTTGATTCAAGAGGTAGCATGCAATTATATCACTTCCTATACACTGAAGGTATGTCTTACTCGGTCTACTAGGCTCCCTAATACCTGGATTATTCAGGCCTGTTATGTAGTTGATGCAAGAGGTAGCATGCAGTTATATCACTTCCAACACACTGAAGCTATGACTTACTCGGTCCACTAGGCTCCCTAATTCCTGTAATATTCAGGCCTGTTATGAAGTTGATGCAAGAGGTAGCATGCAGTTATATAACTTCCTACACACTGAAGCTATGTCTTACTCGGTCCACTAGGCCTCCTACTACCTGGAATATTTACGAGTGTTATGAAATTGATGCAAGAGGTAGCATGCAGTTATATAACTTCCTACATAGTCAAGCTATTTCTTACTCGGTCTACTAGGCTCCCTACTACCTGGAATATTCACACGTGTTATTCAGGTGATTCAAGAGGTAGAAAACATACTGTACATAAAAAAACTGACCATCTGTACAATCATCATCATCATCATCATCATCATATTTAATGGAACGTTCGTTTTACATGCTGGTATGCGTTGGATTACTTTTAGAAATTGGTTTCCAAACTAGCCTATTATGGTCGGGTCTTTATTTATCCCTTTTTCTCTTTAATCTTCTCTCAAGTTCATCTTTGTCACTTCCTGCTACGTCAACTGTGCTACATCTACTAACCTATCCACTCTCATCCATTCTTTCAATCTGACTAAACAAAGTAATAATTTCCCTATACTCTACGGATCGAATCTTGCTTTCAGCTTATCAGATCTAAGCCTGTCTTTTAGACTCAAGTTACACATCCATAGTATCATTCTCATATCATTTATCATTTCTCTCCATGCAACGCTCCTTCTCAACCCTCACTGGTCAGGTTTCACTTCGATACATCATCACATTTTGTACACGTCTGATAAGACTCTTGCCTTGGTCGACAGTGGTAATGCTATGCTGGTTAGTAATGGCAGAATTTCCTTGAACTTACTCCATCTACTCTTAACTTTTACAATCACACTAGCACCTGCTCCTCCCTGTACTCCAATGATATTACCAAGGTAACGAAACTTCTAAACAACCTCAATAACTGTGTCATCCAAATGTACATAAAAGTCTGATTTTCATACAAGTATACATAGCATGTAAGCTATTTTAGGAATGAATGAGACAGCAATTTTGTATTTTTAGTGATCTTAGTATAGACATTTCTCAAAATGAAAATATTTAACTGATGAGACCTTTGCAATTCGTTTGGCATCACATATAAGAAGAAAATTGAACAAATACTAAATATCCTCTAAGCATGGACAGTGGATTAGATTATTGGGTTTAATAACATATCAACCTTTATGTTTCGGAATTTTTGAGATGAGGGTTGACAATTTGTAGAATTTGGTATATTCGGACTACTGTTCTCATCTTGGGTATTTTTATCACAGCGTTTCGGCCGATGTAATCTCCGGTCTTCTTCAAGTGTACCTTGTCGAACTCGGGACTCTTTTTGTCGAACTCGGGAATCTGGACAAAATTGCGAATGGAACCCTTTATTAAATTCACGGGGGTAGCATGCTTTCATTCCATCTGCCATGACTGGGAAGAAGTTTTCAGTAATTCACAATTCTTTGTATCGCCCGTATTGAGGATTGAACCTTCAACCTTCAGATGACTCTCACTTAGAACTGAATTTTACTTAGTACTATATCCACTGCACGACAGGTATTCATCAATGTTTCATCTTTATTTCAAAACTTTTTCAAGATGACTGATTTGAAGAAATAACACAGAAGTACAATTTTTGAAAATATGTGGTGGTTTGTGGCGTGAAAGAATGTTTTTATTTTTCAAATGAAAGATAGTGGTTAGAATTTTAAAAAATGTGGTGCGAATATGATGTAAAAAGAATGTTTTTGTTCTTTTCTTTTTTTTTCAAACAAACCATAGGCGTTAAAATTCTAAATGTGTGGTGTGTTTATGGAGTGGAGTTAGTGTTTTTTTTTAAAGTTCTTTTTAATATCGATGTTATGTACAAAGTTTTGTTGGGAATGTAGTGTAAAATAGCTTGCCTGTGTCTAAATTCAAGTTCTGTTTGGTTAATATAAGTTTCCTGTATATATATATATATATATATATATATATATATATATATATATAGGTACCTAAATCTCATAAACTAATGAACAAATTATGAATATTCTAGACAACAGTGAGTAACAATGGCACATTATTTTTTTTTAATTTTAACATTTAGGAGGTGCATATATATATATATATAAAGTGTTTTTATATTAATCAATCTTTATGAATTTTGGAATATATATTCTTGGCAATTCGGTTATTATTTTTTTTGTAAACTTAACCATTTAGGGGGTGTGCCTACCCCCCCCCCCCCCCAAAAAAAAAACCTTTAAAAATAAGTTAGATACAAAAAATTTAATAGAGAAAAGAAATGCTCTACATGAAAATTTGAGTTATATTACTTTACTTTTTACTTTAATCGCACAGGCCTTAACGTCTCTTCGCTATATTGAATACAAAATTCTGTCTCCGAATTGCATATTTCTTCCGCTGTTTGAAGAGGAACGCTGCACTGTTCCCTAATGCTGTTGGACCATCTTTTTGGTGGGTGTCTTCTTGGTCTTGCGTTTGAGAAGTCTTTTCTGTAGCGGGTATTTATCATCCAACTACGTCTAGCAACATGACAAAACCATCAAAGCCTCCTAGCCGACACCACATCTTCGCTGGTTTCTGTCATGCTCAGCGCTTCGCGTATGCAAGCATTACTAAGCCTGTCATTCCTAGTAACCTTGAGGCTTGTCCTAGGACATTTCATCTCAAACACCAACAGGGTTCTGACTTCTTGTTCTTCAGTAGTCCATGTCCATGTTATATTAAGCAATACATCAAAAGGATCCATTCATACGTATGAGCATCAATAATGTGCTCCGTAAAATCCTAAACTATTATGATGTGGTGACGGTGTAGAGAGACTGAGGGATACAGGGCCACAACTAGCATGTGCCCGCTGCAAGGAAACAGTAGCTGCATGTGGTCGTCAACCTAGAACTGTTTGATTACGTGAAGAGAAGAAAAACAGGGACTACTGCTGATGCTGATACTGGGTGCAAGTCTTATGTTGAGATTGGGAGGCAACATTGCGACTGTGTTTGTATAAAGGAGGAAAAAAAGATCCGGACTTTGTTTTGAATGCTGAGGGCTGGTACTTCTGTGTGTTCTGTCAACTCTAACTGATTTACGTGACTGAAATAGGAATTGATTAACCAAACTCATCTTGCAAGCTATTTCAGCCGTTACTATGGTGAAGGCACACATAAACAGTGATATGATAAAGCCATTTAATGGTGAGGAATATGTGGTGTCATGGCTGAAGAAACTGAGGTTGATGATGAGACTTCAGAAGGTGGATGATGTGACAAGCCTGCTCCTATTGTATCTGGAGGGGGATGCACTGGCCCTCTACCTTGAGATGAACGAAAGTGACCAACTGGATATACAGCAGATAGACGCCTGGTTAAAGGAGGCATTATAGGATAGCGTGTTCATCGCCTGTAAGAAGTTGACCGTGGTTAGATGGGCTGGCAGCAGGTGGACGTTTATATGAACATCAGACGGTTGGTTGGATTGGCTGGGTTCGAAGGAGTTGTTGGACTGAAAAGGCTTGTTATACTGGTGTTTGTTACGGGGTTCCCTGATGCCATCTCCATCGGACTCCAACAGGCACTAAAAATTGAGACTCTGAATATGGGAGACCTAAAAGTGAGAGCAAGGGTGCTGACAGTGACTAGGGACCAATACCGCCATGTGGTTGCAGCCATGCATACACCCTGTGGTAAAGATGCAGTTCCTACCAAGAGAAGCCCTTGCACCGGTGTAACCTGCTACAGATGCGGCAGCGAAGGTCACATAGCGAGAGACTGCCAAATATGTGGAACACATTGCTACCAATGCGCCAAGGTTGGACACTGGGCCTAGGACTGTCAGGGAAATGAGTCAAGGAATGAGGCATCAGTGCCAGCCTTCTACCCCCCCACCCCCACCCCCACCCCAAGGATGTAAATACGGCGCTCCTGGAAATTATCGTCCATGTTGATGGAATGCGGTTTTTGGGATTAATTGACATGGGCTGTTTGCAAACAATAGTAGATGCGAGTCGAAGGCAGCAAGTGTAGACATCATGACTGTTGGAGGTGCATCCCGTACATGCTGCAACAGTGGAGTGGTCATCATTTCCACAGACGAAAACAACTCTGTCAGGATCGACGTTTTGGTGGTGCATGGTAATCCATTGGGGTTTGATCTGTTGTTGGGAGTCGATGTGAAAAGGGCAGTGGGAGGCATCACGGTTGGGCCTACAGGAGCGGTTCGGATCAGCAACAGGAAAGTCACCATGTGTGCAGCCATCTCCCTCAGTGAACCTGACTTTACCGTTCCATTCAACTATCAAGGGCGAGTATGGATTGCAGCATGAAAGTGGTCAGATAAGCGCGCATCTGAAGGGCTGCACAATGGAGTGTCGGAAATTCGACCAGAATTTGATCAGGAGCTCCACACATGGATAGAGAAAAGTTGGCTCGTGCCATACTCAGAAGAAAGACTAGGGCTTCCGAAGGAGTTTATTCTGTTGATTGCCATAATGCAGTGAAATAAGGCAAAGATGTGCCTAGTGATGGACTATCGAGAACTTAACTATCATGTAGACACATTCACGCTAAACGCAGATGTTTGCACTGCTAAGATGTGTGAATGGCGCCAAAAAGGGGCTAACGCGTCTCTGCTGAACCTCAGGCGACCATGCCTCAAAGTAAGAGATGCTGTAGCCGTACCAGACTGGAGATCGATCGAAAGAAGTACTGTCTGGCAAACAGAGTTTGGAATAAGATGCTGACCACTAACACCAAAATGAAGGTGTAGTAGGCCTGTGTGCTCTATGGCAGTGAATGATGGACCCTCTACTCTCGCCAAGAGAACATGCTCAACACCCTAACCCACCTGCACAACCTCAGGAGAATCCTGAGAATCATCTGACAGAGTCGCGTCTCAAATAAGAGCGTTCTTGATCAGGCAGCCATCCTAAGCATGTTTGCTCTGCTCACTCAGCACTGATTCCGGTGGCTTTGCCATGCCAGGCAAATAGATGATGGGATGAATCGACAAAGGCATTCTATTTTTGATGAGTTCGCCACCACCTCCAGACTTGCAGGAAGACTTGTCCTATGCTAAAAGAATGTCTGCCAGCAAAACATGACGGCAGTTGGCATATATTTAAGAGTCATATATTTTTTAAAACAATTTAGCTAATTGATGCAATTGTGTCCAATTGGGTATATTTGCTGATGACACAACGCCCTATTCTCGACACGTGGGCAAAATGAACACACGCATATCCAAGGCAATGGCTGAATCCTTAGAAAATGACATCCGGTCTGTAGTGGAATGGGGACATAAATGAATGGTAACATTTAATGCTACTAAAACAAAGCTTTTTTTCCTTTAACTATTATAAGAAACCTTTTCAACCACCGATTGACATGGCTAATAGCACCCTACCTGAGAGTTCAACGTTCAAACTCCTTGGCCTAACATTCACAGGTAACATGAATTGGAACAAATACATAGAAGACACTGCCACGACTGCTGCAAGGAAGGTGGACTCCCTCTACTGTGAAAGAAAACTTCTCACATATGCCAGTATCCTATATCTCTATAAAGCCACCATTCGCCTATGCATGGAGTAATGTTGTCACATCTGGGCTAGTGCACTAACCACTAACCTCTCCCTCTTAGACAGGGTCCAAAAAAGAACCTCTAATCTAATAAGTCCCATACTATGTACCAATCTCCATCCCCTGTCCCATCACCGCAATGTAGCATTCCTGTGCTTGTTTTACAAGTACTTCAATGGAATGTGCTCCGATGAACTTGCTGCACTTGATGCCAACCTGGCAATCAGCAAAATCCTGCCACTTCACTGTAAAGGTCCCCAGATACCGGAAAGCTTACTACTATAATAGCTTCTTTCCTCAAACTTTGAGCCTTTGGAATTCTCTCCCTGCTGCCTGTTTCCCTGACTGTACCAACATGCAGAAATTTAAATGTAAAGTGAATAGACATCTCGCTGCACAACTCCTCACTTAGTGACCATACGTATAGAGGGATCCTAACCCTAACACCTCAGTGGCAATGTGCCTGGTTTGGGATGAATCAAAGTAAAAAAATAAAAATTTCAAAAGATCAAGTTAAAATAGCACTAGCAGAGAAAATGTTAGGAATAAACTGGATGAATTCACTAATAATGGTAAAAGAAATTTACAAGAACATTTTTGGAGTCTATCTGATGAAATATTTAAGAGCCTTTTCTTAATTCAGTTCCTTTTTTCTTTTCATTAAAAGTTGAAATGTGAATATTGCTTAAAGAGGCAGAATAAATAAATAAATCGAAAAAGTTTTAAATGTTTTATTAGAAGAGCAACAATAATAGATTTACAAGTTTTAAAATGTCCGTGTTAAATTGTTTACGAAAAAACAGACGATTATGAATTAATTTTTCCAATAAAACATGGCTGACTTTCGGTTCAACAACAAAACAAATGACCGAATAAAAACAGTTCATTTTTTCTTTCTAAATGATCAACACAAGTTACTTTTAATGGTTGTCTACCTTGCATAGTAGAATCGTTTGGTTTGTCCGTTTTATCACTCTTGAAAAATGATTCATTGATAACAATGTATTGGAGAAGAAAAAGCGACTTTACCCATAGCTGGGGGGAGGGTACTAGGGGGTTTATACCTTTCTCAATAGTGTTGGTATGAAAGTGGAATGTAATATATCCAACTGGATTTGAACTCAGCAATCGTAACTATAACAAAAAACTCGTCTTCAAGGTAGTGTTTTTACCTTGGCAATAATCGCCACATCATTTTCGGCCACTGCATTCTCCAGCCTTCTTAAGATGTCTGTTTCACTCACTATTTTTCAGGCTATTTCAAAAAGAGAAGAATACTGAATGACCTCATGCCAGATTAGGCTGATTTGAATGTCAGATGTTTTACAGGAAGTGTTCAGAGACAAACAACTGAATTTTGGATGAATAGTATTGTCCATAAAAATAAGGAATGAAAGCATACAAGGTACAACTGCAGATGTGAGAAGATGAATTCAGTATGACGCACAAACCAACCCTTGCATTAACTCCCTACTCATTTTCTTTATGCAGACTTAAATTAAAGACATTTGGTGACTCAGTCGTCTTCGGCTGTTTGTTAAAATTCTACATTTTTCTCTCTATAACAACTTTAACATAAACAATTACATGTTTACAAGATTTATTCAAATTACTTATATATCATAGTAGTAGATACAAAAAAATAATTACATCTTCTACTGTGGTCTACAAGCAATTATATAAGCAAACTTTTTGCCTGATTCCTGATAAGTAGAGATTTAAATTAAAACAATGAATAATGTTTTTAAAAATTACTAGAATTTTTACAAATCTTGAAGCAGAGATTATTTCTTATATTTACATTTTCGTGACTTTAAAAAAAGTAAATAACTTTTATTTCAGTTCTTTAAATTGTAATTAACTTGATATCTCAATGAATGAAACAAAATTGATACTTAAAAGACTTCCGTGCAATGCCATGTAGGAACAGCTTGTTAAAAATATAAAAAAGAATTTTACTTTGTATGGTTACAAATACAGTGAATAAAGAAAGACTTTTTATTAAGCCATGTTGTGTTTGTTTCTTTGTTACCGACAAACTTAGTATTTAACGACAGAATTCCTTATTGCTGTCCATGTCTCTTGGAATTGTAGTTTTGATAAACTCATGATCACCAGTATGTTATTTGACTTGCACACATATTTTATATGTTGTCTATGTCTACCTCTACCTCTCTTTCTCTACCTCTCTCTCGTCACTTGAACAAAAGACTAATTCTTGAAGACACCTATCCTTTAGTACAATAGATGTCTGAAGAAGACTGAAGGGTACAGCTACCGAAACACTGTTAAAATAATAACTAAGTTAAGGGGGTTAGAAATAATCGAATGTATTATTCAGATTAGAAAAGAAAATGCAGGAAAGGAAAAGAAAAAAGAAAGAAAATAAAGAAAGGGAAAAAAGAACAAACATGAAAAGAACACATTTTTAATATGTGTCCATTAAAGTCCATTAAATCTGTGCTATTCCAAACTTAAACCGAAGCATGACAGACCAACCTAGCAAAGAAAAAAATCATATAAAAATATTCCAAACTTAAACCGAAGCATGACAGACCAACCTAGCAAAGAAAAAAATCATATAAAAATATTCCAAACTTAAACCGAAGCATGACAGACCAACCTAGCAAAGAAAAAAAATCATATAAAAATATTCCAAACTTAAATCGAAGCATGACAGACCAACCTAGCAAAGAAAAAAATCATATAAAAATATTCCAAACTTAAACCGAAGCATGACAGACCAACCTAGCAAAGAAAAAAATCATATAAAAATATGATGATGCATTTAAAAACAAAAACAAAAAATTATTTTCTAAATTAAAAAAAAGAAATTTTTAAACCTTTCATGCAAAATTTTGTTGATTAAAATTTTTTTTTAAAAAAACACTAGTAATATTTACAATAGATTATTTTTCAATAATTTACTATATTTTACAGCAATATGCATATCATTTATGCGAAAAAAATCTCATGTTCTGTATATATAGAGAGATTGAAAGACAGCAAAATACACAGTTGAAAAGTTCCAGAAGATTTTTGTTTTGTATTTTTAAGAATAAGAATCAATTATGGTTTTAGTTATTAAAGGTTTCAATTTTTTTTGTTGCTTTTAAATTCTATTTAAAAGCAGATAAAGTGCAATTTTTAATCCATTTTTCAATCTGTTAAACAACAGACAAAATGTAAATTCACAAAGCAGTGAAGTATGGTGTAATAAATAAAGTAAAGTATGGTGCAATAAATAAAGATCTTGCAAGACTCGTGTGATACTTGGCATTGCCCGAGAAAAAGTGAGGAACCCAAAAAACTCATATTATTATTTTTTTTCTATAATTATCAATTTTCAAGTTATAAACAAAATAAAGTAAAACGTTGTCTTTGCTGCTTAAAGATGTCCGGCGTGACCGCAGACCCCACAATGTTATTGTAAAACCCCATTAATTGACATTGCCTGATTCGAGGGATAAGAAATTAATGATTCAAAATATTCTGTATAACCTACAAAGCTACAATTAAAAAAAACATTACTAACCGAATAAGAATTACACATGTAAGATTTATAATGTGAGCAACATTAGTAAAATAAACGACAGGACACACATGAAAATCTTCAGATTTGCTACAGGGATTTCCAGTGACGTTTAATATAACTTTAGCCGAGCCCCATCAGGTAGGAGCATTAAGAGTGAAGTGGGTTTTAAGTCACAGTAACCATTGTTCATAAGTGTCCTAAAGTCATATCCTATTCCAGAATACCCAGCAATTCCACACCTTTACATAGTTACCACCACTCAGCATGTGGAGCTGAGGTTGGATTTGGGGAATTATCTATTATTGTCAAACGATTATTTAGTCAATAGCTAACGTTTGTGTCACATTTAATACATCAAAAAAAATTCTCTGTTGTAAACTACAACTACTTATAATCAAATGTTTAAAAAAATAGTAATAACATTGAATGTCAAAAAGTTCCTCCTACTCTCTCTTTGTATCATTAAGAAAAAAATGGATGCGACTCGCAAGAAGCAGCCAGATCAAATATTTTTGCTGTTATACAATATTCCAAATAGGTTATTGTTGAGATAAGAACAATCTCAACAGTACATGAAGCCTTAATAATGAAACATAATTATAATTGATCCTCGATAAACGTTTTTAAAATAGATCAATAGATCCACACTGTGACTGACTTTAATTTTTATATATTAGAGAAAAAACGTGTTTCTTAACAATCACACTGCTGTGAAAAAACGTGTTTCTTAACAATCACACTGCTGTGAAAAAACGTGTTTCTTAACAATCACACTGCTGTGAAAAAATCATATTTTTTATAGGCCAATTTTTGAAGAGAATATTCTGATTGTCATAAGCTTTTAGAATCTCAATACATTTTGATAGCAAACAAGTAGTTTGTGTTGCGATGTTTTGTTTTTATTTGCCCCAAACAAGGCATATTTCCACTGAAGCATAAGGGGCTACTGTGATAAGCGTCCGATTTATCGAGGCAACTTGGGTGGGGAGTTGGGCAGCAAGATTTTATTTGTCTCTGTTAAACTACAGCAGCACATGATGATCACTTGTTTTAGGTTTGCTTTGTGAACCTTATTCTGAGGCACAAATACCAACACAAACTGTAGAGCGATACACGTAATTGAATCATGAATAAGTAAAATCGAAAATAAAAATAACACAAAAAACTACTTGTTTGTCATCAAAATGTAAAGGTTCTAACAGTTAATGAATCTTGGAGTATTCACTTCAAAAATTGTCCAATTAAAAAATCGTCGTTCGATTGTAAAACACCACAAAAAAGATACAGATTTTTCATGTAATTTTAGTCTTAAAATCAAAAACAAACCAAAAATAAGCAGAAGCTTCTGTAACAATATGAATTTATTTTTTTTGTTTTTGTTTTAAAAGAAAAAAACCCAACTGTTAAAACAGTTTTATTCTGTCAGTTGAGAAAAAAGATAATGCTTGGGAGGATGGTCTCATGAGAATAGAAGAGATACTACACTACTCCCCACCTGAAGTGAACATTGAAAGATAGTACAATTTTCTGAAATAGTATATAAGATAAGATTAGTAATAGAAGTAGAAGTATAGTTTCGGTTTCAGACAAATACCAAATCTCCATTCGTAATAGATTTCTCAGACAGTTTAATGTTTTTAACAAGCTGTAAAATATTGAAATAACCTTGTGCTAAACTATGCACATGTGAATAGCAGATGTTTTAGGAAAGATTGACACATGTGAGTTGATGGAATAGACATGATATTCAAATGAGTAATTATCAATTCAGATAGAAGGAATGCGATAGGTAAGGATGATAGCAGCAATGACGCAAGAAAAAGACAGAAGAGATGAGAGATGTGTCATCTTCTTTAGCAGTCCCTAGGGATGGGTGATGGGGAAGTGTGCTCATTTTCTGCATCTTTTTTCTCTCTTTCTGTGCATAAATTCAAGTGAAAACGTTGTCAATTATTTTAATCAATGAATTTAAATGATACGTCGGACGAAGAGAGAAACAAGCACAAGTCAGCAGAGATGAAATCAAGAACTCAACAACACAGGAAAAACCTCGAAGCATCTCCACTTATATAACAACTACAGAATCTCAGTTTAGAAATGTAGATTACTTTTCCCTGTACCGGAATTCATCAGAAGATTGGAGGAGGAGGAGGAGGAGGAGGAGGAGGAGGAGGAGGAGGAGGAGGAGGAGGAGGAGGCAGAGGAAGATAGATAATGTGTTACTGTTATGACCAATCTAAGTGCAGCACTCCAACGGCAAATGACTTGACGATATTTTGGAGAAGATGAAAAATGATGTTGCTCTGATATCTCCATTATTTACTTAGTAACAGAATCTTTTGCAGGTTTCTGACTATTATTCTCCTCATCATCAGTGCACTCCCCCCAAAAAAAGTTCAACCCTTCCTCACCATGGTAGTGTCAGAGCTATGCAGTCTGGAACTCCAGTTCCTGGCAGGGTGGATAGGTCTGGCACCACACAGTATTAGAGTCACAACAGGGCTCTAGTGAAAATCCAGGAGTCATCAGCATCAGTCATCCTCTTGTCGTCTCTGCCTCTGCGAGTGGCAAACAAAGATGCGTCAGGTGCAGAACCATAAATTTATGAACTGAGAATGACAACGTTGCTTCTGCACAATTCCTTTGTGTGTTCTGAGTCAAACCTTCCCTGCCTTTGCATGAAATCACTGAGCCTTGCTGCTCTTAGTGTCGGGGGTAAAACCCAGCAATCTTGCAGGTTAACAAATAACAGCTGCGACTACCAAGGAGGACTTCATGCAGACCAGACAATCTTGAGGCACGATCTTTGTGAGCTCGATGCAGAAGTTCGACTCGCTTAACGACAACAGCAACAACAATCAATGCCAGGATTTCAAACTTGTGTCCAGAAACCATTTTTGTGATCAATAGTTTCCTCAAATAGTTTAGTCCAACAACTGCCAGTATGTAAAACAAACGTTATGCTGATGCTGCTTATTATTATTAGTAGTAGTAGTAGTAGTAGTGGTGGTGGTGGTGGTGAATTTTGTCTCATACTCCTTCTATATGTTTGCATTAGCAATACTGGAATTGATCTACTCACCAAATTCAAAACGACAGTCAATCAATTTTAGTCAGCAGGATATATTATAGCTACTCTCCAGAGAAGGGAAGGGAACTACCTCCCCACTAACACAATGCCACTCCCCAATTTGTGAATATGAAGCAAAGTAATTTTCCTGCAAGAAAAAATGCCATTCTATAAACGGGATCCTCGAGACTTTATTCAAACTCCCACTTCTAGAGTTGATGCAATCCTCAGTTTGAGCCCCCGAGGTCATTATGTAGCCAGAATAAATTAAAAGCATTTAGACCATAAAAAATATAGCCAGAAGCAACTTTTAGTTAAGGAAATTGGTATCCATAGAAAAGAAATTATGTAATAATTTAAATTGTCATCGTCCACTTCTTTGTTTTATTCCAGCTTTTGTAGCTACAGACAGAGCGAGAGAACCGGCCAACACATGTGTAGCCATCTCTATTTATATAAAGTTAGGTATGTGTATATATTTATACATTTGTATGTACAGGATTCGCTCCTAAACAAATTAACTGATAATTATGAATCTTAGAACACAGCTTCTAGGCATGATAGGGCATAATGTGGGCTATATTTAATTTAGGGAAAAAAAGTAAAAAGAGGGTGAAAGCCCTTCGTGAAAATGCAGATACTTCCAATTTGTGAAATTTTAACAATAGCTATTAAACATCAATTAATAAATATTCTCTAAATTTTAACGTTTTTTTTCTTACCCAACTAGCAGCAAAATCCCACCTCTTCACTGTAGGGGTCACTAGATACCAGGAAATATTCTACTTTAATAGCTTCTTTCCTTGGGCCACTTACCTTTGGAATTCCCTTCTTGCATTCTGACCATACCAACATACAGAAATTCAAATGTAATGCAAACGTTTTCCTGCCCAACTTCCCACCCAGGTTGCCCCCCCCCCCCTATAAATCTGGCCCTTATACTTCAGTAACAATATGCTATATTTAGTTTAATTTAGTTTTATGCAAAGGAGGGTGGAAGCCCTTTGTGAAAATTCAGATACATCCAAATACATATTAGACATCAATTAATAAATATTTCTCAAATTTCAGTTTCTTGAGAGTATTTAAAAGGGGGCATAATATGGCACCAACTCCCATTTGAAAATTCAAAGACTTCAGATTTGCATTGAATTTGATCCATAGTCATTAGACACCAATTAAGCAAGGTTCCCTGAATTTTAATTTCTTCTTAAGAGCGCTTAAGCCTTACATTTTTAGACATTTTCTAAAATCAAAATAATGTAATGGATTTTGATCAAAATTGGAATACTGATTCTAGACATAAGGTTTAGTAGAATTATATCTTGATTTTAATTTTTATAAGGGGACATAAAGTGTTGTAAAACTGTTCTGTTCAGGGAATTAATTAATTCCTGCTAGTATATATATATATATATATATATATATATATATATATATTAATTGAACAAGTTTAAATGTATTGATAAAATGAACTTAACCCTTAAATGCTTTTTTTCAAATATGACCAATTCCAACAAAATGCCTATTTAATTCAACGAAAATGTGTCACACTGCAACTTGTTTCACATCTGCAACAAGTGTGAGTAGGTATTAGTATGATGTTGCATCAGCACACCCGTTAAATAGATAATCAGTATCTTCAATGTCATGGGCGAGTGTCATCTGTCTAATTCAAGAGCCTAAACTTTTAAATTTGGTCATTATAATGGCAAGTAAAAATTATTTTATATTATTATGATATATTGCAGTGTATTATGATATATTATGATATGTTGCAAATGGCATAAAATTTTACATGTATAACAAAATACATGTAAAATTTTATGCCATTTGTTGCACATTTGCAACATCATTTATTTTTGTTCAGTATGTATGGGAACATCTAGACCAATCGACGGCAGACCAGTGAAAGAGGTCGCAGTTGGGGATAGAAAACTGGAAGCTGTAGCTGAGTTCTGCTACCTGGGCGACTCCCTTTCAGCCGATGATGGTTATGAAACTGCTGCTATTGCCCGATTCAAGTCTGCCTGGAGGGGATTTAGAGAACTCCTGGCCATATTGACAAATCATTTATACTACTTTATATTACCTCTATGAAACGTTTTTCACTTGATAAAATTTTTTCAAACCATTTAAGGGTTAAAACCAATATTTTTCAAAAGTGCTCAATACAAAGAGCTTTATAAATATAGTTTATATAAACATTTTAAATGGTCCATAAATCAAACATTTTTATTTAATAGAAAACGTTTTGAAAGTAGATGCATCGTATTTAATAGGAAGGCCGTTTTTTATATATTAATACATTTATATTAAACATGTTTACGACTCCCGGCCAAGTAAATGAAACATTCAGAAAGTTATATTGTATAAAAAATGTTGAATTTAATAATCCATAAAAGTTTCATATTTACGTTCTGACATGAAACTAATGAATAGAAATGGAGGTCAAAAAAGTCGAACAATGTTTGATCTTAGCATGAATTCAAACTTGTCATAACCACCTACATCCATGGCAAAGTGGTTAATAATACTACTTCATTTTCATAACTTAAAAGATACAAAAATCCGGATAGTGGTTTTGAATTGTCACAGCAAAATAAAATGTTTTTAGTATCCATGTTGCATCCCTTTGACAATCCCCAACAAAAATCAAGAGCCAACATTATTTACCATTTGCTTCTATTTTATTCCTTTTTTTTTTTATCCAAATCTAAGTTTACCTTCTAAGGATGACATTATAGAAGTGAATCTTCATGTGAATTAAAAGACTATTTCCTATAATAATTTGTAAGAAAATGAATTGTTAAGACAGGAAAAACAAGGGTTTTCTATGAACCAACAATTTATATAAATATATATTGCATCCACAGTTGAGTGTATGTGGTCAGAAATAATACTGTGAATTTGTCTTTTTGTTGAAAGGAATAAAGTAGAGTGGGCCGATAGCTCTTCTTTGGGGAACTTTATATTGTGAAGTGGTGATAGTAGTGAACCTGTGTTCATGAGCATTCACCGCACAGACCATGATCGTCTGCTCGTTGTTTCGTTTGAATCCAGTGCTTGATTTCCAAACTGGAGCCAGTATCACGACACTGGGGCCAGTATCACGACACTGGAGCCAGTATCACGACACTGGAGCTTGTGTTGAAATCAGTGTCGCTTGACATGTAGTCTTGGTCAACAAAATGTTTTCTCTTCCAAATAAGATTGCAACAATGTTTTATTTTGAGCCCGGTTTCTCCACCGAATGACATGTTTTTTCCTTATTTTCAAATCTATCTTCCAACTGAACACAAGCAGCCCATCAGCCTAAGGCCCAACTGACCTATTCTGCTGGTTGATAATTACGCTAGTCTCTTCAGTGCACAGGTCCAAATCAAATCAGGGGTTCAGCATTTTTCATGTTTAATCATAAACACAGTAAATATGACAGAGTACAAAATCGGCTTTTAAATGTAGCGGAGGATGATCTCTTCCCTTCTCTACAGCTCCTTTCTTACAAAAGAGATGTTGCTAGTCTCTCTCTACTCTATCATTATTTCCATGTAAGGTGCTCAACTGAGCTTCAATGTCCTTTTAACACATTCAGTGAGAACTCGTTTTTCTACCACAACAAAGAAAAACTTTCTTTTCTTCCTCCATATGTCTAGTGTTAGGTGAAATTTCCATGGGCAGAGCTACTTTGTAAATGCTTCCAGTCTGTGGAACACATTACTGCGAGGTTCCTTCCCTGCAGAATACAACATAGTCGTCTTCAAATCCAATGTCAACAAATACTTCTGATAAACCATCTCATAAGTAATCAAACTTTGTTTATTCCCTTGATCAATTTTAATACTCCCATCTTTTTGCTGACAATCATCTTGAATGGCTCTTGGCCTTGATAAGTGGTGACACAATAGAAAAGTAAATCTTTGAATAAATACGAGTCATTCATGTCAAATCAAACAATTTTTAGAATAGTTTGCAGATGACAATCACAGATTTAGAAAATGCTATGATAGACATTTTTAAATCTGATGATTCCTTTTGTGAAAATAAGGTTAGGTCTTGCCATCCAACACATGCCAGCATGTACAATGGACGTTAAACCAAATATTATGTTGACTTCATTTTATCCATATATGGGATAACAATTTTCAGCTTTCTATCTTGCTGGAAAATGATAATAGTTATCTGGGATAACAATTTTCAGCTTTCTATCTTGCTAGAAAATGATGATAATTATCTGGGATAACAATTTTCAGCTTTCTATCTTGCTGGAAAATGATAATAGTTATCTGGGATAACAATTTTCAGCTTTCTATCTTGCTGGAAAATGATAATAATTATCTGGGATAACAATTTTCAGCTTTCTATCTTGCTGGAAAATGATAATAGTTATCTGGGATAACAATTTTCAGCTTTCTATCTTGCTGGAAAATGATAATAATTATCTGGGGTAACAATTTTCAGCTTTCTATCTTGCTGGAAAATGATAATAGTTATCTGGGATAACAATTTTCAGCTTTCTATCTTGCTGGAAAATGATAATAGTTATCTGGGATAACAATTTTCAGCTTTCTATCTTGCTAGAAAATGATAATAATTATCTGGGATAACAATTTTCAGCTTTCTATCTTGCTGGAAAATGATAATAATTATCTGGGGTAACAATTTTCAGCTTCCTACTTTGTTGGAAAATAACGATACGTTCTTCAAAATCCTAAAAATACTTTGAGAGTTTTATGTGCAAAAAAGGAGCATAACTTGCATGAGAATATTTCATATCTTCCTGTAAGTTTTCAGCAAAATCTGAAATGGTGAATTGGTCAAATTGTCATACAACGACCAAAGTAAAAAAAACGGTCTTCCCTTTAAATATATAATACATCTACTTTCACAATGCTACATTAAATAAAAATATACATATATATATATACATACACATGTATACACATATTTATATATATATATATACACATACATATATATACACATATTTATATACATACACATATACACATACATATATATACACATATTTATATACATACACACATATTTATATACATACACACATATATATATATATATATATATATATATGTATACACATACATATATATACACATACATATATATACACATACATATATATACACATACACGTATATACATATACATATATATACACATACACGTATATACATATACATATATATACACATACACGTATATACATATACATATATATACACATACACGTATATACACATACATGTATATACACATACATATATATACACATACATATATATACACATACATATATATACACATACACGTATATACATATACATATATATACACATACACGTATATACACATACACGTATATACATATACATGTATATACATACACATACATATACACATACACGTATATACATATACATGTATATACATACACATACATATATATACACATACACATACATACACATGTATATACACACACATACACATGTATATACATACACATGTATATACATACACATGTATATACATACATATATACACACATACACATATATACACATACATATACATACACATATATACACACATACACATATATACACATATATACACATACACATGTATATACATACACATATATACACATACACATGTATATACATACACATATATACACATACACATATATACACATACACATACATATGTATATACATACACATGTATATACATACAAATACATATGTATACACATACAAATACATATGTATACACATATATATATATATATATATATACGCATACATATATATATACATTGGTGTGTAAGAAATCTTCATATTTTTGGTGAATGTTTTCTACCGACATCGGTCGTCTTCAGGCGGATGATGGAATGGAAGCATTGTTGATTCGCATAAATAAACCTAGCATCAACCATTCTCATTATGAGGGGGTGATAGTATGTTGAAGTGTTGCTGAAATGTTTAAAAGAACGTCCTCTTAGTGGATTCACAAGTTTTATCTTGCTTACTCATTCATTCGCCTGAAGACGACCGATGTCGGTCGCAAACGTTCGCCAAGAATATGGTGATTTCTTACACACCATGGATAACAACACCAAATCGGTCATTTGACGACTGGAAAAAATGGATCAGAAAATTAATAAACAGAAGCTGGCACTTCTGTTTAATCAAACGTGTATAAAGGAAAGAATGCTGCCTAATTATACAAATTTTAAATTATATGATCCTGCAGCAAAACACGAACCCAATACCATCAATTATAGGTTCAACCTGGTGGAAAGTGATATAAAATCTAGCAAGTTGAAGATTGAGGGGATTCGGAGCATGAAATATCGACTGCAATGTCATAATATTTTTATGCAAAAAAAGGAGTCACAGAAATCTTACTAATTCGTCTATAAGAGAAGTTTACTCCTAGTAAAGAAATATTAAAATACTAATCAATGTTTTCTTTGATAATTAATCAGCACAGCGCACGGGATTGATCGGGGGTTAGCGTGGAAAATAGTGTCTAAAGCATTACAACAGTAACCATCGATTTTTTCCTGGCAACATTGCGAGTAGAACTAAAAAAAGAGTCAACATTTTACTGTCATAATTGTGAGTTACTTTTAAAAAATGAAACTACACATGAACGCATGAAAATAAATTTGGAAAAACCATGCTAGTAGTTTGAAGTTAATTTCAAGAGTAACCGTCGATTTATCATCACAGTGGGTATTACTTAAAAAATAAAACAAGAAATGAATGCGTTTAAAGTCTTTACCTAAAAAAATTCTGCAGCTATAAAATGACAAATGGATTTAGTTAATACTAGATAATTTCGTTTTATATAATTATTTTAAATCTTAAAAATAATTATTTAATGTGTAAAACTTTTTAAATTCATTCTTAATTAAGATATGCTTTGTTTAGTTTTAGTTTTATTTTATGAAATGAAGAAAATCTATTTTTAAATGAATTTCGTTTCTTTACGTTCTAATATATTTCAGTTATTTTATGGTCTTAACTAATAATTGCCCCTAATCACTTCAGGAAAATTTCAATGGTGTCTTTAGATTCTGTGAACAATTTAATCCTTATCGAAACTTATTTAAAAGTGCTAACGTTAACACATCGATTTCTATAACACAAAAATAAACAATTGTAAAATAGTCGACCATAGTCGAGGGCAACTTGTAGGCTTCCTTTCTATAACACAAAAATAAAAAAGTAAAGTTGTCGACAATAGTCGAAGGTAACTCGTAGGCTTCCTTTTCATTAGCTACTACACCGAGATGTAGGGGAGGGCGTCACTTCTTTCCCAGGATTACTCTACTTACTCTTGATTATCACCTTATAATTCTGACTGTTTAGCAAAGGGGCATCAAGTACCATTTTTATTAGTTCTTGGTACGACTTAACCGAGGATTGACCCCCAGCCTAACCATTATGCCAAATGAGCCGGTAAAAGTAACGTTTCCACACCGAGAATTGAACCCGGGCTGTCTGGGTTAAAGCCATGTATCCTAACTTTTAGACCATATGGGATAATGACATTGACTTATACATATATATATATATGAGAGAGAGAGAGAAGATATTAAGTTAAGAATCAAACTTTTTCTTTCATTTAATAGGACCATATGTAAATTAAGCATTCCAATTCTGCATGAAACTGTCTGATATCAGCCAATGCATTCCTAAACATAAACAAAACAAACTTTTCTATTCAAATTGACTTGGTCTCAGAATAACATTTTTCCTATTAAAAAATGGGATACTGAATTTACATATGGTCTAGTTTATATTTTGTGTGCCTTTTTTGCTGTGACGAATGGAAAAAATCTACCAAACAAGGCCAGAGGTGTAACAGATCTAATCCTAATCTCTCTGTGTCTGCTATTGTTATTTCACCAACTTGAGTCTGCCATTTTGTTTGAAACAGGCCTGATTCAATTGACAATATTTAAAAATTTGTGTTGTTTACTGTGAATGAACAGCAACACCACACAGTTTGGGGGTCAAGAGTCAACATGGAAGACAGAGGAAGTGAGGGTTTTGGGGGCGGTGGTGTAGCTTCTAAGTTTCTCTAAAAGATTTGACTATTGGGCAACAGTGCCCGATATTGAAGCCATAGCATCGGACATGTTAATACCAAGACGACGCGTCACCTCAACCTGAGCTTGCGTAGCATCCATCAATGTATAGAGATGACTAATTTCATGTTCTGTCCGAGCCAGTTTAATAGCCTTTTGGAAATTGGATACTGCCGAGTTTATCTGACCCCTGGAAATTAAAGAAAAAAAAATCATTTCAATATGAAAGCAAGTCAAAAATAATTTGCTTATATATAAAATATGGCTTCACATCAGTCACTGAAATGTGCATAAAGAGATCAAATAATTGGAAATAAATAAAAATAGAAAAAAAAAGAATGAATAATAATAGAAAAATGTAGAATTAATAAAAATTAAAAATAAATTGGATTACTTTAACCAATGATGTAGGTCTTCTTTGCGTGTCTTTGAAGTGTCATGTGGTCATACGACAGTGCCCTACTTTTTTACGCAGTCCTTTGCATTATTGTTGTACTCTGCAAGATTATTCAAACCGCACTGGTTGGGTAGTAGAAGGCAGGCGAGGCAATGCTACATCGGATAGTCCACAGATGGTGGAATTGGTTTTGTAGCCTCATCTGGTCATAACAGCTGTGGATCACCCCGTTCCAGTTCTCAGGTGGTTGAGTGTTCTCCACTGGGCCTAGGGTGCTTCTGATCCAGGAGGGAAGGCTTCAGATAATGGGGGTTCCTATGTCAGAGGGCAACATGTTTTAGCTCTTTGGTCCAGAGCTGCAGTCTGGTCTCTTCCTGGGATGTTGTTAGGGTCTCAACATGGCTGAAGAAGCTTTTCCTTAACTTCAGTCGTTGAGTCATTGGTTTACGTCTATAAAAGAGATAGCATTCATCACTGGTAACCTTTGTGATTCGGCTGGCAACTTCCCGTCTCACATCTACAGTGTAGGTAACTTCCATTTCGTTATTTAACAGATTTTGCTTTATTATTTATCTCAAAAATTGAGGAAAATTATTAGATTCCTAGAAAAGTTTATAAAAACGCAATTGTTATGAGGTACCAGTTTCATCTAACAATTTTTTGTTAATATATATCTACCATTATTATACTAAAGCTGAGTTAATCAACGTTTGTTTTCCTAAGGCCTTTTTCCTATATATTTCAATCACATAATATACATGCAAAAATATTCCTTACTTTTGGGACGATGTTTGAAAACCAAAATCCATTTTAATTCTTTTAATTAGTCGTAAATTGCAAGTAACTCACCACGTGATCCATCCCTTACTAAGCTTCTATCTATCACTCTCCAGTCAGCTAATTTACATAGTGTCTTTGTACACACATATGCAAATTAGATAGCAAAATAATAGAACTTTTTACTTCTATATTATCCATATGGATAAAATGGAAGTAAGGAGAGACTTGTTACTTTAGTTAAACAAGAAGAATTTCTTAATAGATACATTTTGGGATGAAAAACTTAAATTATTTTATTCCCTCCTTTTCATTTCACGGATGAAATATCTTTTACAAAAGGATTCAAATGAAAAAAAAATTAAAGCAGTTCTGAGTAGACAACGATACTCAAAAATCAGAAATTAAAAGAAAAATTTAATGTCACAAGAGTTTTAAATACTAACTGCCTTAAGAGATTTGTTTTTTTCATTCATACCGTCAGGGTGTTATTTCTTTGTAAAAGTCGTTGGTCACTGAATTTCAAAATGGGTATAAGATATATTTCATCCTTGGAATGAAGCAGAAGTCAAGTAATTTAAGTGAGCTGAAGAAATTTTTTAAATGTATAATATTTTTTAATTAAATAACTACATTATATTAGCATTTATTTATTAATTAACTAGCTGACCCGTGTCCCGGCATTGCCCGGGAAATAGATTAACTCAAGAAATTCCAGACCCCAACATTGAATCATTTGCTGCTTATAGTTGTCCAGAGTGAACACAGACCCCATAATGTTAATGTAAAACAGCAGGCAGAAAAGTAAAAAGCAAGCAGCTTTG